>OY986964.1:37036967-37349467 GCA_963920575.1 Narthecium ossifragum
CCAAGAATTAATAGTATGTATATCCAGGGATAGTCACAAAGATTTTAAAACTCTGTTTGAACATGCATTGTGTTCTTACTGAAAGCAGAGGGTGCTCTGGTTTTTGTCCTGAGAAAACCAGAGTATTTTCACAAAGATTTTAAAAATTTCCCGAGAACTAAATTAATTTGGTCTTAATCTAAGGCAAGAGTATTTTCGCACCAACTTTTCTTTGGAGAAAAGGCAACATACATAGCAATCAAAAACTTGATACAAAAATACACACCAACTCTGTATCATGCATGGAAAACATGGAGATCTGAAGCCAAGCACCAGGCTAGCACTCAACGCCACATGGCTTGAGGACAGGACCTTTCGGCTTAGGCAAGAAGGGATCTATCCGGACCCAAACCAACGAGAAGCTAGATGGACGCCAGCAGGATCGACCAGAGCATGACGATGGTCGGCGTCCTGTTTTGTCGACCCATCAGCCCCGTGGCGAGGGAGGCCGGCGCGAGGGAGGCCGGGACGGGCGAGGTCGAGGGTGGACGAGGACGGGCGAGGTCGAGGGTGGGCGGTGATCTCGTGGCGAACGGCGTCGAGCCGGGACTGGTCGCGATCCGAGGAGGAGGATGGTGGCGGAGTGGAGGACGAAGAAGGTGCAGTAGAGGGCGGTGATCTCGTGGCGGACGGCGTCGAGCCGGGACTCCGAGGAGGCCGGGGCGGGGGAGGCCAGGGCCGGACTGTGGCTGCTCCGAGGAGGCCGGGGCGAGGGAGCTGGTCGCGATCCAGTGTCCAATGGAGGGGGGTATAGGGTTAAGCAACCCAAGTGATGTGGACCGTCCGATCCCATCGGACGGTCCACATGCTGGTTCTCTATCTAAGGGATAGAGAACCGGTTCTCTACTGATATATGAATCGGACTACACATCTTGCGGGGGGTTTTATGTAAAATTTTAATCTAATTAATGAATAATTTCTAATTTGATTGGTTTGAATTGAACCAATATTTAATTTATATTATTTTAATAATATAAATTAAAAATATTATTTTTATATTAATATAAATGAGTCCGCATGGGGATGCATTGATGTGTATAACCATGCCTCGTTATCATGCTATGTCATGTGGCGATGCGATCCTGTTTCGCGTCCGCTGGAAGTGCAGGTCGCGTGTACGTCGACGCCGGTGGCCATGACGCCGGCAAGAACACCCTCAACACCGCCGAGCCATACGACCCGGTGGAGGACGGGCCGGCGAGCATCGATGCCGACGATAGCGGAGGAGCGGACGTCTGCCGGAGATGGCAAATAAGCAAGCGTTGATATGAGTGGGATTAGCTGGAGGAGGCGTCGAACGGATGGGGTGGTAATATTATATTTTAATTATATAATATGTATTATCATCATATTATTAAGTAATTTATTAAAGCCAAGGTGAATATTTATGCATTATCATATTATTAATTCAAGTACCAATATTATTAATTTACTTGCCACCTCACCTATCCCTATTCCTATTCCACCTTTTTTCATTCAATATTATTAATTTATTTTCTACCTCACCAATTCCAAGTAATCATTATCTCCTTATCCCCACTTTTCAACCACACTCCAAAGTGGGATAAATTTTATCCCACAACTTATCTCGGGTTACTAATCTCTATCCCTTTTAATCCCGGGATAGACTATCCGGTAAACAAACGCAGCCTTTATGATTCGCTTGACGTTTTCTAATTTAGTAGAAAAATAATGTGAACTTATAAAAACATGCATACATCCAGCATGTATGATAGCAGAATTAGTTGTCATCTTTATTTGGATAACTAGCCTCTCTCAAAGCATGAACACATGATATGAGCCCACATTAGCATATCAGAACGAAGACATAGAGATATTGAGTTTAAAGAGTTATGCTGCATCAACTGCAATCTTCATGTCGGATTGGCAATGCCCGGGAACACCGCAGATGAAGTACTGCTTTCCATTTGCCAGTGTGAAGCGATCGTTGCCGGAATTATAGATCTTGGCGCCTGCCGGAACCGTGCATGAATCGTAGCTGCCGGCGTCCACCATGACGACGCTATGAGCAGCAGGATTGTACTTAAATACTAGCAGATATACAATATGCAAATTAATTAATTCCATTAGTAGAAACTCAAACAATTAATCATCTGATCAGCTACTTGTTAGTTCATTAGCATGTAATTGGTGCTCTTAATTAAATATATATAACATTCAAGACGGAATTAATGCTACGAGAACTGCATGAGATCACTCACCAAGAACATCGCCGGCTTTGAAGGATTTTCCGTTGGGCCAGTCGATGCTATAGAAATTCCAACCAGCGGAATCGCCGACAGTGTACTCGGTGGATTCCGCGGCTTGGAAATGGATGAGGAAACACAGGCAGATCAGTGCCAGACCGAAAGCCATTGGTCGACCGCAAGAAACCCGACCCATTTGTTAATCAAGAATGTAGAGACTTAAAACCACTCGACAAGAACGAAGAGAAGAGGAGAAAGAAGAAGAATATTTCTTGTCAGATGAGATCTGAACTCTTAGAATTAATGCCATTTTATATATAACATGCTAGGCGCTCTAGATATATATAGCCATAAAGGATCATATTTTCTTCATAAATTCACTTATATCAAGGATATTAATGCTTTAATGTAGAAGATGATTTGCGAATCCCTCGGATATTTGATACATCGCCTTGGTGGATTTTATATGCTTTATGACTATATGAACATGAAAATTAAAGTGTTATTTGAATATAGATTCAATTCATCTTGTACAACCTTCGCCATCTTAATTTCAACATGGTCATGGATTGTGTGCTAGCTAGTGATATGGCACCCCCAAGAAGGAAGGAAATCGTTTAACGTGCAGACTGCACCATATAATTAAGATCGATGTGCTACTTAAAGCCAATAATCCAAGGTAAGTTCATGCAGCTAGCTAGCAAAAAGATTTTTATTTAAAGGCAGTACTCCATTTTGCCGTGAAAAAAGAACCGTGAGTCCCAAATTCATACATATATATTACTGCCCTATAAAGATAGTACTCGGATGGACCACATGGAATCATGGCTGTGCTCAAGCTGCAGTAACTGCAATCTTCATTCCGGCCTGGCAGTGGCCGGAGAAGTTGCAGATGAAGTAGTTTGTTCCCCGTGCGAGGGTGATCCGATCGTTCCCGGACTTGAAGACCTTCGACCCCCTCGGCGTCGTGCATCCCTTGTAACCAGCAGCATTGACAGCAAGGACATTGTGGACTGAAGGATTATACTTGAAGACTGGAACAAGCACGATTTTAATTTTTCAATCAACAACTGAAATTAATTTAGAACATTATCATTTCATGGGTAGTCATTTAGTGAAGTGACACTCACTGAGCACGTCGCCGGCCCTGAATCGCTTCCCCTGAGGCCAGTTGGCGGTGTTGAAGGTCCATCCGTTGCGGTCTCCGACCGTATAGGTGGCCGATTCCCCAATCCGGCAGTGGACAAGGAGGATCATCAGCAGTGCCAGACCAATGGTCATGGCTTGAGTTGCACTGCCCCTTCCCTGAGCCATCACTCCCAAGCTAATTAACTCAGTGCACTGTGCACTGCAAGATCAGGAGGAAGAGTGGAGCACAAACACTTGGTGCTAAACTCATGGAAACAAGGGTCCTTTTATAAGCACTAAAGGTGTGTAGAAGTTATGCAGTGAGAAAGGGATGAGACCCCTGAAGTCTCTTAATTCAAATGGCCAACCACCCACATCAGCCAATATATTGGACTTGGGAGTCATGTCTTCTCTTCTGAGGTCTAACGAGTATGAATGGATTAAAATTAAAGCTGATCATATGGTGGGTTTGGGTCTGAAAGCATCAAATGGTGGGTGGGTTTGGTAGAGGAATTTTTACTAAGCTTCCTACATGACTAACTTGTTAAAAAATGGCAAAAGAGGCAGGAATGTTTCTAAAGTGTGATCGAAAACAGAGGAAGTGGGTTGTTGATGTTGAAAAAGAAAGACTTCTGGGAAAAGCTTTATCCGGGGGAGGTTAAATCTTAGAATAGTTTGGCAGAAATGTGGATCAACACAATTGGAGCTCTCCAGCTGTTCCTAAAGATCACACAATACGTCCAGTAGACCTGTATCCGTGTCATATCTCAATTCCATTAAAATGCTTACAAGTATCTTAACAAATTAAAAAACAGAGCAAAAGGTGAAAAATCCTGTTGTAGTTGATAGTGGTCACAGTTACAGTATTGAAATCACTTAGTTTGGCAATATAAGAGACAAATCTTAGTTAGATGGCATGATCTCATCTCCTCATTCCGCCTTCCACCGGCGGCGCCGCCCTAGGCCAAAGATCCGGCCTCTCCATGTTACCTTGCCAACCTGCAGATTTCCGATCATCACCACAGTGGCTACCAGATGTACAATTAAAACCATCGAAAATTATAGACAGTACGTACGTACCAAGATGCATGTCGAAGCCACGGCGCTTGAGTTCTCTGTACTCCTGGCAGAGCGCGCAGGACTCGCAGCAGCAGTGGACGACGCAGTCGGCAAACGGGCTCTCCTCCAGGAAGTATTGTCCCCTTAACTTCGACCGGTAGAAGCACGAGTAGAGGCACTGGCACCCCGTCGCGCACAGTATCAGCGCGTACAGCACGCCGCTCGCCCCGCACGCTGCATGCACACATTAACACTCGATCATTACTGCCAGACTGACTAAGATACAAAACTAACTGGTAGAAATTAAAGAAGGTATTATTACATGTGGATCCATGGTCGATGATCTCGGCGATCTGGCCGAAGGTGATGCATGGGCAGAGGCAAGTTACGCAGCCTGGAACAGATGGCATTGTTAGGGAAATTTGAATTGAGAGCAGTTTGATATATATATATATATATATCTAGAGAGAGAGATGGAAGAGTAGTTCTGGACGGTGTACAGTTGCCAACATCATCGGTGCAGTCGCAGAGGCCGGTGGACCATGGCGCAGGCACAGGGGAACGGACATAGAGGACGCCAGGAGGGGCTGAGGGGCGGCATGGCCCGATAGAACTCATGTCGATGGCTGTTGTTGGCGGTGCCGATGGCGGCACCAACGGCGGCGGCGGCGGCGGAGGAGGAGGTGGTGGTGTTGGGTAGGATTCATCTACTTTCGGATACATGGGAGGAACAGAGGAAGAAAGAACAGTTATCTCTTTGAGATCGTTCGTTTGTGTTCTTGTTTTCAAATCATCCAAGAATGAGAAACTGCTTTTGGCGGGTTGAGGGGAAGGCAACGGTAACTAGAACAACAAAAGGACGTACATGCACTCGTGTTAACGGGTTGGGCTAGGCCAGGTGGTGATAATGTTTGATAGAGTCCGACCTGGATTTTGACGCGAGTCTGCTCCGAATCGGATCAAATCGTGTACACACCTTTTAACCCAAATTATTGTATGTCACAACCTATGGACAATTAATTACCAAGAAAAATTCACTCCTAAATGAGTGAAGTTGATGAAGGACAAGTTACTTTAATCTTATCAAAGAAGAGCACATTCGTCTTTGCATTTGAATTCATCATACATTGGGTCACAGCTCCTCACTCCTCCCCTGACTAATATACTCCTTATAAGATTAATTGATCCAAAACCACCAATAGCTCATTATAGACGCACTGCAATGGTCTCTGAGACCCCTTTGGAAGAAGCAGGGTGGCAGCACGGAATGAAGACCCCCGTGCCATTACTGAACCTTGGCAACCAAACCTGCAACTAGAGATACCTGACTAAATTTCTACATGGATGATGAAAGATTCAGCACTCCTAAAGTTCGATTAATTAATTAAGATGAACACCTTGTTGGGCAGCTTCCCTGCGCGCAACGCATCGAGGCCATCATGGCACGAAGCAGAGCAGTCCACCTGGATGCATGACAAGAGTTTCTTCTTAGAAACCATGAATTAATGAAAAGAATGATCATCGTAGGCAAATCAAAGCTGACCTTCTTATGAGCCAACGAACTCGGCTGAGGTTTCGATTCTTCAGCGCTCTCTTCCTCGTCTTCGCTCACCAGCAGCAGTATGATCTGCTGTTCTATGTCCACGAAGTACATGTCATCCTCCACCCCATAGTTCTCCATGATATATATATCTAGATCTAGAACACAGAGAAAGATAAGGAACACGCTTGAGAATTGGATACAAAACAGGAAGGGACCAAGCGCACGTATATACACACACAAACATAGCTGAAAGAAGACAATGAAGTTAAAGAGGAGTTACGCGATGGCGACAGGGATGATGCACGGAAGGGGGATGCCTCTGTAACGCCTACAAAGGTGTCTTCATTTCATTGATAGATTTACGACGTTGGTACCGTGTGAGATGTGAGAGAAGAGGGCAGTGATCAAATGCGCGAACTTTCATGGGTTTAAACGAAGTGAGAACCGCAGCCATTAAAATCAGGTTAAAATATACATTTGTTACCTGAACTTTCTGATAAATTTTTAAGTAGTTTTTTTACTTTAAAAAATTCAATTAAAGTCCCTCTTATAAAATTTTATGTAGCCTTTTTATTTAAAAAATTTCGATTAAAATCTTGAACTTTTCGAATCGATTTTATTACATGCATGACTCCATTCATGTGCCCTCCTCACCCACTCAACGTCTTTACGGCCCAACCGTGCCCAGACCAAGGCCCGGCTCATGGCCACGGACCGAGCTTGACCACTACGTATATCAGCACTACCAAATTAAAGTGCCACTGTACGTATGCAAACCTATTAATCTCAGCACACACTTATTATTGACTTCAAACAGCGAGACAGTAACAAATTTGATGTAATGGTCATGATAATGATGAACTAGTCAATCGAGCTTGACCACCACCGGGATGAATACCGGGCACCTATGGATGCAATCCGACCATGACCCGTCCGCTGGCGGCGGCTCCACCATCCGGCACTTCCAGAGGGCCCTGTTGCACTTGAACCCGCTGTCGAAGTCTATCTGCCACACCCAGTCGCTGCGCCGCATCCTGCCCATTGGCTTCGATGTAGCTGAGCTCCTACCAGAGTGAGAGCTGGAGGTGTTGTCGAACCGGTGCAACGTCATCCGGGATGCCTTGACATGCTCCATGGAGAGCTGGAGGTTCTTCTACTGCTCGTCGGTCACCGCCCAGCCGCCAGCGTGGATGTAGAAGTGCTCGATGGCTCGCTTGAAGTCGGGGATGTATGGCTTCCATTTGGGGTTGATCAGCTTCCGGCTGACGAGGGCGAACAGGAACAACAGTTGCTCGGAGGCCGGGAGGACAAGGGGGCCGATGGTGGTGATGTTGGACTTGAGGGCGTCACCGGCGATGGCCATGAGGTCTTTGGAGAGGTTATTGCCGCAGTTGCCGTTGGCGTCCGGTAAGGCTTGTCGTCAGCTCCTTTGGTCACGCGGACGACGTACGACGATGCGGTACTTGGGGCGGCGCGCCTCCAGGCGGCGGTTCGAGAGGAGCACCGCCGTGGCGCCTACCACGTGACCGGGTTTGGGTGAGCCACCGATGGACGGCGCATGGACAGAATACGTGATAAAACCGGTTGGAAAAGGCTTATTAAGGAATCTAATCGAGTTTTTCAAAGGAGAGAGACAACATGAAAATTTGTCAAAAAGTTTAGATACCAAATGCATATTTTAGCCCTTCTATGTGTTGGATTTGAGACCCAAATCAGTTGGGCTACACATGGGTTGAATTAAATGGGCCTTGGAGAGCCCATTAATAAAATAGTCAAAAAGGTGAAGAACCCATGTGTGTAGAATAGTTTAGTCCCATATTGGAAGTGGAAGAAAGCTTTCACTTGTTTATATAGAGTTTTGAGCCTTTAGGCTTTGAACACATATGAGGATTAAAGGTGGAACACCCACATGCGTGCACCGCTGCTGCCCTCCGCTCTCTTGGACTTCAGATTAATTGACTGAGTCAGTTACGACTCTTGGGCTTATGTGCTATTGATTGAGTCAGATTCGATTCCAGGGGAATTGATTGAAATCTGACTCTTGACTGGTCAGTTTCCAGATGACGTGGCAGTCTCCTATTGGCTGGTTTTTTTGCTGATGAGGCATGTCTTTCCATCTCCCCTAATGGCTGATCAGCTTCCTCCCTTAGCCTATAAATAGGACCCTTTGCAACCCTTAGAGGTTAAGCTTCATGCATCCAATTTTGCACATCACTTCACTTGTAGAGGGTCTTGAGGTTTGAGAGTACCGTACCAGCGAAAATTCGACGGGCGATTGGAGGCCGGCTTCCTTCCATTCGCGCAGGAGATCGTTATACCCTGAGAGTTCCTTGTCTGAAGATCCAGAAGCACCGGTTTGTGAGCAATACGAACTTAAGGGCACAGTGTGATACACTGGCCTCGATCAAGTCTCGGATCTACATCGGCGTTTCTTCCTCCTCATCGGCGTTCCTCTCTCTCCTTTGGAGTTCTATCATTATTTCTTGTAAGTGTTTAAAATACGGTTTTATTTCTAGTCATTGTAAAGAATTTTTGTTACCTTAATAAAAACAAGGTCCTAATTTCCTTCTATTATTTCCAACACCGTGGAGGTTCTCCCGCGGCCATTTGATGTTCTCGGAGACAGACCCATTAAAGCAAGCAGTCGTTTATCTTAGCGGTCAGCGCATATTGGATCCTTACCGGGTTATTGGATTGCTCCGCTTTCGGATAGCTTTTGGCGAGTAGGCGGCGAGGCGACCATTCTATCAGTAGGCAGCGGCGACGGCGGCGGCATCGAGCTAAAGTGGTAGAGCGAGCGAGAGAGAGCTAGAGAGATGAACACCGATATAACGGCGTCGGCGAAGCCGGAGTACCCGGTGGTGGATCGCAATCCCCCGTTCACCAAGACAGTCGCCAACTTCAACACCCTCGACTACCTCCGCCTCCTCACACTCACCGGCGTCTCCGTCACCGTGGGCTATCTCTCCGGTTCGCTTTCTCACCTCTCCTTCTATCTTCTTTAGCAATTGCTGCTAGGACTTGGGTTAGGGTTTCGGAATGGGGGATGATTGGATTGGCTGGATCTGGACAGGGATCAAGCCCAACATCAGAGGGCCATCCATGGTGACCGGGGGCATGATCGGGCTCATGGGGGGATTCATGTACGCCTACCAGAACTCCGCCGGCCGCCTCATGGGTTTCTTCCCCAATGACGGCGAGGTTGCTCGCTATAAGAAGTAGCGTTTGATTGTGAAGAAACCTGAGAGATCTTAGACTTCGATTCTCTTATTTTCGTGAATCTCTCTACCTTTTAGTTAGCTACTTTGGTGAATAATGGCTCTTCTTGCTGGTCGTGCTTGGTGTTCTATAGCACCGCAACTACTTTGATGTCTTGTATATCAGCTGTGATACTGACTGTCATGTGATTAAGGACTCGTATTCTGTTCTCTATGCATTTTGATGTTCATGCTCTGTGATATGCTGCAGCAAATAGTTCAGTGGTATGCGGTTGCTGGTGAAGAAATGTTCATGCATTTATGTCATACCAATCGGAAGATGATTTTAATAGGAGCTTCGACATTTGTTCATGAAGTGCTTTGACTTGAAGGCTTTTCAATGTTCTCTGCGCATATATTTCATGAAACTTTTGCTTTTGAGAGATTAAGTTGTGGCACGATTTGGTATGATAAGTACCAAACTGATTGACATCATTTTTGATGGAGAACTGACGTCCTGTATCCTCTGCTGTGGTCTACAAATATCCTTTCCTTAAACTTCAAAAAAGATGTGCTTAATTTGGAAGTTGTCGCTCCTGCAGTTCAAATTCTGCTATGTTTGATCCAAATCAACATAACTTAAGTGCTATAGATGGGGGCTTCAGTGGACTGTATATGATATTGTATGAGTTTTTGGAGGATATGTTACATTTTTCTTCATCCACATGTGCGCAAGTGCTCACAGGCACCCCCACATCGTGCACTCAGAACACATCGACAGATGGTGTAAAGACCATCCAAGGGTAGGGAATTCAAAGGGCTGAAACCGGTTTAGTAAGCATCATGAGTAAGGTTTACTTGAAGATATTGGATGACAAAGTTCTAGTGAGTCACAATTGACTTCTATATCGTCTTTTTTGTGTTTCTCTTTCCTCTTAAAAGTTGGTCTCATATTGAGCAAAAACCTAAGTTGAGAAGAAGGCGTGACAAAAGAAAGGAACAATCTTTTAGGAATTGATCCTAGCATGAGTTTGTTATTTTGGTTTTTAAACAGCTACATAACCAAACTTCGGCAAGCAATGCTTGCAATATATCCTGCTTGACCAGTTGCCTAGTTTGCATTGGCATTACTGTTATATATATCAGTGAATCAGGATTAACCCTCTAAATTTGTAGATGAAGATAGACGATGGTCGTGTGTTAATTGTATTTTTCAAAGTGAACGGACCTATTTGTGCCATGTACGTGCTGAAAATTATAAAATTAACCCCTACACTTGTCAACTGCTGCTTAAACATTGGCACTGAGTTGTAAGGCATTACATGGACTGATTTCATTCTTAACTGTTTAAGTTGTTCAAAAATATTTGCTGTTGACATCAGGTATTTCTTTAAACAAAGCCAAAAGTTTATCATTTGGAAAATTGCAACATTTGTCTCCCTTCGGCTTACTTTTGAGTATCTTCCCATTTATCCTCACTATTTAGCAAGTTTGTTGTTGATCTTTGCTTTGTGCTGTATTTGTCACATTGATTTTGCGTCCATGTCTTGAATCGACTTGAATGGAGGAATATTTTCTCAATCAGTTAGCTTGGAGCTTTTGTCACAAAGCAATATTTCAATATCTCAATATCTATTTGGCTCTTACCGGGCAATCTGTACAAGATCTCTGAAAGTTGGTTTGCCTTTGAAGGTGCTGCTTGGTGAGAATCTGATCATGAAAAACCTGTATTGGTCCCAATAAGGTCACTTTTCCTGATGACTTTGTCCTCCTCCAGAATTTTGATTACTAAGTTTCATGTGTATGTTGAAATCCAGAAGCAGCGAACTGCATGTTGATTATAATTAGAGTGATGAGCCCTAATAACTTGAAAGCAGGAAAGTATATGAAGGAAGTTTACACTTCTTTCTGAAGTAACTCCAGAGGATTCTGCTGTATTCTAAAGCACAGACATTAAGAATGGAGTCATCCTCAGAATTGAGATGCCTGGGAATGTCAATTTTGCCTGCTTGTGCCACTATGCTATATTCTTGCTCAAACTTTTTGTGGTTGTACAACTGTATTTCCCTGCTAGGCTTTTGTAGTTTGCTGCTTGTCTTTCTGTATTTAAGAAGATATTTCAGATTGTTAGATTCAAGATCAGGTTCAAATAATCTATATATTCCTTCGAATCAAGATTTCGTATAGCTTCTCATCAAATTAGGTTACGACATTATGTTCTTATTAGTTTGCATTTTCATTTCCCACTTCTTTATTTTTGTACTTTGGATTGTCTGTGTGGTATCTAAGCTTATGACTACATGCTTGCCCTGTCCATATTCTTATTCTTGACCCATTGGGTTCTTTTGTGAGCTAAAAAGGATCTTTGACTCCAATGGACCATGTCACTGTCGCTGCATGGAGCTGGATCGCACTATTATATGCTATTGCATGTGCCAACATTCTGTGCTCTACAACCTTCCAGGGTAACGAGTGGTTGATGAGTTATAAGCGAATGGTTTCGAAGCTTTGGTGAGTTAAAAGCTTTAGAATGGCCTTTATCTGTATTGTTGGTCCTATATTCCCAGGTTCGGACATCACAGCATCTTCACTGTTTGTTATTTCTGATTGTAGGACAAATCTTGACTTGTTTGATGCCAGTGAATGCCACAATATACGCAGTTTGCAGTTTGACCGTGACAGTCTTGGTTAAGGGAGCTACTATGCACTGACTTGCACTTCACTGTGTTTTGAATCTGTTCTCTAATTGCCTTCCCTCCTTTTACTGTGTAGTATCAGAATCCTGGACCGACTTTGGTCATTGATTGCTGGAATATATCGTGGAAAAAGTGGGTACACATTCAGAAGTTTTCTTTTGCTCTTGCTTGTGGTCCAGTTGTATTCTCCCTAAAAAGCCCGAGTTAAAATTCTCCAGCTTGCTATTTCCTTGTGATAATTTTCAAGATAGCTCCAAATGAAATGTATGATGTAGTGGGATGGAGCGAGTCTGGTGGTGTGTTTTTTTTTTTTTTTTTTGGTTGTATCAGGCGATGTTACATCGCCTTCGGTGTACATAGCACAACCTTGCGTTTGAAATCATGTTTGTTCGGCATGATTTATCAGGACCAATGCAGCCAACTAAATAGCCCCACAAAATATGGATGGCATTGAAATCCTTTTGATAGGCCTGTACTTCTGTCAGTTTCAGATCATTAATTCCATTGTAAATTCTTTACAAGACCCAAAGCTTTACTAGTAGCTTGACATTCTACCTAGCTTCAAATTTATTCTGGAATTTGGCCAGGTTGCTTACAAAGGTAACCGAAAGATTACACTAGCATCGGAACGGCATCTTAAGGATGTCGGAATCTATTACTATTCCAGACACTATTTTTATTGATGATCAAGTCGATCCTGAGGTTGTGATCAGCTTCTGATGATCTATCTGCTCTTAATGAAGGTTTTGATGTGAGTTAACAATTCGTGGGCCCTGGCCTGAGACATGTGAGAGTTGTGGAGGACTTGGAAGGCATGTCCTACACCGTCGTAGATTGCATGGTCGATGATCTTTCCGGCCATCTTCATGGCGTTGCAGAACTCCAAGTTCCGGTCTCTCAATATATCCATCTCTGATATGCATACCAGCATGGGAGGAAGCCTTAGCCCTTCTGGCTTTGGTGCTCCTTTCGACAAAGGGTTGCACCACCGGTGGTCGCGGTTGGCTCCGACAGGCAGCGCCAGCCTCCAGTAGCAATCCGACGTCGGCAAGCTGAGGGCCGATCTCGATGTCTGCGCCGAGCTCCTCTCCGATGCAGTCCGCGCCTCTCCGCCGAAGAAGGGCTGGATCAGGATGAGTCCCCGGAGGCAAATCGGCTTGAGAACGGTACTCTCCGGCGAGCTGTTTGATCCGAGCCGTGCGGCGACGTTGTATGCTATGGCACCACCAGCACTGTCTCCAGCGAGGAACACTCGAGAGAAGTTGCAGTGCGTGTGCCACCACCCCGACTCGCTATGACCGCAGCGGCTCGCCTGCTGCCTCAGCCACTTTACGGCGGCTAAGCCGTCCTCATAGGCGGCCGGGAGACGGTTCTCGGGCGCGAGGCGGTAGTTAACCGACAAGATCACGCAACCGGCTCGTGAAGCCAGGCGGGCCAAGAACTCATGGTAACAACTCCACGCGGCGGAGCCGACGCAGATCCCTCCACCGTGGAAGTACACCACCACCGGCAGCAGCAGCAGCTGCTGCTGCTGCCTGGGCACGTAGACGCGAGCCCAGAGGGCAGTTGATGTGCCAAGAGTCACGTCCATGCTGGCGACGTCGGCCTCAGGAGACCAAGTGCAAGGCACCTCCGGCATGGCCGGAAGGCGCTCGACGTGGCCATCCCTGTAGACCTTGATGAGGCCCCGGATCTCTTCGACCACCGCGCCGTGATCCTTGCTACCACCATGTATGCTGAACCCCTGGTGATCATCTACTGGTGACACACCCATCCTTCTCCTCATGAAAACTAGAAATGATTAAGTCTCTGTTGAACAGGTCAATGCTACTAGCTCTCCTCCTAGGGTCTACTTTATAGGAGCTAAGTGGGGCATGGCACGGATGGGATCGCGTGTGGACCATGGATGGAGTCTCTATTATCGGCTACAGAGCACCCCACCGGGCCCACCCACACAAGTGGGGGTGGGTTATTGGTAATTAAAAAGAAGAGGTGCGGGGAATGCTGGATTCTATCTAGCTTTTCGTTTTTCACACACAATTTTCGTGAACGACATCAGCAACAATTTGGAAGGGATGGGATGGGCTTTGGATTCATTCTTCGGCTGTGATGACTGATAGGCCCTTTGTTGGTGAACCCGCATTAACCCTCGGCTGTGATGGGCACTTTGTTGGTGAAACCCGCATTAAGCTGCCACGTTGCAATCCCTAAATAGCGAAACCACTAGAATGCTACGTGGAACGTGAGACGCCATGATTTGGCACTCGTCGAGCATACTTTCACTGCCAAAAGTTAGGTTTTTCAGCACGTTGATAGCAGTTATTGAAAGACAAAAAAGGCCCATGATTCAATATAATACAACCAGTAATGATCTGCTTTCAGAAAACTCCCCCACCCAAAGCCGGCCCCTCAGTCCTCAGTTAGCCAGGTGGTTCAATCCAATGCAATGTTCAGGAGTCAGCAGTGACAACCACTGATCATTGGAGGCGATTTAAATTCCATTTTCATGATTGCCATGCTTTAAATTTGTTCAACACTAAACATCAAGAAACACAAAAGAAGCTGCTTACAGTCTCTTGGCTGAACAGAACAACCTCAATTAGTCTCTGTGATTGTTCTCTGAAAGCATACGAGAAGTTTCATACCAAATAAAGCCCCTTCTGCTCTGTTTACATGCAATTATTTGAGAGATCATGGAAAAATCTAACATCTAAGCATTCATATCTTGACAAGTATGGGACGTACAGTAATACAATCTGCTAGCTGCTGTTATTTGCCTTGTTTTCCTGCTCAAGCATGTAACTTTTCTTCATTTCTTCCAAGACACCGTCGTTGGTACTGCAAGTAGAGGGGACAGTTATGATCAGTGGAAATGATGACAAAGATTTTGAGACAAACATCTGGCATAAGTTAAATTTGCAGAGAAGTTAACATTAATCAGTTTTCAAAGACATGTCTACTGCATATTGTCGTCTGTGACGATTGTCATCTATAGGATGCTCTCCTAAGAAAAACTTTAGGTTTTATTGAGGGACAACATAATTCCGTATGGAAAGTTGATGAACAAGAAACAGCAAAAGAATAAAATAGAATAAATGTTCATTGTGCCACGGCATAATATTGTTTGTTCTTCCCCTTCATAGACTAGAGGTAATATGCAATAGATACAGTAAGCATTTGCTCAGTAAGAGTTCAATTGGCAAGTTTTCTTGGACATGAAAATGGAGGTCATTACATATGCCTTCTTTAACGAGGAAGTCAGTAAGCAAATCAAATTAGTATTCAGGGACTAATTACCACAACATACAGAACATGTGGACAATAAGAAACATATGAAGCAAACCAAAACATGGCCAATACAAAGATATTAAATGAAATTGTATCAATAATCATTGATAGAGCCAGTGGCAGTGACAACAGAAGGCACTAATCCCAGATCCCAATATGAGTCTTGCTAGAATTTTCAGGTTCTCTTCCAAAAATCAGATTTTGTTTGATGTTTGTATAACTTTTTCAGAGCCATAGAGTATGTCAATACGAAGAAGAAAGCCATAAACTAAGCTCCTGGATGCAAAAGAATGAAAAAGAAGATCATCCATGCCAACCAAGGTCAACTACTCTTGCCTGGTTGTTTGTTGCTTGCTTTTCTTAATCCAATTGCATTTAGGTCTAAGCAAAAGTCTGGCTTGCTTTAAGCGATGCTGTTGCAGGTAGGCTTATTGTGCCAACGTAGTACGAATCATTCATAATTACATGGAAAGAATGTCGTGCATTTTACTAGGCAGAAATCCCCCAGTGGAAACTTGAACCCATGCCCCAGTCTTAACCATGGCGTCTACCTTCCATGTGTTGAGTGCTCACTCATGCTTGAGTTTAGTTGCATCATTAAACTTCAACAAATTTATCAAGTAGTCTACATAGAATCGCTACGAATATGAATAAATATGTTGCTGGAGGACATCCACGAGAAAGGGAAAGGAGAATATATAGGAGATTTCTGACCAATCCCATCCATTCCACTTTCGCAATATAAAATACTTTCATCGGCACATTGCAAAGCATTTACACATAAGTCTGCTTAGCTGGTGTCTCCCTTTCTAAGCATTTTTTTTTTGAGAAGATAAACAAGTTGCATTTCAAGTCAAATGAAATGCATTCTGATACAAATCAATATCCACTTTAACCCATGGAAATTTCTAGTAGAAGCCTCAGTCTCATACTTTTGTTTCAGTTATGCTTTCAACTTTACCATTCAATCCGTTGCGTGAACTTCTAAGAAAATGAGGAAGCTACATGAGAGGCGACTTTATGGGAAACTAAGTCACGGTTCTTCCATGTTTAGTCTCTTAGCCAAGATGCTCCAAAACCACTTGTGATAGAAAGCCTTGTAGCAATTACATTATTTAACTCTTTCTATTCGAACATAGGTAACATGTAATTGTTACCCCCTTATTCGTCATTCTTGTAATACTTACCCTTGTAATTTTTCATCTTCAATTTTTTTACTCATACAACACACATCCCAAGAGTGGATACATATGATGAAGACGTTGCAGCTGGATTTTCGAAGGAACCAGCAAGTCTTTCTTGTTACCATACATATACCAACAGAAATAGCCCGTGCTAGTAGACTTCTTAAGGTTTTAATTAATGCAGAACCTCTGTGCAATCTGTATCCAACGACAAGTTCAACTGTTATTTCCCCTTTCTCATCTCATTGACAAGCATCTACAAAAGTCTTACAATGCAGAGCTACCTTAGAGGTGGTGTTACCAGTGATCTGTATATGCTTATAGACATTGAAAGAATAGGGTTGAATCGGTTAAAATCTAGATATTGTGATGCATAAATTCTAGTAAGGGTATTAGTCACGTTTGGTAGTAACATAATGACTTCATAGAAGAAGCATCACCAAGATGGCTCTACCGAATTAAAGATGAACCATACAAGGGAGAAACACGAAAAAAAAAAACCAAGAGGAAGAACACTTTAAGCCATCAATCAGCTCGAATTTTAATCCATACCGAAAGAAAATCCTCTAGTTAGGATGGACAACTCCGGCATAAGATAAAATGGATTAGAAGATGTACACTAGTCACCAAAATTACAACAAGAACATGCTCACATACAAAAATACAGTATAATTACCCAACATAACCTAAATGCATCAATGAATTTTCCGGCAGAAGTAAAACTGTCATACCTATGTTATTGGAAAATCAATTTTATGATAGATTTATTGAGACGTTCAGCCCATGAACTTACAATTGGTGAAGGCATTCATTTAACTCTTTGGCTTGCTTGCGACAACTCCAAACCACAGATATAGTTTTGCCGACCGCACACTCGGCATACTTGGCAGAGTAATGGTCGCATTCTTTGAGCGCCTTCGCCTTCATTTTGCTGCGCAAAGCTGCACAATAAAATAGGAGCATACGTTGAGCGTATGAAGAAATTTTTAAAGACCGCTCTTGGATACCTATCTCAGAGTTAATTGGCATGAGAAGGGATAGATTCTATTCTAAAGGGGATTCTTGGGGGGGTTTGGAAGAGGGAAAGCAATGGTGGGTGCATAATAGCGCGTACCTTCTTCGACCTTCTTCTTGACATGGTTCTCTCTGGCTTCTTGCACGAATCCCATGCAACCAAGCCGCCGGAGATCGGAGCTCTCGCCGGAGAAGCGGCCGTGAGGGCGGGGAGGAACACCACTGGGACGTAACTTAAGCTGGCTAAGGGTGCAATAGGTCAAAGTGCAGTCTTGTTAGGTTTTATCAGATCATGCGTGTATTAGATTGAGTTCGGAGTTGGGATATCAATCCAACGGTCCAAAATGCAAATGCAGATCCGATATTCCAATCCGCTGGGCGGCCACCACTGCCATACACACAGCCCTCTATGCATCCGGATTCGGGGGGCTGTTGCCGCTCCTCCATCCCCGGATCCGCCGCATCCACAGCCGGGGATCTCCTCATCGAAGCTCCTCATCATGTCCGCCAAGTCCTGGATCTCGGGATCCCCGGACTCATCGTCTCATCGTCGAGGATGTCCAACAGGAAGTCAGCTGCGCGGATACGCTTCACCGACTCCACCGTCGCCGGCGACGCCTCGGCCCCGCCATCCTCCACCTCCTCCATGGCATGTACCCCAATCAAAGTCTTTTGCATTTTTTTAACGGACACTGTGGGGCCCACGAGTTGGATCTTGGCCGTCCATTTGAATGGACGGCCAAGATCCACTTACTTGGAAGGGGCCTCCAACTATACAACCCACCCCTCGTACTCCCTCTATTCTCCAGTGTTCATATGCCTCGAGATCGGAAACCATCTCCAATCGCGACGCAGTGTGAGTTCTCCGTTGATTCCAACGTTGGGCGACACCGAAATCCCCGCCCTTTCCTCGATCTCTCCGCTCTCTCTTGTTAAAAACACGAACCAGTTCTAATTCCCCGCACCTCCATTCCAAGCGAGCCCATTTCCGATTCCGACCAACTCCATGGCGACTCCTCCTACTCCGACCACCACCACCCCTCGCCTCCTCTCCTCCGCGGCCGCCATCTCTGGGCGCCCCCTTATGTACCGCACCGGCGGCAACGCCGTTGCGCGGCGGGCGCCGCCGCCGAGGCGGATACAGGCCAAGATCCGGGAGATATTCATGCCGGCGCTGAGCTCGACGATGACGGAGGGCCGGATCGTGTCGTGGGTGAAGGCGGAGGGCGATCAGCTCACCAAGGGGGAGAGCGTGGTCGTGGTGGAGTCCGACAAGGCCGATATGGACGTCGAGACCTTCTACGACGGTATCCTTGCTGCCATCGTCGTCCCTGAGGGCGACTCCGCACCCGTTGGGTCCCCCATCGCTCTCCTCGCTGAGTCCCCCGAAGAAATCCCTCTCGCCAAGGCTCAGGCCCTCTCCCAATCCCCAACAAAATCCCAATCCCCCCCACCAGCTCCTCCTCCTGCATCAGATCCATCTCCGGTGGTGGCGCCGCCGAAGCCGGCGGCAGTTGTGGTAGATGGGCCGAGGAAGACGGTGGCGACGCCGTACGCCAAGAAGCTCGCGAAGCAGCACAAGGTGGATATAGAGAAGGTGGCGGGGACGGGGCCATATGGGAGGATCACGCCTTCGGATATCGAGGCGGCAGCTGGAATCCAACCCAAACAGCAAACCTCGGCTCCTCCGGTGGCAGCTCCGTCTCCGCCGGCCGCGAGTCCCGTTGCGGCAACTAGTGGGAAAGCTTCTGGTGGTGGTGCTACGATGGAATTAATTCCTGGGTCGTCTGTGGTTCCGTTCACGACCATGCAGGCAGCTGTGTCGAAGAATATGGTGGAGAGCCTCTCGGTGCCAACTTTCCGGGTTGGCTATCCGGTGACCACTGACGCACTCGATGCGCTTTATGAAAAGGTATCGACTTTAGAATTTCCTCCCTATCATCTCATATCCGGTGGCTTTTGTCTCGAAGAACCTTAATAGAGGAAATATTCTGTGCCAAGAAGCGTTCATGAAGGACTATTATTGTGGGTGATAATTTCAGCTGAAGTCAAAGGGTGTTACCATGACTGTGCTGTTAGCAAAGGCTGCAGCAATGGCGCTTGTGCAGCACCCAGTAGTGAATGCTACCTGCAAGGATGGGAAGAATTTTGCTTACAATAGCAGCATTAACATAGCGGTGGCGGTAGCTGTAGATGGTGGACTCTTGACTCCTGTTCTTCCGGATGCGGATAAGGTGTGTAATTTGTTTCTTGTGTTGGAATTCGGAAAGCTTCTCATGTACCAGATGAACTCAATACAATGACATTTGCAGTCGGATATTTATCTGCTTTCACAAAAATGGAAGGAGCTTGTCAAGAAGGCTCGTTCTAAGCAGCTTCAACCCAATGAGTACAATTCAGGTTTGCATTGGATTCCGTCATCTTGGTTTGGTTTCATATTCTTCTTTACATTGGTTCCTTTTGACTGAACCCTGGGTCTCGTGCAGGGACATTTACATTGTCAAATCTGGGTATGTTCGGGGTTGATAGATTCGATGCTATTCTCCCCCCTGGCCAGGTAAGGTTTCTTATATTATGGTCAAATCTTGCTAAATTGTATGTATACTTATATTTGACCTCTCTGCAGGGGGCTATCATGGCTGTGGGAGCTTCAAAGCCGACTGTTGTGGCCGATAAGGATGGTTTCTTCTCAGTGAAGAGCAAAATGCTGGTAAGTTTCACAGGATATTCTTTACATTCTATCCAAAAGAGCTTTCAAATGATAATTCAAAGGCAATTACATCAAGGCATCCACCTCATGAGGAATATGAGTCAATATCCGATGGTTATTGCAAGCATGCATTACTTGTTCATACACAACCTGAATGCTGTTTGTGGTCCATCCATAATGGTTAAATTTCCATAGGAGATACAAGTTTTTTGTTGTATTGTAGCTTGACATGGTATCATATTTAGACAACAACTCTGGAATAATCTTATATTGACATAAATTTAAAGAATAATGGATGAAAGAAGAAGGAACTTTGGCTGGACTTATAGAAGGGTGTACCGCTTTCAAAAATTCTGCCCGGATCATTAGCTATTATGCACAAGGTGATATTTTTGAAAACATATGATGATATCTAATTACTCAAGATCTAACTTTTGATATTAAAGTGCACTATTCAATATGGATGTTTAAATTTTTTGATCCCCCAAATCAACAACTGACTGTATCTGCTAATAGTCATTTGTTTGTCTAGAACTGTTTCTCTTGTTTGAAATCGGTGACGGGTTTGTCTTCAGATCCATGTTTATTTTTATCCTTTCTCTTTGTGTATGAAAGGAACATAATGGTCATTAGGATGTTGGGTAAGTCCAAGGAGGAGTTTAGTTATACTCCTTCGAAAGTCCTTTGTTGGAGGAAGTTTTTGCCAAGTGTGTATCTAAACAGAGTTGGTTATCTGAGCTTTATGACTAGTTGCGAACATCTAAGTGGTAAATGTGAAACGCTTTCCTAGATTCTTTTTTCTCCTTTATAAAAGAGTTCGATGGCATCTTTTTAGCATCAAATTTATTTGTTTCCTTCTGCATCCATACAATTCATTGCTTAACCCAAGCTACACCACTTTATCAGTTTCAAGCTATTCTTTTGTGATGATTGCTAGTGCCATCAGCGAATTGTAGGGTATGAATCTCCACGTAAGAAATGCATTTTTGGTGTTCATAGAGGTGAAATATCTAGACAGTAACATGAGCCAAAAATGGAATTACATGAATCTGTATTCGAAGGAAGCCACTTTTGAGTTCTTGTCAAATCGAAGATCCTACTATGGTTGCCATTTGTAAGGAGCCTATTCCATGAGATCTTGGTCTCAGGTTCGAATTATCTTGAAGGGACTTTACGGGGTAGTAAGTTGTAAGGGCATTTGCCCACCATAAGCCAAGTTAAAGGCTCAATTTTCAATTAGAAAAGAAGAAGAAGATCCTAACATGATAAATTCAGTTGTTATTCTTTGATGAGAAATTAGACAGATATAAAGGTTTACATGTCCCTGAAGGGTTTCTAGTCAATACTCAAGATGGTCATTTATATTTGCTTGAATTCCCACCTTGGAGCACGAAACAATTAAAGTCAATCAGCAATGTTCTAGATTGGGCCATTTAAATTTGATAACGCATATTGGCTATAATTTCTTTTGCAGACAGCATATCCTTCCTATCTTTTTCCTAGTGGCTCTTTGACTTGGTTCTCTCTTAGCCTTGCGTATCTAGGAATCCTCATTTCATAGAGTCACTCATGTGTAACTTTGGGGGTAGGAGGTTGATTAAGGAGCTAGGATGGTAGCTGGTTAGTAGCAGTACTCACATTTGGAAGTAGAAGTTTACTTAAGGTACCCTGCCCTTCTCTTTAAGGGCCAAGAAAGTTACTTCCTGCGATATATGAATGCTTGCCACGTGCATGTTGTGCTTTGATTGATCCGAGTAACTTTAAGATAATTAATGCAAGGTATCTGATGGTGTCCCCTATTTGGGTTTAAGTGCATCTTTTACTAACTAATGCTGTCTCTGATTGCAACCACTAGCTTTTTTACATTCAAGCAATTCCTTTTTTGGTGAGAAAAGAACTGTTTGTAGAGGATTTTATCCTTTTGTCATAACAAGGAAGGAAGACATATTTGCTCTGGTATACTCGCTTGACTGCCAAATGTTTTTCAGGTTAATGTTACAGCAGACCACCGGATCATTTACGGGGCAGACTTGGCAGCTTTCCTCCAGACATTTGCAAAGATTATCGAGAACCCCGAGAGCATGACATTGTAGATGCCTTTTGAGTTGTTGTTTCTTGTTTGTAATTTGGTTTTGAAGAGGGACTTACTGGTGGCTTCTTTAAGCTTATCACCTGGTGAATGCGTAGTTTTGCAGCAAAGATAGAAAGTTTGTATGTACGACTTTGTGATTCCTCCTTCCATTGTATTTCCTCAGTCGGATCTGAATTGCCATTTGCAATGGCGTTCATGTTTTTTTTGATAATTTTTGCAGCCAATAAATTCGATAAGCATTCTATCATGCTTGTGTTATTTCTCTTTGGAAACTCTTATAATCCGGAAATGAGTTAAAATGGATCCGGATAGGGTTTCAAATCCATTTTCAAGAGCTGTCTCAGCGTGTCAGAACCTGAATCTTATAGGGTTTTGGATGGAAAGAATAACCAAGATCCAAAATCCGCAATGTGATAGTATGAGTCGGGTCTACCGGATTGATATCCGGATCTGAATGTTTAAACCGATAGAGGGTGCGGATCGGGTTGGCGGGTATGCATCGTTGTTGATCAGAATCCGCAAATGGAGGATCCGAACACCACCGCCGACTCCAAGAGCTCCGCGCGGGAAAGCCTTCCCTTCATTGAATCATTTGGTTCAAAAGTTTTTAAATCGAAGCTTTTGGGGCAAACGAGACGGAGAAGGAGCACTTCGAAGAATCGGGAGAGGATGGCTTCCAAATCCGATAGCGTCGATGGTTCTCATCTCTTCTCTCTTCTCTCCCTCCTTCGCTCTTCTTCCGTGTTCTATGAGATCGTCTCTCTTTGATCACTGATCTGGTCTCCTGCTTCCAGGAATCGTGCTCAACTACGTCACTGAGGTGAGATTTCGCACCATCGCCGCGCCTATCACCATCTCTCCCAGCGAATCGCCCGCATTGGATTAGATTTCTAGATTTCTTTAACGCATTCAAGTATTTTGTTCTACAAGTTACATATATCCCGCTGGGTTTGATGCTGGGTTCGATGCATTCCAATAGTACTTGTTTAGAGCATTTGATACACAAGCATTCAAAGGACGTTCTAACGCCTAGTGTCTCTGGTCTCTTGGCTCTTATAGCATTTCTATTGCTGGTCTCTTTGATCTATGGTGTCTGGTATGTATTCCCTCTAATTTCCATGTAGGGAAATGACATACTCTCTGTAGGTGCATCGATGCATGTCCCTCAGATATTAGGAGTTCGTGATTTAGGGCAAGAAGAGAAATGCCAACTGCCAAGTCATGGATGCTAAGAATCAATATACCTGTAAATGTGTTGGTTGTTTTTGAACTGGATCATATCTGGATAGTTGGGCCAACGATTAACAAACTGTTGCTAGATAATGGAATAGTGGGTAAATTTTCAGTACACAGTACTTCATTAGATCTGCAGGTTAGACCTAGGGATGCTAAGGTATCAGATTCCGTTGGTGCTTCAAATGTTTATTGTTGTGAAACTGTTGAAACTAACTATGTATTGAAAATGTTGGATGGCGGAGATTGATGCTCATAAGTTAAAATAGCTTTTCAGGAGGTCTAGTACTTTGTTAAAGAGAGTCGGGACCATGACAACATCCTTCAGAAGTCTCTTTTGTAGCAAATAGTGTTGCAAAAAGGAATACTCAGGTATGTTTATTGACAATTCAAATTGCCCAGGAGGTGGAATTCTTATCTAACTTAAATGATCATTTGCCTCTTGGAGAGGTTTATAGGAGTGTGTTTGTCTTAGGTTAACATGCGTAGGTAAATTGTTGTTGGTTTAAGTTAGCAGACAACAGATTAAGCAAAATTTAGAAAATCGTCATTGGAGACTATGTGTTTGTTTGCTAAGATAGGATCAAGGCACATCTTGAAAGATTGGATCAATTTCACGATAAGATGTGCAAAGACATGGATGATCCTGATTTAATCTGTAGCTTTCATGGGTTTTTTTTTGAGTTTGATCATTGATGGGTGGTTGGGTCAATGATTGACAAACTGTTTCTAGATAATGGAAGAATTGCAAATTCTAGTGCAGGTGCGATTTGTGGGTTGAGGTGTGATGCTTTAAATGTGTATTATTGACAACTTGTTTCAACAGATTAGATATTAAAAATGTTGGACACTTGAAATTGATGCTGATATTATCAAAGGTTTTCAGGAGGTCCAATACTTTGTTAAACAGAGTTGGGACCACTACAGCATCCTTTGGAAGTTTCCAGTGTGGCAGATGGAACACCTACCATTATATTAGGATGTTTGTTTAAACCGTTTGTTGCACTACATTTGATTATCAATTTGCCATACTGGAATTATTTTTTGTGACTGCCATCATTGGTAAGGATGTATAGAAGCCATGATATATCATCCCATATTTTATGTTCATTTATTGACTTCAGAGTACTATTTGTTCTCAGCAAAATAGGCCTTTAAATTCCCAAAACGTTGCTGATGCACTGCAAAAATTCAATCTCAAAAAGACTGCAGTCCAGAAATCATTAGACGCATTGGCTGATAGTGCGCAAATCTCATTCAAAGAGTATGGCAAGCAAAAGATCTACATTGCTAGGCAAGACCAATTTCAGATCCCCAATGCACAAGAGCTTGATCATATGAAGAAAGAAAATGGCAAACTACAGGAAGATCTTGAAGGCCAAAAGAAAGCAATAAGTGAGGTCGAGGCTGGTATGTTACATTCATTTAATACTGTTCTATTAGAACATTCATTAAAATTTTGTCTACTATTATTATGCAATTAGTTTATAAGCCCTGGATTTTCTTAATTTATAATTGATGCAGAAATTCGAGCGCTGCAGTCAAATCTCACGCTTGAGGAAATACATGCTAAAGAAGCTAAATTACAGGCTGAGGTGAGTAAAGAGCTTACATGGTTCCCGACCTTGTTGAGCAGGTATCAAACACTTGGATATATGAACAAGTTTGAAATCTAAATTATCCAGGTTCATGGGATGGAGGAAAAGCTGAAGAAATTGCGTACTGGAGTTGTCTTGGTGAGACCAGAAGACAAAAAGGTGATCGAGGACGCATACAAAGATAAGATTAATCAGTGGAGAAAGCGCAAGAGGATTTTCAAAGATTTATGGGATGCTATAACTGAGAACTCTCCTAAGGACCTCAAGGAATTCAAGGTTAACACAGTACCCATCTGTTCTTTTGATGTCTGCTTATCTCTCTGATTTCCCCTATTAACAAAACATGACCCTCTTTGCAGGAGGAACTTGGAATTGAATATGACGAGGATGCTGGGGTGAGCTTGCAGGTGTGTAGTGAATTGTTGACATCTAGTAAGAAGAGGAAAGCAGGTTGACTTCTTTTCCTGCTGTTGGATTGGTGGATTTCACTTCCTAAATGAGCAGAAGCAACACCTATAACCTGTATCTCGTTCCACAGTTGTGTAGAATTTTTGTCACCACAAGTATAGTAAATAAAACCTTACAGTTTTTCACAGCAAAAGCTATGAGCAAGTCATTATCATTAAAAGGCAACAGCCTAGATTTCTTTCAAACAAGGTAAACAAGCAGGAAGAAACAAAATTCTTCCTATCAGTCTTAACACTAGAACTTACATGGTCTCGATGTTACCAAAGATGAACGAACTTCGTCACACTTGAATTCTTTTTTGCCTTTTCTTTTTTTTCCTTCATAGTTGCATAAATCACTGCTGAAATCCTCTGCGAGTCCTCATTGAAACAGGTTTCTTCAGCTCTTTATTTCCGGATTGGGAACTGCTCTCAGAGTAATCCATATCAGGAGGATTTGTATCTTCTCGTCCTGATAAGCCAAACTTATTCATCTCTTTGCTCAGGTAACTCTCAGAATCCTCTCTATACCTTTCTGTGTTCCTTATGTAATAAGGAGGTGGAGGGTAAATTACTTCATGCTTTTCGCCCAATTCCTCATCTGAAGATGAATCTGTCATGTCGTTCCACTTCCTAATATAATCCTGTGGCACCTCAGATTCACTGCCACTCTTGTTGCTCATAATCTTCCCAGTTTCTTGTTTTCCTGAATGTAAAGTACCCAAATTCCTATCAGTGTGTGCTACCCTAGTAGTAATCTCACCATCGCCAGCCAAGTTTTTGCCTTCAGCTCTGTTGTGAACCTGGAATCCATGTCCCTTTCCACTCCCTGGGCTGCTCTGATCATCAGACCCTTTTCCTTGGGACTCCGATCTCGAGAGCTCCACCGCAGCCCTCGCCGCTACCGCTGCATATGCCGCGGACTCGAAGGCAGCCTGTGCCGCACTCGCGGCATCTGTGTACTGCTGGTGAACCTTTGGCATGGTGCTGGAGAACTGCTCATCCTGATTCATTTCCGCTGCCGAATGCTTTGTCTGCAGCCGGCGCTGGTGATTTTGTGCCACCTGCACCCACAATTTCAGACCTTAGTATCAATTCAGTATCTATTCCTTGATGAACAACGATTTAGACAATGCTGAAACCAATCCTAACCTCTACGGTCTCAGAAGGTGGAGGCTCTATATCATCGAAATGTACGTTGATTCCTTTCTCCACGGCGATCTCCTTCGCCACCTTCACTTTGGTCTCCAGGCTGGCCGATCTAGTTGACAGTTTCTGTATTATCTGTATCGTAGCAAAAATAGTTAGCAAACCATTCATGACTATATGCAACAAAAAATACGGGGAGAACAAAAAAAATACGAAGTCCATCAACATAGCCTTGGAAATCCATCATACCTTGGTGTTAACGCCGCAGTTATTCCTCAGCTCGACAGCCGAGTTAGTGAATTCTTTTCCGAACATGGTTGAGAAGATGCGTCGGACGTCCTGCAGCTCCGGCAGCTCCCCGCATCGTGATCCAGCGAAGATGAGGCTGGCGGCCGCCTCCCGGAGCTCTTCAGGGCACTCCCTGCATGACCCAATTCACCGGTTTATGGAAACTTTAGATGGTAAAGGATCAAAGAAAGCAAATAGAAAAGAGGAGTTGACAAACTCATGATCAAGTACTAACTTTTGATGATCTAGCAGGACAGCCCTCTCCAACAAAAGGTGGCAGTAGCCTTCGATCATCACGAACACGTCCAGCATGTTCTGCTCCTTGATCACCTGCTCCACCTGATAAAAACGATTTCATGGCAAGCAAGAACCAGTGATCACAACTCACAACCAATACTACCTCAATCATAGCTATATATATATATCTGCAGAGATATATCTGGTATCATTGATGGTTTATGATATGATATGAGAGGTGTTTAATTGTAGCTTACGCGGATGAGAGCGCGATCGCGGTGGCCGAGCGCGAGCAGTTGCGCGACGTCGCCGGTGTCCTGGGAGCACCGGTACTGCCGCTGGCTACGAAGAACGCCAAGCCTGGAAATGGAGAGGCTGAGGAGAGGCTTGAGCTTGGAGGTCTGCTTGGAGGTCCTCCCGAGGAAAGCATCGAGCCTCTTACCCATCTCTGGCTTGGCTCGGCGGAGGCTGGCCGAGCGGCGGCTGAGGCGGAGGCGGTGGTGCAACCCGGAAGCAAAGATTGATGTTTATAACTCTGGCGAGCTTGACGAAGACTTCTGGACAAATGGCACTTGTTTTTGGCAACCCAGAGACTATTCTTATTTGTATATATATAACGTATAAGAAGCGCCTATATATATAGAGAGAAAGTGGTGTCCTAGTGCGACTCGGGCTTATTGCTTACCGTCTAAGCTAGAGTCCGAGCTGGTCTCCCGGTGTAACGCGGTACACTGGAAGCGTTCTAGTCTTGTTCTACGTGTGTGTGTGTGATGTGTGATGGGTAGAACTTGTTTAGAATAGAGTCTCTAATGTTTAATTGGGTAAGAAAACAATGGTGGCACCCCTCATGGGAATATGCTGTCCTTATGGTGTCTTGCTTGGAAATTAAGAGAAAATATTCATGGTGATATCCTGGGCTTGTGCGTTACAACAGGATTTCTTAATTCATTCTTGAATTGATGTGATGGGATTATTGGTAGAGTTCTTCATGGATGCTGAATCTACTGCATGATGAAAATATATGCATGCAGTGGTTGCTAATGTCATCAAGATCTTCGGGATAGACCTTGGCCGGATTTATGACGTGGCTTTTTGTTTGCTATAATTGTAAAAAAAAAAAGAAGAAGAAGTCGCTCTATAGTGCTTGACATGTGTCGATATGACACGAACAATTTAGGATACCATATCAGGACTCAAGCATCAAATATAACCAACCAAACAAGAATTGACTGTATTTTATGAATAATAGGGTTATGGTCTGATTTGTTATCGAAATTATAAATCGATCAACTTATTCCATAATTTACAAAAAAATATTGAATCATTTAAGTCATATTCGAATACTGTCGGCCAAGTACTCTGACTGACAGGCATGAGATATATATCACGAAAATGGAATTAAAGAGCAAGTGGGCGCCGATTCCGACTGGGAGACGCGGACCGATTGACCGAAAGAGTAGACTTGGCCGATCTCGGCATTAAAAATTTGCAATAAACCAATATCGTATATCCCTAAGAACATGATTCATTCCGAAAAACCCGCCTGAGATTAGCTTAGCTTAGTAGATGATGGGATACACATAAATTTTATATATATATCATCCTTATATAAGATTATGGTTATAAAATAATATTTGAGTTGTCCTGCATAGCGGGAGAATGTCTTAGGTGGAGTCTATGTGACATGATAATCCTAAGTTGAGGGGGGTTTAGTGGGAGGGAGTTATTGGTGACTATTGGGATGGGGTTGATGATTACACTGTCATGCAGGGGCATAACTAGTATATATATATATATAATCATAATACCTATAGACATCTTAGTTATTTTACAATTCATAATTAAGATTTTACTATTATTTAGTCTCTTATTCTGCCAAAAGAGGTTTTCTCAGGGAATATAATTAAGATATTGATAGAATTGTTGGATTTAATGTGGAATTTAGCACGTCTCCATGACTAGTTCCATGAGTATATGCTATTGCCCGAGAAAATAAGTGGGATATATAAATAACTTTTTAAAACTTGCGCAGCAATGCATACATTTTTAGGAGTGTGACATGCAAAATAACTATTACCCATATGATTCGAAGTTTCTTGCCGCGGTCCTGATCAAAGAAAGTTGCTTCGCTTTTCACATCAGAAGTTTCCTAGTAACCCATTTACTAAGAAACCACCACTCCAGCCATATATGGCTCAATAGAGGCGAAAAGCACCCAATTGAGCATAGGATACACGCCTGTCAAAAATCCTCTAAATATGCCTAGCTCATACTTTAACAACGTCACTATCATTCACCAATGGGCCTTTTGTTTTTGCTGACCTAACCTTTACTAGCAAAACAGTAGGAAGCAAGTAAGCAGGAGCAGCACTACTTAATAGTGCTGTTGTAAACATTACGTGGGGGTAACATATAGAAAGGGAAGGGGTTGTATTCATTCTTTTGTTCTTCATGTCGCGTTTGCCCGGGATGGTAAAAAGAGGTGGACTTGGATCGCCTCGGACGCATGCACGCTAGCATGGCGGCTGGCATGAAGAAGTGGCATCCACACCACAGGCCCGTCTAATTACTCTGGCCTAGCTTCCTTCTAGAGATTGGATGAGCACGCAAGGAAGGATGACTGGACTAGCTATGGTGTACCGTCTGTTTGGGTTTCCAGAAAAGATTGTTGAAAGGAACTTAATTGTATCAATTTACGTTTTAGGTTTTCAACGCTTGTATGCATTCGTCTTATGAATCTTACCTACTAACCCCATAACTGACGCTATTCCTTGGAATGATGTTTCCAGGCATGATGGGTAAACCAAAATGGATTTATTAATTGATGACGAATATTGAAACTTCGTTACAACTTTTTTAACAGCGTATAAACCTTTTCTTTTTATGAGACCTTATCTGGCTGTCTTCCTGTGTCTAGGTCTTATCTTATATGCATTAACATTGTCCTTATTCCAGTCGTGGCAAGCAAACGTTATTGGCGACGACGACGCGATGTGGGGACGAGAATGGACCATTGCATGCAGGGCGTAAGAGCGCTTAGCAAATCGTGCAAAACTTAGCAGCCTAGGATGTGACCTTATTTGGGCTGAGCAGTGCTTTGGCAAGTAGAGTAATGACTATGTCCAATAACAAAACTCGCTCAAATGATTACTGCTACTCCAGTCACTAGCTTGTGACCCAAGTCATATTGATTGATTTAAGACAGCGATACCTACTTTAGTAACATAAGACGGCAATGAAAATTGGGGAAGAAGGCCGGCCCAATGCACTTTGCCACTTTGGGACCTATGCAAACCATATGAAGTAATCTTTCAAAACTGAAATTCAGGGATATAAGGCCGGATGAGGTTTGAATATTATAATGAGGGATATAATATCCGTTTTTTAATATAAGGCTCCAATTATTCGATTTGGAATATCCAATGTGAGCCCTTTTAAGATGCCAACCCGAGGCGAATCCAAGGCATTCGATATGGAGCCCCCAGCATGAGGGCCCTTAAAATGGAACTCAAATATCTAATATTTTGAGTGTTTATAAAGATACAAGTAAACCTCCATTTGATTTTAGCGCGCCCAACCTAAGGCCATGAGACTACTGATATGAAATCACTACATAGCACTATTTATTATAAGGCCCTCCTCATATGAAGAACTACAGAGCACCATTACGAGGCCCTCCTAACATGAAGCACTACAGGGTACCATTATGAAAATCTAGGCGATGGCCTAACCCTTTTGGACCGGGCCTGTTGCGGGAGTAGACAATTTATCAAGAATAAACCACTCTGCCCAATGGCTATATGATTGTGAAGACAACACTACAATATACCGAAAAAAAATCTACAAAAAAAGTAGCTGAGCCAGTAGCTGCCTTTTTAAATTAGCTTAATCAGCAATCTCAGCATCCCTTGGAAAAATATGACTGAATGCCAACCAATGGCTACATGTACAATCTCTTTTATTTATGCTTATAAGCACTACGACTGAGCATAATAACAATTAAGACACTGCCAGAACCATAATCTTTGCATCATCACCCGCACCCGATCCATACTCTTAGCCAAAACTACACCTCATAAGACACTGCCAGAACCAGCACGGATACATGCTCCTTCACTCAGCATGTGTGAAAACATGGCAGCAGCTTATGCCAATTGACAATCATCACATAAATAACAAGTTAAACAGGCTTTCCTTTCCACATCAACAGGACCCAGAATCGGGCTCAGCAGTTGCACTTCTCTCCAGCAGCCCATATTAATTACAATAGGAACAACTGAATAGAATTACATTGATACGATCAACACCAACTCTGGACTAAAATGGGTAGTAAAGTTCTTATCATCCGATTCTTGTGTACAACTGAAGCTGAAAAGGTAGCTCTTCCAGTAAAACATCAGAAATACAATTGGCAGGGCTACTCAGCAAATACAGCAAACTCACGTGGCCTTGATTCTTGTGTACATACACATGAAAGGTAAAGGTAAGTCCATTTGCTGGAGGACATATCTCGGATGGATGCCGCAGATGCACCAAAAGTGGAGGGATGAAAATAGAAGCCATTCAGCATGGTGTCTTTGGAACACGAATGCACCATACTTCACTGAACATTCTCTCAATCACCAAAAAGGAAAAGGAAAGCAAAGTGAAAACTGATAACATAAGAGGCACAAAACAATTTGAATAGACAAACTACAGATTTTAAGCCCCTAGGTATACGTCATCTCAGATACCAACACCCTTGTTAATTGCTAGGTGCCTAACGAACAACAATAAGGATGCTCTGAAAACAAACAAATAATACAATTTTTTTCATGCTTAGCTATAAAATAACTCTAAAACATGAAAATGCACCTATTGTTGAACTTTTTACTATTGACTGGTTTCTTCTCTTTACACAGCACAGATCCTAAATCTGAAGCTCTCAGATCATTAGCCGAAAAATCTAGCTAATCTATCTCTTTCTCTCAAATGTGAGAGAAGAAAACATGATAACCCATCCGCATGCTTTCTTCCCCTAGTTTCTGGATAACAAAATGGAGCATCAAAGTCACAAGTCATAATTTTGTCCCTAGCAGTACATCTTCTCATAATTCAACGATGGACAACCTGACATAGATATAACCTCTGCTGTCTCCTTATATTATAAGACAACAATTTCTTTAAAAGATTTCCATCAAACTCCCAAGTCCGAATGTCTTCAGCACATTTTTAGAGGCCATATGAGAAACAATCGTTATTGCGAAGTCAAAAGATTGGTGAAGATTTAGAAGCATCAAATAACTAGCTGATAAGCCACATCTTATGCATAATTAAACCCCTTAAATTACCTTTGTTAACCAAGAGTAGGTGTATTTGATATTTAATTGTTTGATTTAAGATTCAAGTATGATTTGAGAAGATATAAAGAAATTCAGCTAAAAATTACTAAATTCTGCACACAAAAAAAAAAGACTGTTTCGTTGATTGTTTGGAAATAAATCACCAGAATTCAAAGAAAAATCTAAAAATCCTGAAATTCCAGGAAATTAAAATAGACTTGAAGAGCTACAACTTCCATGTTGAAGACTTTGTGAGATTCTCTATAAATTGACGCCAATTTTGAAACAAAGTCAACTATGTGAAAGCTAGAATTAAAAAGTTGAAGACCTCTGTTGGATCTCAGGACAGATTCCTCTTGGTCTCTTCCATCTCCCGACCACCCAACATCTCTCCCACGATCCGTCTTTCATCTGCGCCCAAACCCATGGCTTAGGCCATGGAATCTAGCGGGATTCTTACGATTCACCGTTTTCCCTTGCCGTGACCTCTCGCCATCATCCCCCTCTACCTACTTCCCCTCTCTCTCTCTCTCTCTCTCTCTCGCCCCCCCTCTTCCCAGCCATCGACGGGTACCGAAATTAATTCTCAATACTCATGTCCTAAGCGGAGTAATTAAAGTTGGGTGTGGAATTATCTAAAAATTACCTAAGAAAGCATGGTAAAAGATCGAGATTTGAACCAATTTAAGAATTAACTAGGGATTACTCAATCCACCCTACTTCACATTTAATCTTCTCTAGTTATACTCTTGTTCCCTTCTCTCAACATATGTACCACATGGTTACAAGCTCACATGAATCTCTAAAATAAATTTTAAGTTTCCAATGACATAACCTATCATTGCTTAGCATAAATCGTTTTTTGCCCTATGATTACCTTAAATTATTCTACTCCTAATGGCCTTGACACGACTTATCTTCATTTAGCATAGATTATATCGAAGACAAATAAAAACTACATAAAACCATCTAAAGAATCTACACAAACAATTACAGAAAGTTTACGTGACTAATAGTACTTCAAAAGAACTCTGCTCCTTCAAATCTTTATCAACAAAACCAAATTCAAGAGATCATATTGAGAAGAAGTTCAAAAGAACTAAAACACAGTAGGGCCTCAACAGGTAGGTCACGCGAATTTAAGGTTTAGGTATGATTTGAGAAGAAATACAGAAATTCGGCCAAAAATTACTAAATTCTACAAAAAGACTACTTCGTCGACTATTTGGAAGACTTGAAGCCTAGGGTTTTGAAAACTTGAAGACTTTTGAGAGATGAAGGAAGACTTGAAGAGCTACAACTTTTATATCGAAGACTTTGTGAGATTCTCTACACATTGGCGTCAATTTTGAAGCAAAATCAGATATGTGAAACCTAGAACTAAAAAACTGAAGAAATTAATTGATGACATGGCAGCAACATACCTAGTGAACCAATCTCATCTAATGGATCGGAATTGGTCATGATCGATCGATCAATCCGCTGACGTGGCAAGTACATAAATTATGGAAATTGGAGTTTTAACTCCAATTATGATTCCTAAGCATGAGGTTAAGGATCCCTACTATAAAAAGGGTTATTTCTATCAAAAACTATGATATTTTAGACCACTTTTGGAGAAGCCTAGGGTTTTGAAAACGGCGACCTTACCGCGGAGATTGAAGGCTTCCTTACGAACACCTATGGATCTTTTCAAAAAAAAAATGAGTGGCTAATTCATATACTTAGGGATCTCATAAAACCCTAGAGTAATCTTTAACCCATTTTTTATTTGATTCTTGTAAACCTTTTCTCAACATGATCTCTTGAATTTGATTTAATTGATAAAGATTTGAAGGAGCATAGCTCTTTTGAAGTACTTTTAGTCACAAACTTTTAGTGATTGTTTGTGTAGATTCTTAGGATGATTTTTATGTAGTTTTTGTTTGCCTTTGAAATAATCTATGCTAAGTGAAGATAATTCGTGTTAAGGCCGTTAGAGTAGAATAATTTAAGGTTATCATAGGACCGAAGACGATTTATGCTAAACAAAGATAAATTATACCGTTGAGAAGTTAAACTTTATTTTAAGGATTTATGTGAGTTTGTAGACATGTGATCCGTAATGTTGACGGAAGGAAACAAGAGGGATAACTAGAGAAGATTAAAGGTGAAGCTAGGGTGGATTGAGTAATCTTTAGATAATTCTTAAATTGGTTCAAACTCTGATCTTTTTATTTGCTTTCTTAAGTAATCTTTAGATAATTCCACACCCAACTTCGATTACTCCGCTTAAGACTTGAGTTTTGAGAATTGATTTCGGTTTCTAACGTTTTCCATGTGATTCGACTCCGGACTATACTACTATTCTACACAGTAGCTTAGTTACTAAACAAGGATTATTTTAATTGAAATTTGTTGCACTCTAATGACACTGTTTTGCGAACAATTACTAGCTCATGTGCAACTATAAAAGAGACCTATGCTAAAACAAAGCAAAAAAAAAAAACATTTTACTTCAATAAAGTGATCAATCATGAGAATACTTATAGAAAGTCCTGTTGCACACCTTTTAGCCATTTGAGCACACAACTAATGACAATACCGTGCAAAAGTTCTCATCACTTTTATGTAAGATAAATTATTATTGTTGATATGCAAGCATATAAAGATAAAGAATTTGTGGGAACAAGAATAAAGAAAGCTTAACCACAGGAACAGAAAACAGGGCATTCTTCGGTGAACTATTACCAACAGATCAAGAGATGCTTTATAACTGCCCACTCAAGGCTGAGAAGAAAAATAATAAACATGGTGTCTAGTACCAAACAGCACTCCAATCAGATATCACAGGCTGCTGTTACAAGTCATCTAAGGAAGCAGATTCTCTAACAAGTAAATCCACGGATCCCAAAAGTATCACGTCCAAGATGTCATAGTTTGGAGTAGGTTTCCAAAATATCGTGCCTTAGATCCTTATCCTCTCCAAAAACATAGACCTAGAGCTTCTAAGCAAGCTGCTAGGAAATCTTAAATATGATTGTTAAGCCCGTTTTGGTTTATAGCAATCATCAAATTCTATCCTTGTATACCAACAAACTCTAGCAAACATTCATTGACTAAAACTGGAAGATGCTTCAAAACTCTAACCATACTTGGCAAACATTGCTACATGTTCAGAAGGAAAACATGATGATATATAGCTGCCAAGAAGCTCTCATTGATTGCTGAAATGTCATAAATAGCAAATCCAATAACACTTTTCAATTTCCAATCATTTACGAAATTACAATTCTCGTATAATTACTCCCGAGACCAATAAAGAATTAAATACCTGACTAACAATATCTGAAGAAGCTATACAACAAAAAAATCATATGCATTAACCGAAAAGATAAGTGGAAAGCGACAAATAGTTTTAAAAAATCTGTATAACTGGGACAAAGACGCTCATGCGCCACTGCGCACATGTACAGATGCAAATAGCAACACTGCATGACGATCAAGTACTATGATGTTTGGATGGGATTGAAGCTTGCAACCATGAAATGTTTCTCATCCAACCTACAGAAGATTCTTACATACTACAATCAATCACCAGAATAAAATAGTATGTTTGTTAGTAGATTCTGTCACCAACTTTATATTTTCCTGATTCACATGCCATCTAGATCCATCAATACCCCTATCAATTCCATAAACCTATCTTTACCTATCTTCGGTCGACTTAGAAATCATCCACGAGAATACTCAAAAATTAGCTAGATGGTCATCAGCAAGATTTATAACCCTGCAACTTAAAATGCGCAAAGACAGACTCATGTTAAACTGGCATATTCAAAATCACACAAGGATATTCTCATTACCTTTTGCAAGAGATATTGACTTGCCATTTCCCCAAAGTTCTCTAACCACTATATAATATACTTCCAAATGCTGAAACTGTACCAGTCATGGAGGTGATGTAATATGTTAATAAACACATAAATTCAATACCAGAATATCACAATTCATCTAGGAGATCTGACCTATGTCAGAATATTTGCTAATTAGTTAATCCTAAAACCTATTAAAAAGTATACTATGCAGATTGATATTCCAAAAAAGACTCAGTAAAATCACAGCATGAAACCACATTAAAGTCAGATAAATTAATGGCAAATATTCCGAGACAATAGTTCTCCCAAATCCAAAACGAAACATGAATCAGAATATATCATAGGTAAGCATATAGAATTGATCTAGTGATCACACCAATTTCTGTTCATTGAAGTACACATAAGTTTACGCATGTACGTATACATACATGCATGAAATATAGGATAATAGAGACAGACGCCTCAACTCTACCTCCAACGCCACTCACATAAAATAAGAAAACAACCAGTGAGAAGGGGCACTTACTGCAATTCATGCGATATTAGCAAATCCACCCTAGACAAACACAATTAATACCATGTTAATATAAGGCTATTAGAATATGGATCTTAATCACACAAAAAAAAATCACCGTAATTGTATAAAACAGCGATGTATGAACAGAAAGAATCAACTAGACAAAAGGTAAAAGCATGGGAATTTTACCATGTCAAACTTCTCACTGCACAAGCATCCGTCCAGCCATGTCCATGTAAGGGCCTCCAGAACACCAAAGCACATATCAGATTCTATAGATCTTGCCCGGCAATATTTTTAAATCTCAACCTAAATTGCGCATTAGGCAGAAGAACTGCATGAAAATCTACTATTCATATCACAAATTTGACACCCAAAAGGACTTATTGGCGCTCAAAAAACATGGCTATGAAAACAGTACAGGATAGGTTCATTCAATGACCAAAATTTCCTCATAACAACATATTCATAAGTTTCAATACAACTGAAAAAATAAGACCATCCAGTTAGTTAGCTTTCAGGTTTCAAACACAGTAAGTTGCCCAGCAAACAAACCATGGTACCTTCTTTTTGGCTGCCTTCTAGCAACTAAAACATCAAACTGACAGCCTCATAGCCTGGCAGAGACCCTGAACGAAAGACACAATTAGATTCTCCAAAGCCCAAGACTTAAACCCAAAAACTACTATATGAACAAAATTTTTGCAAGGTTGAAGATATGCCTTGGCAGCATTTGAACACAATGAGAAATAAATACGTTAACCAACCAACCAAAACGTAAATAAGTATCCAAAGGTGTGGAGAGGTTTGCAGAGTGACCATCTTTTCCACAAGTGCAAATAGATGAATACTTTTCGGTCTCACAGAATGTTCGCTAAAGTTACACACATTACTAATGTACATTTTTGATTGGTCATCAAACGTGAGTCAGAAAAATATAAATAACAGGAAAGAAATGACTTGAATAGATCTTCAAAGCCCATGATCAAGAATGTTTACAAGATATAGAAACGCCTTCGGCGAGTTGTCTTACAAGAAACAGAACACATCGCACTGGTAAGAACTGCCAGTAGAAGGATCTCCAACTCAAGTCATACTCTCTTTCCCGCTTCAGCCACGCCATGAGTTCCTTTCTCAGTAACATCGAGCAGGATTAAGACAGATAAACGCCGAAGGATTAGATGGCAAAATATAAATTTTAGATAACAATGAAGTGGCATAGCTCAACATCATTGTTTGGATTCAGAAAATCAGCATCTTAGTTCACTTGCCCGTGATGAATGGATGATTCAGTGCCTGAGATACTGTCATTCTCTTCTCTGGATCGAGTATAAAAACCCTTTCTAAGAGATCTTTAAAATTAGCTAACATTTTTGGATCCTCTCCAGGAGAACCCGAAATAAGGGTGCCAATGTCCTTCGGCTTGATATTGAGCATCAGCCTCTTGACAATCTAAGAAAGAAAATAAGAGCATCAATGTGTATCAGCAAAGATCCTTTCCCTCTCCATATACGCTGATATGTTAGCAAATAACTAAAACTCACCACTATAAAATTTGAAAGAAAAAAGGAACTTACCTTCTTAGTAACAGGATCCTCCTCTCTGGCGTGAAAATTCAAATCATGATCAAAATGTAGCTCCGTAAATGCTCCCTGTTAAAAGCCAGGAACAATAAATTAAATGGAGAAGGCTGGGAAACGACATCCTTTGTAACTATCAGCATTCAGGATGTCAAAAAGAATTTCCACATGAATCATACACAACTACTTATAGTTCAGACAGACACATACTATGCAAGAATTAAGCTGAAGTGTCATTCTTAATATTATGCTGTTCCAGATAATCTAAGGTAAAAAAGCAGTGATGACCTGATAACATCATGAGATTCTAGAAGAATAAGGAGCAACCCTCTTAAGAACATTCATTAGTTTCATTACCAGCTTACCTTCCGAAGCATTTTCTTGGGGAAGGGACCCTTCAATTCCATTTGGAGTCGAAGCATGTCATTATTAGATGGACCAGGAAAAAGGACCTTTCCCGTGTAAACTTCATACAAACAGCAACCGACTGACCATATGTCCAAGGGATGATCATATGGCAATCCAAGAACTGCAAAAGAAGATATTAGTCACTGTCAAATAGTCGGCAACCATATTAATCAAATAACACAACAAAAGCGAAAGGAACCGATAACACCACACAAAAATTAACTGAAGATCAAATTCAGAGTAAACTTACCTATTTCTGGGGCTCGATAGAAACGGCTAACTAGATATGGTGTAATCTCGTTCTTACCGGCAAACATTGCATTACCAAAATCACAGAGCTTTAACACATTTTTTGCTTCATTAACCTACACACAACATCAAGAAAGCAATGAGAATTACTCGAGTAAGAAGCACCAAAATACTCAATGTTAACATGTGCCCACAGACATACACATGCAACAAACAAGAAAACACAAATGTAACAAAAGCATTTAGACAATAAATCAGTAACACAACATAATGAGGCCGAAGGTATACCAGCATATTGTCTGGCTTTATATCACAATGTAGGACTCCACAGTTTCTGAGATGTTTGAGCGCAATAAAAAGCTGCTTTGCATATGCCCTCACAGCAGTCAGTTTAAGCCCAATATTACGACCAAATTTTTTTAGAACCTCGCGAAGATTCATATGAAGAGACTCAAAAACTAAACAAAGATGGTTTCTGTACTTGAAACTTGAAAGAAACCTAACGCAGTGGCGTTTGTCATCAGGATCTGCCCCAGCCAGCTTTTTCAATATGACCAGCTCTTCTAGACCTGCCTTGTACCTGGTCATATCATTTTCAAAGAAACATCACAAATAAAGATTAACACAATAGCCAACAAAATTTGACCAATGAAGGTTGAAGTTTTAATTCCGCTTACATGGTATCATTATTGCGAATGATTTTTATAGCTACTACTTCAGGGTCACCTTTCCCAGCCTTAAGATCCTTTGCACGAACAACAGTCGAAAAGACACCTTTGCCATGAGATGACATGACTTCATAACGGCCATCAAGCACTTCACTGATGCGATGAACTGCAAAAAGAAAAAAAATTTGAAATTTTCAATACTAGAAGTAGAACACATATACAAAACAACTGTGCATAGGATGCAGCAGGACGAAAGATAATCCAAAGGTAGTAGGACTCACCATAATAGCCCTCTGCATCATCCCAGTTGTCATGGAAGCCACTTTCAATTTGAAGACCATCTCCCTTGCCCTAAACAGATCACAGATATTATAAGTTATCCGCAAGAGAATGTAAGGAAAAGAAGAAAGTATTAAGTACCACATCTGCTCTCTGAATACCAAATATTTAACGCATCCCAGCATCAAAGACACAAAATGAGACCAAAATGGAAAATTAGGCTTCTCAATAGGCACTTTCCAACTCCATGTGTGAATAATTTTGTCATATATGCTTCAAGATAGTTATTAAGCCCTAAGCATGACCTATTAACCATGTCAAATGACAACTACAGGGCAATAAGAAGGCCCAAACCTTTCTGAACGCAAGAACAATTATAGGACACAATTTGCTTTGATTCATTATGACGACTTGTTTGCAAGTATATATACAATGTCAACAGAAGAAATTCCAATCATTAGCAATGGTCCCAGAGCACCCTCCCAAAAGCTAAGAAACATATTTGCGCAGTAACGAATATTCAATCATACCACGTCAAAAAAACCAAGTCGATAGGTTGTCTTAATAAGGCCCCAAAATTGAAAGTTATATGTTTATGATCAGTGTACATATCCAAGTAGTCTGCTCTATAAGATGCTTTAATTTTGCCCCTCAATACTATTTACTAGCATCTTGATTCCTCTTAATTGGATCAGCAAAAGTCATCCTCCTATCAATAGGTTGGCATCATGATTCAAATATTCCATTGCACGAATTCCTTGACCCAATGATACCAATCTTACCACCATTTTTCTCTGGAGCTAATTAGCAATTTAGTGCTAAAGCCAAAACTTCCACATTCTTATCAAGCCTGAGAGTCTTTGTACCACTTACGAGTCATCCAAATTAAAAAGTGCATGTAAATAGTTACCTTTTGTATCCCTTTCATCAAATGAGTAGAACTGATCTTCAATCACTTTCAATCCTACCAGTATTAACCAAAACAAGTTGTACTCTTTCAGTCTTTCTTATGCATCCAGTTCCACCACAATACTCCATTGTTGTGAACTTTTCCCAGGACGAACTTGGATATGACAGCTCAATCTCTTGTATATGTGGATTTATATGAGAAATTGACAGAACCAAAAAAAATAAACAATAATAAGTCTAAAATGGAACAATGAGTAGCTAAATGTGTAAACAGAGGTTTTCTATGTTTTTTCTCTCTATGAGAATAAGGTGAACCAAGCCCATCGATCCATTAAGGATGACTATCCTCCAAAAGAGTCATCAAACTGAAACACAAACTAGCAAGAGTTCCAACCAAAAACCAAACACACCCATGATTGTGAAATAGACTTTGAAAATTGTTTACAATAAAGTGAACAATCAGAAACTTTATCACTTATGAAAGAAGAATCATAAATGGCAACTTAGTTACAATACAAAATGATACGAAAATTAGCTTAAATTTATCAACATAATCTCAGGAAGAGGGTATGAGGAATGGCCTTACCGGTTTACGAAATCCAGTAGGTGATTCTCCAAATATGTCATCGCAGAACATATCCGCAGATCTCTCACTCTACAGAAAAGAGATGTATCAGATAAAACAAAAGAACAAGTTGATGTTCACGAAATTTCATCTTCACAGAAAACAACAAGTGCAAATAATAGCAACTGAATAACAAACCTTCGGAGTACCCTCCCCAAGTCCTCCCGTGCCAGCGGTCTTCTCAGGAGCTGGAGCCTCATCATGCGCAGGTGATTTCCCCAATTTGAATGACAGATCAGCCATGTATGGATCTGAAGAATCATGCTTATTCTTGATCCCGTCATGAAGAGGCTGGCTATTAGCAACATTGTCATTCATCTCTGGAGGCTTGTCCTTTTCCAACGTTGTTTCCTCCTCTGATTTCTCGTGAGAATAGTGAATATATCATACAAATAGACCATAAACGGAGACAAAAAAAAAAAAAGTGATGCTACCAGTGAAAGTTTGTCACCTACTTATAGAGAGCCTCATGGTAAACATGATGGCAAACAGCCGTACCTTTCTCATGATCATTAGATGAAGACTCAACGCATTGTTCTAACTGTTTCTGTTTATACTTCTCCAGAATAGCTTCCCTCCTTTTTCGGCTCTCTTCCTTAATTTTGTCAATATCCTCTTCGTCCTCTTTGGCAAGCTGCTGTGCAATCCTCTCCTGGTAGTCCTCTTCATCTTCTTCCCTATCATATGAGGTTAGAACAGACAAATTAGACATGCCATATAGAATGAGAAGCAGATAACACATAATTATTCACCTCGTGACATGCACCATTTTAAAACTGCAAATTGCTCACCTCAAAGCTTTATCTTTCCCTTCCTTGTCATTGATTCTTCCAGCATCAGCTTCCTTTCCAGTCTCCTTAGATCTAATTCTGTCCTTCCGACGTTCCTGGTCCTCATATCTCGCATCCCTATGCTTGTCACGCATGCTGAGTCTGTTGCTCTCCACTTGACCACCTCTTTCTCTATCTTTGTCTCTATATAATTCCCAACCCCTAGCCCGACTCCGATCTCTATCAACACCATCCCTGTCTCTTCCCCTTGCATCTCTTACTCTATCTCGATCTCTATAATTGTCCCTACTCAAAGCCCTAGGCTCTCTATCTCTGTCTCTAACACTACTACTGTATCTTCCTCGCTCACGATCCCTTTCCTGACTGTTAGGCCTTTCCTCTCGCCCATCAAGCCTGCTATAGCTTCTACTCCTCTCTCTTTCTCGACGAGCCCTTATTCCTGCATCCACACCATCTCTGTCCCTGGAAATTTGATCATATTTTTCTCTTTCACGTGTTCTGCCGCGACTGCTATGTCTATCATCCTGCCCATCCATTCTGCTATAACTGTTACTCCTCTCTCTTTCCCTCCGATCCACTTTATCAGCTGTGCGGCTTCTAGCTGAGTGCCTATCATGCCTCACACCCAATTCATGATCAGAATCATTACTCTCAATAATTTTCGAATCCAAATGGTTGATTTGAGCACTGTCCTCTGCATAAGATTCTGGAACCCGTCCATAACATGTCCTTTTATCACGGTCAAGGGAGTGTGACCGATCCCTGCGACGGCCTTCGTCATGGTTACCGCGCCTCTCCCTAAAATTTTCAGGTGATACGGATCTCTTCTTCTTGTCTGACCCATCTCTGCTAGCATCGACTAGTTCTAAAGAAAGCTTCAACTCACGACTTTCAAGACCATGCTCCAGGGTTCTAGACTCATGATCATGCCGCTTCTTGTGCTTCTTTATGTATGAACTTTCTCCAGAAACTGGTGATGTTGAACTGACTCGATTCAGTTTATCTGCATCAACAAGCATGCACCTCTTTCCATTATCAACTCTTCTAACAGGTGACTTGGACCTTCTGTGTCCCATTTTATCACTAGTTTTTCCACCCTGGTCTTTGTCACGCAAAAATATTTCTCCACTCCTCTGAAAGTTCATATTTCCATTTGAGAGTCCTTGGTTTAACTGATCAGCATCGTTACTTTCTCTAGATATTTTACAAAGCAAATCGGGGCTGTCATAGTTTACCAATCCTTTAACATCTTCTGAGATGCTATCATCTACCAATCCCCTCTCAGTAAGACCAAGAACTTTCGAGCTCTTGATGCTGGAAGGACTTAATTCTTGGAAAATCGGCTGCAAGAAACATCAGACACCTAATATAAGTTGATTCTTAAATAAATACATATTCTAATTTAAAAGCATATACAAACTACTTGAAACCTATAATTGGAATTCTTGCTTGAGAACTTCGCCAAGTTGATTCCTTCGTGCCAATACAAATCAAGGTCGGTCGGTTATAGCAACTTTACCAATAGAAAAACATGTAAACCAGTGAGAAACAAACAACAATTAGTATTATGCCATAAGAAACTGACTAACGGAATATTTAATTTGAGTCTAACATCAAAATTCTTGATCCGAGAACTTGATGAAATTAACTTTCATGCAAATTTTAAATTAAACTGATTCAACCTTCATCAACTGGACTGAAGTCTGGCAAGAATTCCAAATTTTCGACTCTAGACGCAGTAAACCAAGCAAAGAAAGCACCGATAAGCATAACAGAAACATACCAGATCACGGGGATCACCGACGGCGTCATCCTGCTTTATCTCGCCAGACTCCGCATCCGAACCCCCTCCAACCTCCTTCCCGCCATCACAAACCCTCCCGACCTCATCGTCCTCGAGTATCTCCCCCTCCTCCCTCTCATCGTCTCCAGGCCTCACGACCACAGAGGAAGCCATGGTCTCCTCGGCCTTGTGATGGATATCAAGGCTCTTATCCTCCTCCTCCCGATCACCACCGTGCTTGCTGCCATGGGAGCGTCGATAATGGTGGTGGTGGTGATGGCGGCGGCGGCGGTGGTGCTTCCGGCGCTTCGATGCCTCCTCCGTGCCGTCCTCGTCGGCGGCAGTGGAACGGAGGTGCTTTCCTCCGGATGCCGGAGACGACGGTGGCTCCTCGCTCCCCATGGCCGGATCGAATCGAGAACAATGGCAAAATCTAGGGCTAGGGTTTCTGGCGCGAGAATTATTGGAGAAGAGGTAACTCCCTAATCTTCGATTCTCCTCGCCCGCAACTCGGTTTTCGTGGCCTTCGGCTGATATAAATAGTCGAAGCCGAGTAGAAGCCGAGTAGGATTCGACACGGGTTAACCGGAACCCAATGTCGTCGGGTTGAGCTTAAATTGCACAATTTCGTTGTATATCTAGAACCACCCTTCCACGAACTTTTAATTGACAAGCAGCCGTTGGTTAAACCAACTTCAAAAATAATACAGCTATTTGTGGAGAGAAGGAAAAAAAATTATGGTGCAAAAAGGGGCTAAAAACTTGATAAGAAGGATCAAGAATTCTCGAAATGATCAAGCAAATGTGAAAATTGAGATAAAGAAAGAAAAGGCTATTCAAGTATACGGGTGTGTTTGACGGCCTGCTGGGATCCAAGGGATGGGGATGCGCAAATCCCGTCCATGGGATCTGTACGTTTGGATCGGTATCGGATCCCAGTCCGCCTAAGGACGGAGCGGACGCCGTTTTCAGAATCCGTCCGATGGATTTCGGATTCCGGATCCACCCATTAGCCAAACAGGTCCGTAATGAACAAATTAGCATGGTGAAAGATAAGTCTAAAAAAGGATTCAACAAATAATATGTTATAACAACCATTGTGTGAAACACTGTATATAAGGGGTGACAAGTGGAACAGGTTACTTGACACAAACCAAGTATGTGGACTATATCTTGAAGTTTTATGGCTCTTCGTTTCTATCGCTGCTGCGTTACTAAAGGCTTTCCTTTTGTGCGCATTTATTGCCATTGGAAGAGGTCGGTTTTCGCCTTCGTTTTGAGCAAGAAGAGGTAACCATGTTTTCTACCCAGTTTGCGTTTCCTTCTCCCTTTACCACAATACCATGCTAGTCTCTTAGTCATCTAGGAAAAAATTTCCAGCGAAGAAATGGCGAAAGCTCATATTTACTTCTGATCTCTGCTTGCTACCTAAGTTAATAGCCATTTTTATGAAGGAGGATCAAGTCGTAGGTATTCTAGATGTTGCTTCTTTAATTTTATGTGTGTTGTTATATGTATGTCACTGGTATCATTACAAAATTATGACATTGTTGATCTAACCAAGTGAGAAGTATAGGAGAATCCGTTGGACATTTTGAATCATAGAAGGGAAGAGAGGAATAGAACAATCGCTTTTGCATTTCATGCACATCTCAGTTCAAATTAGATTGCTTTCGTGTCAAAATATTATGTCCCGTATTGAAAGACCCTATCTCCTTGCAAGAGGGGGAAACCCAAGAACCCACAAATCTCAACGTTTTCACCTAGATCAAGGTGTAGGCTTTTTTTTTTTTTTTTTGTTATGGTACCAAATACATTACTTTATTCGCTAAAACATTAAATTTCTATTGGACTACATTTGGATGCAATTTATTTGAATATTCTTTTTGAGATAGATGAAATGAAACCAAAGAATGTAATAATTGGTGGGAAAGGTAAAAAACCAGAGGATTTTGAACTTTCTTACCCCCAAGCAATTATTTTCCCACACAATTCCCCTCATATTGATTGTTTTTTTTTCAACTATCACTACTACTTGCTAACATTCGAAAGAAAAAGTTATAAAGTTAAGCCTCATATCATAGCAATACATAAATTATAATCAAAACAGTGCATCTCATACATTGACTATGAAGTTTATAAGTGTGAGACTCGCCCTCACGTATGGCTAGAGTTCTTTCAATAAGTTCCATACAAAAGCTCTGAACTCTTCATCATTCAAAGAAAGCTATTAGTCATGAGATCGTTTTGCCATGGATCTTTGTTGAAAATTTTCTTCAACAAGTAAAACATATGTTACTCTTTAGTGGACTTTATATTGCTCAAGCTTCAATGGAAATACAGGATTTTGCCTTCTTTGAGTTCACCAATGTCAGACCAGAGGATGGAGAGAGCCGGCCTTCCTGATCGCTTCACAGAGCTACCTGACTCAATCCGTCTCCAAATCCTCAGCTTACTCTCTCGGAAAGACGCCATCAGAACTGGAACACTCTCCACCAAATGGAAGAACTCATGGAGGTCCAGGTTCCCACATAACACCACCATCAACGTCGACGAGGCCCTAATGTCCGACGAATCACAGCAGCAGCAACTGTCTCAGGAGATCCACGACCGCATGCGAAGAAGGCACGGCGAGAACAACAAGTTCGAAGTGCTGAACCTGTTCTTCTACCCAAGCAAGGAGCACAAAGCTCAAATGTGCCGATGGATTCGCCATGCGCTGCTGGCCGGCGTCGTGGAGGCCTCCCTCGACTTCTCTCAGGGGATGGGAGGGAGGCGCCAGGGCAGACTGGAGGGCAACAAGAAGAAATTCGAGGCCAAGGAGAGCTGGTTCAGAATCAACTATCTGATTTTCCTGAGAATTAGCTACTGCAAGCTGAATCGAGCCTTCTCTTTCAGACACTTCCGTGCTCTGGAACACTTGTTTCTACACGCCGTCAACATCAATGATGCCATGATGGAGAGACTGATAGCCAATTGCTTGGTTCTTGAGACACTGGACATCAGAGAGTGTGAATTCCTTCAGAACATTAAAATGGCAGATCCAGGGATGACCAGGCTGAAGAGGTTTGTTGTGGTCCAGTGCGGAAGTGTTGTAATAATCTCTATAAATGCCCCGGTACTCCGGTCGTTTCTTCTGGTCGGCGGCGGCGAGCTACGAGTGCAGTTCTTGAGTGACAACCAATCTTCTCTGGTGGATCTTATGCTGGTCGCCAACGTCAACAGCTACTTCAGTTTGGATCAGAAGGAGAGGGAGGAGCTGCCAATGCCTCCGGGCCTGCAGTTCCTGGAGGTACTCACTCTCAGTAACAGAGGGCTTCAGGTACAAATTTCTCCACCTCCATCATCTCCACTCCAGATATATATATATATATATATATATATATATAGTTCATTCATCGTTTCTAATCACGTACTTAACCGGTACCATCATCAAATAAGCTGTTATCTTAAGAAAATTCCTGTGTGGTTTTCAGTACATATTTCGATCCAGATACCAGAAAGAGATTTGCATGCCATATCTCAGAGAAATACAGCTGATTCTGACAGACCATGCGGGCGTGGATCTTTACAACTTATTTCAGTTCATGAGGCACTGTTATCTCCCCGGATTAGAGTGGCTATTCATCGAGGTATTCATGCTTAGTTATGTCTCTTAAACTTCCATTAATGTTTGACGAGATCAAGGTGATAGGAAAGGATGACTTTATATATTTATAATGTAACACTCCTGCAGCTGCCGGAAGGACACTACTGTCCTTATGCAGGATGTGAATGCTTGAAGGTTGAAGACTACCGCTACTCTTCTCCCGGCTGGAAATTGGAGGATAAATACTCATACTCATACCCACAAGTGGTCTACAAAAAGCTCAAGGATAAGGACTCGCAGCAGGTGGTCTTCGGAAAGCTCAGGCTCATCAAGATGAAGAACTACAGGAGGACCTGGGAAGAGAGGCGATTTGTGGAGTACCTGATCAGCAAAGCACCAGCACTTGAGGCTCTGGTTCTGGTGGGTCCTCATGTTCAGGACCCCGTGCTCTGCCGTAGGATGAAAGCCGATATGGACGACGACGTATTTCAGATAATGGAGGGGCGGCCGCCGGCGTTTCAGGTGATCCCGCTTTGCTCCAAGCAGGAGGATCACACTGAAGGCCCTGCCCACACCCTTTGTTGCTGCTGACGGTGCTGTGGTTGAACAAGGTGAGTGTTCCTGAGAGAGCAATCTGGATGGATGTCAACTTGGGTGCAGGTCAGTTTTATGTTAGATTAATTGAGCAATAAGCAAGCTTAATTATAAGCACAATTTGGTTTGTGGACCATTAACTAAGACGAGGAGTTTGTAATAAGGCCTGCATATTGTGGAGCTTTATATATTTAAACATATTTGCATGCATTTGTTATAATTATAGTCCTGCTTTGATGGGTCTGTTAAGCTATTTTAGCAGCTTAGTTTTTTCATGATTCTATTAAGTATCTATAGAGCAGGATGATTAATTCTCTAATAACAGTATAGAGCTTAGAAATCTTCAAAAGATAGTGAGCGATCTCCAACAACAAAATTGAATGATGTAGAAGGCTAAATTTGAAAAGCTAGAAGGTTTAGAGGGGAAGCCGACAATTAGACACTAATCATATCAATTTGACTAGTTTCACTAAATCTTCTCATAAAGAACTACAATTCTTGGAGTTCAAAATGTCGGAGAACTGAATAAACGCATTAGGCTTTTTGAGAGGCTTATATGCAAAAGTGCCCCTCAAATCTAGAAAGTTGAGTAACACCCACAGATATATTCACCATGATGGTAAAAATGATTTATCTAACGGATGAGTTCAAGTAAATTAATTGCTTAAATAATAATAAAACTAAAGAGAAAAATGTGTTGGGCATGCATGCAACACATGTATAGAAGAAGATATATATATATAAGGGGTGACAAGTGGAAGAAGACGTTAGACACAACTCATGTCTGTGGACTAGCTGCATTTAATTTGAAGTTTTCCGATGCATCTTTCCTATAGCGAATTCATTACTGAAACTTATTACTTTCCTTTTGAGTGAGTTCATCCAAAGAAGTCGATCTGGTCCTCTTTCTTCGTTACAAACAAGGAAAACGTAACTTCTTTTGCCCTCCTTAATTTCGTCTAATTGTAGATTTCTCTTTCTTTTTCTCTCCTTTCGACTCACTGATCTTTGAGCTTCGGAGATCATCGGTTGGTTGCTACCGAGGTTTTAGTAGATTTCACAAAGGCTAGTTAAATTGCAGGTATTCGAGATTTTTCTTTCGGAATTCTTTGTTTAGGTGCAATTTTCTTCACCTGTGAAGTTTTTCGTATTGATTGATGCAAATATGGAAGAGGCTTAAAAGAATTCCTTTTTGCATTTTGAATCATACTGCTAGCTTGTTTCTGTTGAGCTGTGTTATTAGATTCATGTCTTATTTGTGACTATATAGCTTATTTTGTATGAAACAGCTAAATGAATGCTTTACTTTAGTTGCTATAGGAGTAAATTTACATGATTGGTATATATGGTCGATGTTTGCTTGCAAATTAATATGATTACCTTCCGGATAGAAGCAGATGAAGAAGAAATTAAAGAATAAAGACAGCAATTGGAGAAGGGGAGAGAAGAAAGGGAATTTTCAGTTTTCTCACTTATAATATCAAGTATTCCACCATACATAACATGTATGTCATATTGATAGGTTTTCAATTTATCCTATCAAATAATATCACTTAAGATAGAGCTATAAAGTATGACATCTCAAGACAATCAAGATTGTGTCCATTGCTCATAGAAAGAGTATTTAACAATATTGGAAATATCTTGATCAGAAGAAGGTTTTGGGTTGAAATCTCCAATCTTGGGGATTTCATGGCTACCCCTGGAGTAATCTGAAAGGATAAATATGAATTAAAAGTTTTGTGGCTTGTTATGTATATATATAGCATGTAATACATAAAAATGATGATCCAAAGTGCCTCATTTTGTATGGAGTTTATCAATCTCATCTCTTCCTGCATATATATATATATATATATATCTATAAACTCTGATCATGTAGACATGCATAAATCATGAAACTTTTAATTACATTGCTTATAATCAGAAAAGGGAAGACAATGTACTCTTGCTGAATGACATTAATTAGTTTATTGAGAATACATTTGATCTTGAGTATGATGATCAACTCATACTACAAATCATTCTTGAACAATTTCAGATCATTTGAATGTGATGTTAGCGTCTTGGCCATCGACAATGGTGTCTTCGAAGTGCTGTCCACCAGTGGAGACACCCGTCTCGGAGGGGAGGACTTTGACCAGAGAGTCATGGACTACTTCATCAAGCTGATCAAGAGGAAGTATGGCAAGGACAACAAGGCCCTCGGCAAGCTCCGGAGGGAGTGCGAGAGAGCCAAGAGAGCATTGAGCAACCAGCACCAAGTGAGGGTGGAGATAGAGTCTCTGTTGGACGGGACTTGTCGGAGCCGTTGACGCCAGGTAGATTCGAAGAGCTGAGCATGGATTTGTTCAAGACAAGAAGACGATGGAGCCTGTGAGGAAGGCATTGGAGGATGCTCATTTGAAGAAGAGTGATATCCATGAGATTGTTCTTGTTGGAGGTAGCACCAGGATTCCAAAGGTTCAGCAGCTCTTGAAGGATTTCTTTGATGGAAAAGAGCCCAACAATGGGGTCAATCCGGATGAGGACATCGCGTTTGGCGCCACCATCCAAAGTGGTATTCATAGCGGCGAAGGTGGTGAAGAAACAAAAGGTAAGAGTGCCATTGTTGATTATTTGCTATAGCGCACAGAATTTAGCAAGTTTGAAAAGTTATGATCTCATTTATCTTGTGATGTGCTATGTATCAGATCTGATCTTGTTGGATGTTACACCATTGAGTTTGAGGATCGAAACGGCGGGCGGTGTGATGACAAAGCTAATTCCGAAATACCAGTGAAGAAGTCTCAGATCTTCACAACTTATGAAGATCACCAAACAACAGTTACTATCAGAGTAAGAACATATGAATTCTTCTAATGTTGTTGATTCCTATCAATGGTTCTGTATGGTGGTAATTTTGTCGAACGCTTTAGGTCTTTGAGGGCGAAAGAAGCTTAACAAAGGACTGCCATGAGCTTGGAAGATTCGATCTTTCAGGCATTGCTCCTGCTCCAAGGTAAAACTGGTATTTAGCTGATTCCTACTGTTAAATTTGTGTGTGTGTGTGTGTGTGGGGGGGGGGGGGGGGCTTGATTCACTGATATGTGTGTGTGTGTGGTTCAAGGGAACACCGCAAATTGAAGTCACATTCGAAGTCAACGTGAATGGTATACTTCATGTGACGGCGGAGGACAAGGCGGCCAAGAAGTCAAAATTGATCACAATCACCAACGATAAAGGCCGACTCAGCCAGCAAGAAATAGATAGGATGGTGAAGGAAGCAGAGGAATTTGCAGAGGAAGACAAGAAGATTAAGGAGAGGATTGATGCTAGGAACAAGCTCGAAACTTATGTCTACAACATGAAGAGTACCATCAACGACGAAGACGAACTCTCCGATAAGATCAATACGGATGATAAGGAGAATATGGAGATTGCATTGAGGGAAACGTCGGAATGGTTGGATGACAACCAGACAGCGGAGAAGGAGGATTATGAGGAGAAACTGAAGGAATTGGAGCATGTCTGCAATCCTATCATAAAGCAGGTCTATGAGAAGAGTGGAGGAGGTCCACCAGGTTACTCGGAGTCGCGGGATGATGATAATGTCAATGACTTGTAGGAATTTCTTTATTTTTCTCGTATTTGTTCTCTATAATATGATGATATATACGTCCATCTACGTTTCTTTTTCCTCAGTCTGTAGAACAACAATGCTAGTAATAGAGGGTCTGATGTTATTTTGAAGGAGTATAGCTCTTTTATTCAAACCTTTTTGGCAGGCAATATATGTAGAAATTGAGCTCTTAAGCATAAAAAATTAGAGGAAGTTGAAGAATTATGGCTGAAATGGTTACCATAATTAAAAACAAAAAAAAGCTCATTATTATCATAAAGCAAAGCATATGATCTCTTCTTTGTAAATCAGAAAGGAAAAGAGATTTCTAGCTTCATAGTTCTTTACATACACGATCAAGCATACCGAGAAAGTCACTAATTATCATGAAAATTCTGAGAGGGTTTGTTTCATTCTTGTTCAAGTCTCCATGATAATACTCTGTTAGCTCTTTGACATGCTGTAAGATTGCTTGCTCATTATTCTTGAGCTCTGTAAGTATCTCTTGAGCATGATTCAGAAAGGACTTCATACAGCAAAAGAAGGTCTCGTTTCCATCGTTTGTTGATGAATCATCTACTAGTAGGCTTTTCAACTTATCGACTCCCGCCTTCAGATTTGATATTGACCATGCCAGAACATTCAAGTCAACACTTGCTGTCTTTCTAACATTGCAAAGCTCGGTACTGAATCCGGATACCAGATTCAGCCCTATTATGTTGCAGTCCTCTTCTTTCTCCTCCGCAATCCTGGACATAACATTGTGACCACTCTTCTCAGAGTTTATCTCTACAGCATAGCAACCACCTTCCGAACGAATAATTTCTTGAACAACGAAATGAAGTAATGTGGTCTTTCCATCTATTCCCTTCACATCTGCAAGTTTAAGCAAAGCGTCGAGTTTAAAAGCTTTCGCTCCTCCCCTTATAGTCCCGACATTCATCCGGTTTCCTGCTTTGAGCACAGCTTCAAGCAATCTAAGGAATAGCCTACTTGACTTCAGTTCCTTGCATGCCCCCTAGAATGCCAAAGACGGGATCAAAATAGTAAGTCACATATCACATTGCAGATTAATTATAGATGTGTCCATACCTCTATCATTGCAAAAGCCTGCCGAATAAGAGACGCTTCGTCGTCAAAAGTTTCCTTGAACAACATGGCTTCAATTCGCAGAAATGAGAAAGGTATTTTCAGCAGTTGCTTTAAGAATATCTCTGTTGAGCCTAATCTGCTAGCATCCTCTTTGTAGTTAAATAGCTTTTCTTCTTCTTCCTTCGTAGGAGTCATCCTAGCCAGTGCTTCTAATTGTTGCACAGATAACCCACTACCTAAATCCAACCAGTTAAGAATTTATTCATGACAGCTTCTGCAATATTCAATGAAATCATGTGTAATAACAAAGACAAATGTGGTACATGATAGAACTGCTACTATTCTAAGTTCTAAACAAACTGCACCTTTCATCAAAGCATCACAGACATGTTCAGATGTTGCATTTAAGGTCTTAATCAATATGGTGATGTTTTGCAATCTCTTCGACTCCATAAAATGATCGCTAATAGCCAAGCTCTTGCTCTTCAGTTCCCTGTCTCTCACTGAACTTTGTGGATTGTAACCAAAAAGTGTTTCAATCATTTCTTCATCAAATCTGTTCATCATTTCACAATTCAACAAAGCATTGTCGCAGTCAAATCGATAAGATTCTAAGAAAGCATTAGAAAGAAGCATCAAATTATGCAAGATTTTGCTTACTCGAACGAATTGAATCTGATCCTGTCCCACACCATAACCTGGTCAGAGGTTCCTCTTACTTTGTCCCAGTGCAGAGGCTTCAACTTGGGTAATGGACCTACATCCTTGCCGACCACCGAGCATGGCTGGCGGTGACAGGGGGGTGGCGGAAGAGGGTGGCTAGATTTGGATCCCCTATGTGATGGTGGTGGCTTCAAGGGTGGCAATGGTGGAGGCGGCACTGGTTTTGAACACAATGAATTATTTGAGCTTGGAGAGGCCATTAGTGAACAAGACTGAGGAGATCTCTGAAAGCTTGAAGGAGGGTGAAACGGTGATATTGGAGGCTTTGGTGCAGTGAACCTAGTAACTCTGCAACTGGGTGAGAGAGAACTATTGGAGACATGGAAGGGCGAATTCGACTCCCCAATTGAGAACAAGGATTCCTCATCAGATTGTGGAGAATCCACAGGAACAAGTTCTCCAGACAACAAGCTCATGCTATCCTTTAATGACATTGTCTTGTTACCATATGATTGTTTGAAGCTATCATCCCTCTTAAATGGAGCTACAGAGTTTACACGGTAGAGCTCCTTGCAAGGGTTAGAACTCACTCTGCTTCTAGTAGTACTGGGTGCCCTTGGAATCTTTGATCTCTTTCTCAGAGCACGGCATCTCTTACAGGCTAAAACTAGAAATATGGAGAAGATGACCAGCACTATTCCAACAATTGCTACAAGGATAGTGATAGTCAATGCAACACTCACTTTGGTTTCACTTGAACCTCTCTGATTGTGAGCAGATGGCTTATGTCTCCCATGTGATGATGGCTGCAATGGTGGAGCAGGAGAAGACCCAAGAAGAACCTTGAATCTTTTGAACTCCAGAACTCCTAAATCTCCACTTACATTGCCTCCATCACTGACCCAAGAACCACCATTTGGCTGGAAGCCAAGACAGAGAACTAGAGGAGTGGAGATGACTAGAAGTAGATAGAGAGAGAGAAAACCTGGGCTCATTTCCTTCATGAAGTGAAACACTCAATCCTAACCATAAGAATCAGCTCTGAGAGCAAAAGTGGGAGAACAAGAGAACAAGAAAGACCAGCAGCAGCTCAACAAATGATTTAGACAAGTGCAATGCTATAGTCACACAGTGTGGTTTTGTCCCTCTTCTGGCCTTCATCTTGTTTGTATTTAGTACTTTGTACTTAAACAAATGCTGAACATGGCAAGGGTGAAAGAGGACATGGTCATGTGATACAGCAGTTAAGCTTGCGGCCATGCTGGCCAATAGAGAACATGACCCGTGACCTGTTGACTGGTAACAGCTGTCTTTTACTACATGGTTGATCAGAGATTTCTTTAAATACTTCCAAGAACAGAGGATCTTTATTGGAATCGATATCTCCGCCAAACAAAATAGTTGTGATTGCATTAGTTTACTACCTCGAAAATCTCGTAATTGTGAAAAGTGAGGGAAAGTAAAAAAAACCATCCTGGTGTTCTTAATGCCCAACTTGATCCTTCAAAGGAGCTTCGCACGATCTTACTAGAGGAATATTTTGGAGGACACCATTGGATCCATGAATTATGGCAAAAATCACAACTTGTGTTATATATATATATGGGTGAACAGAGTTAACATTATATATATGACTATAGACAGGTTTGACAGGAATTTCCTACATTTGGGAAATCATGGATGTTTCAAACAGAGGTAAACATCAGTAACTATCTTCTTGTTAGCACTATACTTTAGAGAAGAACAGATCCTTATCAGCAGCTAGCTAGAACATATTATCCATGATCAGTGACTGGAATAGGAGGGGCTAAGCTTTGTCTCATGGCATGTAGTTCAGCTGGCCGAGGCCCGAACAGCAGCTCCGCCATAGCATCAGCCTGCTCGTTTAGTTGGTTCTCAAATGCTGGAAGCTCTCGGCCCCAGTCTGCCCATGAAGAAAGCACCGTCAGTACCAAGAGAAAGGAAGGCCCCAAGAAGAGCAGAATCTGGACGAGAAGATCTAAGAGGAGCATCTAGTATATGTGGCCCTCTAGAGTATGAACGAGAACAGGAGAACAAGGAAGCTCTTTCTCATAGAGATCTTTGTTGCTTTGGTGCCATTTATAAGGTGTCAAAAGTTTGGGTCATGAGAAGAGGAGCGAGGTGTGCTTTGGGGAGTCCTTTCTCGTGCGTGATAGCCATGCATTACGTGAACAAGCTTTTGTTGCTGAGGAAAGTTGGGAGGAACAAAGCAATGTTCACAGGAATAAACAGACACTTCCTTGCTCTTTTTTACCGCTGTTTTTGTTCACATTTTGGAATCAATCACTAGCGGTTGCATCAGCCTAGAAAGTTGAATCTTATGCCTCAAGAACCATTTAGCAGTTTTTGAAACCGAGGAATCACATTTAGAACCTAGGTTTCAGTAGCTATAGTTAAAGCATAATGCATGTCCCACGGAAAAATTGCATCGCATTCCAAAAAGATAAAAGAGTATAAACACGAAAATTCTGTTTGATAAATCCTTCACATTTTGCATCGAAACTTTCATTGACATCAAAAGATCTCAAATTATTTTCTTCAGATATCTTAGGTGTTGTTTGGTTTTGGAAAATATTTCATGTTTTCATTTCCTGTTTTTATTTTCTGTTTTCTGTTTTCATTTTTTGAAAATGAAAATATGAAAACGCGTTTGGTTTGAAATATTAAAAAACTGTTTTCTGAAAATAAAAACATAACAATGTGTTTAGAAAATGAAAACGTCATTTTGACGTTTTCATATTTTCTGGAAAACAGTGTTTTCCTTTTCCAGAAAACGTTTTCAAAAGCTGCAAACCAAACGTGATTTCAGATCCATTTTCTATTTTCTTGAAAATGAAAACAGAAAATGGCTAAACCAAACAGGACCTTAGTTTGCGCTGCTCTGTATGTATTCTACACATAAATCAATCAGAACCTAGGATATAAGACTAAAACTGAAATTATATATCAGACTCATAAACATTTTAAGTGGAAAAATTATGGGGAGAACTTGTATAACTATGAAAAATACATGGCAGTTTTCGTTACGATTCACACCTGCTAAATTACAATCATGCAGAGAGGGAAGAACAAAGTGTGGCAAAGATACGATTACCAATTACCACACGCCTAATGGAGAATAGACATCCAGAAGCATCATGAATATATCCTTCCTGTACTTAAGTACACAAATGATGCATCTTGTTAGTCATGTCCATCATATCATGGCTTACTCCAAACTTGGTGCCTCCTCAGTTGGATTGCCTTCAAAAACCTCTGAGTTCGATGCATCTGGCTCTTCCAACAGATCCTTAGATTGGATCGCTTCCTTGTATACAGGAGTTTTCTTGAAATCTGTTGCACCTTCATTGTATGTTGAAACAGCAATTACACAGGCAATCAACTGCAAAACAGATGCAAAGAATTAGCACTCTGCAGTCACTTCCACAACAAAAGACCATTGTGCTAGGAAAATAGCAGATCAATTGAAGGTATAAAAACCAGAGAAATGAGTTTACAGAGTAGGCCTTTTCACATAAGTTACATGTTCTTGATTAGCGCCCATTTAATCATTTTAATCCATAACATCACACTGACCAATCATATACTTGCATCTGGAAATTATATCTGCAAAAAACATAGTCTTATTCTTCCTCATTAACAATAAAATATTGTTACGATATGTGCATGAGATGAGATAATTCCACTTGAAAGGTCATCAGCTACCTAATAGACTAATCGAGTCGCAAGTCCTTTATCTTCTCATTTTTTGAAGATCGATGTATACTCTTCAACCCTAATCTTTAGCGATTTCCCATGAAAATGGTAGAAAATTTTGAGCATTAGTCTTGTCTCCAGATTTTAATTTTCAGCAGCTCATTCTCTCCAACCCTCCCAAATCTGTGAACCCAAAGAACTAACTTGATAGCACAAAGCTTTCCACTAGATCAAGAATACAACTAAAAGCCGAGTACCAAAAAGCTTACAAATCACAGACAAACCGCAAGCAATTTTTTACAGATTGAAGCTAAAACATGGAAAACAAGAGAACAGCAATGATTCTAGGCACCCTAAAATGCTAAATCTGACACCTCTTGGCTTCCAAAAGAAGGATGGGAACTCAATCTAAACGATAAAACAGAAGTCAACTTTTAGAACTCAGGGTAAAAGCTAACATGTAGACAATACGAAAATAAGGAAGAAAACACCTATATCATGCAAATTAAATCAACTCCAAGAAACAAGCTAACATTATCCTCCTGAGCCAACCTTGAAAAAGGAAAGAAAACTAAAAAAACCAACAAGGTCCAATTATTGATTACAGTTCATACACCTTCTGAGAGATATAATTCCATGACCATAAGACCTCTGCAATTTGACTGCAAACCAATCACAGCCCAATTTAGAGAAAAATCCTAATTCGAATGCCAATCCTACGGAGCCAAATGACGCAGCCTCTCCAGAAGAGCAACAAATTAAATCCACAGCCTCAAAGTTAATCTTTTTCTTCCAATGCATCCATGCCAAAGTCCTCCAAGAACAGATCAATTCCTTCTCTTTCTTTCCAACCCATCCGCTAGAACAAAATGCTATGGACAAGCAATTGGAATAGATCGAGAAAATTAGCAGGTATCGAGAAGAAGATGATCGATAAATGAGTTCTTGCAATCATTACGACGAAAAAGAGATAGCAAAATCAAGCAAAAAATGCTCAAAAGAACAAGAAATCATGAACGAACTAAGAAAAGCTAGGATTTACGAAGAAAAGAGGATTCTTAGGATCCTTACGGCGAAGACGAGGCCAAAGGCCCACTGATACTGGAGAAAGAAGCCGAGACCGTCCCACTGTGGGCCTTCCCATAAGTCAGTCTTATCCCCCGGCAACTCCGGCAGAACATACGCCTCTCCACCAACACCACCCAAAGCCCCATCTCCGTTGGCAGCGGCGATCTCCTCCTCTTCTTGGGTGGTGGTGCTGGTGGCGGCGCCGCCCTTCTTGTCCCTGTTCTCGAGGCGGCGACTGCGATACGAGAGTCCCTTCTTGGCGAGCGCGACGTGTGAAGTTCTTCTAGAATAAAGGCTGGCCTGGTGAGGATAAGAGGAGGAGAAAGACGGGGTCTTGGTCGCAACCATGGCGTTGGGCATCAGGAGAGCCATGGGCGAGGCCTTCTCCTCTTCCTACAACTCTCTTCTCTATACGCCTCTCACAAGAGTATTGAGGAGAGGATAAGAATCGACCGTTGCTGCTCTTCACTCGAGGCTTTTTACTTGTGGGCTGAGTAAGGTCTTACGCAGTGTCACTGAATGCTTCTTCTTAATTAGTTCTTATCAGCATCTTGGCTTGTGTTTTGAGTAGTGGATGCTGACAAAATTATTCTAGTCCTGATTTTTATTTATAATTGAATCTGGTGATTATTATCTGCAACCCGAAAAAAAAAATTTTGAAACTTAAAATTGTTCTCTGCGTATATCCATAATTGAGTATACAAAAAATTTGACAATAATTTGAAATGGTCGTAAGAATTTCTTTGTGCCCAAATTTGTTCATGTATCAAGATCCAGCAACTCGGCGGCTTCAGGCAACTTGAGTAAAGAGGAGTTTGAATGACTCCACCCTGGTGAAATAAAATGCCTATTTTCTTTCATTCTCTGAACCAAATTGTAAAAATTTACAGCATAAATAGGAGAATTCCGTGAAGCAAATGGCTACCCGGTCTCAGGAAAATATCCTCAATCCTGTAGCACTCAAATGGACCTCTGAGTCTCTGACTCCTCCAAAAGCCTCTCAGGGATGATAAATGTGATATTACCAGTCCAGGTTGATGTTTCTTGAGATGTAAAGACTGTCGATGTACTCTATAACAGGATATGAGGCCACAATATATCTTCTCATTTCTTTCTCTGCGGAGAGATCTGCCAAAGGTTGAAAGAAAGAAGCAATTTAGAATAAGATGCTGAATTCATAACCATGACAATTATTTATGTGTGCAATATGAAATGTATCACCATGGCATCCTGTTCATCTCCATGAATCACAATTTGAGTGAAAAATTAGGTGCACAAGAATTTCATAATGCATGCTGAAGAGCAGCAGCTAAATCTCCTGTCTACCTCGTAACATAGGAACTATGAAGTCACATATGGGGACTTGTGTCTATGCAGATATAAACACTCACCTGTCTCATTTAGCCTTAACAACAGTTGTTCCCTTGTTGGAAGAGCATACATCCCAGCACCAACTGCCTTCCTAATTGCCCATGAATGAAATGGAGCACAAGTTTGCTCATAAGCAATCCATGCAGCTTCTCTCAAAGAGCCATCACTGGAAATCAAAAACACGATAAACTTATACTGCAAGTAAACTAGGTACAGAGTTGTGTAATGTAATTTACAGCATTTGCTTCTCCTAATAGTTGATGATCCAATACATGGAAATTTATATGAAGCAAACCTTCCTTTAGTTTGGCATTTGTGATGATACACAATCCAAAATAACTAGAAATAAAATCGAAAGTTAAAGGGCATGACGATAAAATAGCAACACTTACTCTGTGGATACAAAATTCTCAAATAAAGCTTTGATGAGATCAAGCCCAAGTCTTACTCGCCGCAAATTACGTGAATGGCTGCCTTGTTTTTTAACAGTATCATTTCGCACATCGTGGTCTAGTATTCTGTCCAAAGTGTCATATGTCTTTGATGCTTCCAACAGGTCATTTACCTAAATACATGGATAATAGCAGAAGAGTAAGTTGAAAATTTGATCCCACGTGACAAACTTCATGCTTACAGGAAGGATGAAGAGAATGAAATGACTGTAAGATTGTAAACTTATAGCAACTTCACAATTAAATTGTTGATCAGACAAGTTTTGACTGGCAGTTGACCTGTTCACCTAGTTTCAAGCAAGCTTCCACACCAGATGGCACACAAACAGAAATTGGATCTTGAGACTAAACGGAAGATCAATCTTTGGAGGAAAATCCCAATACTAAGATAAAATTCAGAGAACTAAAACACCAATAATACTGAGGAAAGATGCAGATATAGTATAGTCATTGTCTACAAAGAGTGAATAACAGCCATCATCATAAAAGTACTGTTCAAGTAAAACAAAGACTACAAGAGCAAAAAATTTCTCTGCAGCTTTTGCAAGGCACTCAACGATTTAAATTTCAGGATAGTTCGTCTTCTTCTTTCTCTCTAATAATTTCCAGAGTTGTCAAAACATCAAGTGTTTGTCGCATGATCTAAGCAAAGATATTCTCAATCTCCCACCATATCCCTTTCATGTAAAAACCACAATTTTCATGTGTGGAGACTCAGACATGATCTAAATCAGGCCCTATCATTCTCTTTGATCCTTTGGACTATTTCCAACCATTAGCCTTAAAGGGATGATGTTTGACTTTGTTAGGCACATCTTACGGTACTTTTTATCCTTCATCATCATTCTACACAAATTTATGAATCCCTTTTGATACTTCATGGGTATTCTGTTTTTAATCCCTTTTGATACTTTCCCAAATTATCCTTCAGATGATGAACACAAATTTATGAATCTTATTACAAGTTGACCATGATATCAAAATAACGGATCCATAAATCCGCCCTAAATCGTTTTCTTTCTAGGATGATGATGATGATATTAGGTACAAGTTCCTCATCCTCCACCCAATTTAAAAAAAACTATATTTCGATTCGATCTACAAGAAAGAAGCTTTCCATTGCCAATCAATAGATAAATGTCTGGCGACGCCCAATAGACAAGCAATCGAAGCTAATACGAGCACGAGAGAGCAATAAACCAAGAAAAGGGAACCGACCTTGTAGACGTACTCCATCTCTGCAAACTTGAAGGCGAATCCGAGGAACCCGAAGAGCACGGACACGAGAGAGCAAGCGTCGGAGAAAGAGCCCAGCTTTAGCTCCTGGCGTCCGGCCTGCACCGCCTTGGCCAGCTCCTCAAAGGCCTCCGCCACCGCCGCGAGCGGCGTCGCCACGCCATTCTCCATAGAGGAGGGATCCAGAGACGGCGAGCAAGACTCCTGCCCCATGATCGATAGGTGAAAGGCCTGACAGCAGCGGAGATGATTTGATGAGCTTTAGATAGAAGAGAGCGCGGGAAGAGGCTGGTCGTTGGCTTCTATTCTTCTTCTTGTGGAAAAGTCACGCCTGCCGTTGCTTCCGTCCTACGAAGTCGGAGTCCGAGAAACCAGATGCACCTTAAAACTTCTAGAGTCTAGACTTCCAAGGTGGGCGAATCCAAGTCAAAATTCCCAATGTGTTTCAACGTGATTGGACCATGGAAAGGTCAACATACTCATGGAACCAAAACTAGGTTACGAGTCATAGGTCCACGTGGCAAATGATTAGTCGGTCGCATACATAGTGTCTGGCCAATCCGTGGATCCGGAATCCACGGGATCCGGAACGGGACGGATTCCAAAAACAGACATCGAAAATGAAATCCGTTCTCTCGATATCCGACTCTGAGACAAACGCTGGAACATGGAATTCGGAATCCGCTCGTTCTCAGTTCAAACGGATTCATCCACGTTCCATACATCCAAACATGTCCTATACATGACACATATGATTACTCCATATTTAATTGATTATCATGTGGCTATGTAGTGATTAAGAGAGAAAGAGATGGGAGTAGTGGGGTTGGTGGTTACCCATGCCACATGACAATGGGGCTCATCATCCTTATATGATAGCAAGGTAGTTATTCCATTGTCCTATTGTCACTTCTTTATCCTACGTGACATCCTATGTGGCACCTGACATCCTACATGGCATCCTATGTGGCCTGGGTGATTGGTTAAAGGTAGTGGATGGGTGGTTGGTTAGGAGTAGTGGTGGGTGGTTACCCTACCAGGTGGTAGGGGGCACCACTAGTCTAGTATAAGATACTAGGTGGGCCCCACTGTCACCTGGCAGGGTAACCATAAAGTTAATGGGTGATTTGGTTATAAAAATCGAATTTGATTAATGAATTAGTATGGATATTATATAAGGTTGATTATATTAGATTAATATACTATAACTATAGAATATATATAACTATATGAATTAAATCAACCTTATAAGGGGTGGTTATGTATAACCGTTTTTGCTCCTTATAAGGTTGATAAGGATATATATTTAAAACTAACCTAGGGAATATGATAAAAATATACAAAGTTAACTTGGGAAAATATACATGTAAACAAACTAATATGAGGTAAACGGTTGTAACCGTTATTACTCCTTATAAGATAGACTAGTGGAGCCCCTGCCACTTGGCAGGGTAACACCCATCAACTCCCCATTAACCATTAACCACCCACAACCCTCTCCTCCTCATTAACCACCTCCCCCACTAAAGGCTCCATATAAGGATGATAACTTGATAAGGGTTATAATCTAGCTTAGGAACTTAGGAACATGATAAAAATGTACAAATCTAACTTAGGGGATATGAAATAATGACAGGCTTATAAGGAGGAAACGGTTGTAACCGTTTTTACTCCTTATAAGATTGATTTTCAAGTATAGTTTCTCATATCTATTACTATGAACCGACAAGCTTATTGTTATGTTGTAAAAAATGATACTTTGATTAATTTTTTGCCCACAATGAGTAATCAAAATACCCTTTATTTTGTAAAATATTTAAAAATAGATAATATTTAACTTCACCAATTATCAAAATATACATATGAAACGACAAGTCATGTCATTAAAAAAAAACACACTTTGACTAAATTTCATGACAAGTTGAGTCATTCAAAAAAGACATATTTTGACTAATTTTTTACCCTCACGAAGAAACCAAATTACCCTTTAACTTTTAAAGATTTTTAATTTTAAAATGTAAGTAATATTTAACTTCACCACTTGCCCTTAAACTTGATGAGAAAACACAACGAGAGAGGAATCGTATTATCTTCTACTATGGGGTTGTTTGGTTGCTAAGAAGTGAGCTGAAGTGGAGTAATTTTATGGGGAGTGATTTTCTGAGATTTTTTTGAGCTCTGGTGTTTAGTTGGTGCTTGAAGTGGAGATATGGTCACCCCCAACTAGGGGTGGCAATTCGGGTTCGCGGGTCGGGTTCGGGTCGGGTCGTGTACTGACCCGTTTAATAAAGGCCAAACCCGAACCCGACCCGTTTATTAAACGGGTCAGGTTTCCCAACCCGAACCCGACCCGTTTATAAACGGGTCAACCCGACCCGACCCACCTAACCCGTTTATTAAACGGGTCGGGTCGGGTCGGGTCGGGTCGGGTCGGGTCGGGTTTGGGTCCGGGTCCGTCACTATCTCTATCTCCTATTCTCCCACACTCTCGGCTCCCCCCACTCTTCTCATCTCCATCGTCCTCGTCTCATCCTCCAGACGTCCTCCTTCTCTCTCTAAACCCGACGACCACCACTCCGGCGAAGCCCCAGCTCCGGCGGACCTCCTCACGTGAGGCCTACCACCGCAGTCTCCTCGCGCCGACTGCTCTCCTCGTTGGAAACTCGCCCGAGCTCCTTCTCTTTCTCGGATCCTTCTCTTTCTCGGCCCCATCTGACTCCAGATCCGAGTACCCGAGCTTCTTCCAGCCTATTCCCGACCACTTCCCGGCAAGATTCGCAGTCGCAAACGTCGTCCTCCTTGTTGGCGACCGTCGTCCCCCTGTTGGCGACCGTCATCCCCGAGGAGGCGCTGGAGGCAAGAGATGTGGGAGGAGGAGGAGGAGAGAGGGGCGGCTGGCGAGAGGGTTGAGAGAGGAGAACGGAGGAGGAGGCGAGAGGGGCGGTCTGAGGGCGGTGGACTCCGAGGGAGATGCAGGGAGCTCGGGTGTGCGCCGAGCTCTGTGTGGCGGTCGACGTTGATCGGAGAAGTGGACGGTGCTCGGCTTGGCTCCCGACGTGGACGGAGGCCGGGGAGGTTGAGCGGCGTCGAGGAAGATGGGGCGGCGGGGTGCTGGATCCGAGGAGAGGAAGACGGGGCCGGCCGGCGAGAGGGTGGGAGTCTTGGGACATGGGAGACGAGAACAGAGGAGAAGGAGAGGAGAGAGGAACAGGGGGTGAGTGGGAGTGGGTGACCGGGTGGTTGATTATATGAGTTTTTTTATTTTTTTTATTATTAAACGGGTAAACGGGTTGACCCGCCTAACCCGCGGGTCAACCCGACCCGACCCGTTTATAAACGGGTCATAAACGGGTCGACCCGTTTATGACCCGAACCCGTTTATACCAAACCCAAACCCGTTTATCTCGGGTCGGGTTCACGGGTCATGACCCGGATTGCCACCCCTACCCCCAACTGTAGACAATTTCATGGATTTTAAATAATTTAATAATTATTTTTAAATAAATTTAATAATTAAAATATTTAATTAATATTTTTAAATATTTAAATTATTTTAATATTTAAATTTGTTAAATAAAAAATATTTTTAAAAATGCTATTTTAGATGATGTGAACCAATCATGAGGTGACATGTGACATGTGGGACCCACTTATATTAATATTTTATTATAGTATGATATTATTAATATTATTTGCCACTTCCCGGTGAGCCGCTTCAACGACTTCGGACCAAAATCGTCGGTAGTCAAATCCGAAAGTGGAAGCTAAATTTGTCAAACAACCGAAGTGGCATGAAGGAACTTCAATCTTAGTTCCACATTACTAAACAACCGAAGTGGTTGGAGTCACTTTTTTTGAAATGACTCCAACTCCACTTCAAGCGAACCAAACACACCTATATAAGTGAAGGTTTTATGATGTGGTATATGAGTCATATGCCACCTCATAACTAAAGGATAATGACTAAATAAAGTGAGAGTGAGAGAGATATTTACACCCACCAACCTAGTATATGTGTGTGTATTTCTAATATATATATAATATGTATGTATGTTATAGATTTGTATAATGTAACTAGTTGTGCCCCCTATCACATGTAGTTAACCACCAACCCCACCCCAATAACCACCCAATAACTCCCTCCATTAATCCCCCTTAACTTAGGATTATCATGCCACATAGACGTCACATAGGCTCCACCTAGGACATTCTCCCGCCATATAGGACAACGAAAGTTTCACTTATAACTATAGCCTCATATAAGGATGATATATATTCACTAGGGGGCGTTTGTCGCACAGGATCTGCGCCACCCGCAGGATGGTATCCGCGAGGGCGGATCCCGTGCGCGGCGTCTGAATCGAGCGGACGTCGAAAATGGGCCTCCCATTTTTCTGGGATCCGAGAGGTGATCCAAACACGTGGATCTGCCATGATAGGATGGTGCCAAACAGGCCCTAGCTGGCCCCCCTATTAAATTGCACGGGTAACCACCACCCCTACTCTCTCTTCTAACCACCCGGTAGGCCAATAATAAATATATGTATGTATGCTATAGATTTTTATGTATATAATATATATTCATTAGGTTAGCCCCTCGTGTCATCTGATATGGCAACCACCCAACTCACTATTCTTTCTCTTTATATATATTCGGTTACTCTTATTGACATGGATCTATTTACGTATATGTGATCGAGATATATGACTCATATGTCATGTCATAAACATTTCTTTATAAGACAAATGTAGAAGAGAATCAGAGATGGGCTTGGACGATTCATATGTCACGTCATAAATATTACTTTATAAGACAAATGTAGAAGAGATGGCTTGTAGGGGTGAGCATTCGGTTCTCGGTCCAGAACCGAAGAACAAAACTTTTTTCGGTCCAGGAAAATGAGAACCGAACCGAAGTTTCCGAGAGAACCGAACCGAACCGAAAAAGTTCGGTTCGGTTCTATAGGCAATGAATGGATGCGAGGATGAGAGCATCAACGGAGGAGATGGCTATAGGACTCGTCGTCCACGCCGTCGCGGAGCGGGGCAGAGGGGGTCGACGATGGAGATAGCAAGGGTCAGCAGTGGGTGAAGTTGAGGGAGGAGGCTGCGAGGGGGAGGAGAGGGCGGTGGCGCTCGGAGCAGAGGAGGTGGGCGTAGCGGTGGGTGCGCAAGCGGAGGTAGGGGTGCTGGGGGCGGGGGGAGGTGATGAGGAAGGAGGGGGAGAGAGGGGAGATGGAGGGGATACGCGAGGCGGCCGCCGACGAAGCCGAGGCTGCCGCATCCCTAGCCGAGGTCCTGTGGCGCTCGGAGCAAAGGAGGTGCGCGTAGCGGCTGGTAGGGGTGCTGGGGGGCGGGGGAGGTGATGAGGAAGGAGGGGGGGAGATGGAGGGGATGCGCGAGGCGGTCGCCGACGAAGCCGAGGCCGCCGCATCCCTAGCCGAGGTCCTGTGGCGCTCGGAGCAGAGGAGGCCGCGTAGCGGCTGGTAGGGGTGCTGGGGGCGGGGGGAGGTGATGAGGAAGGAGGGGGAGAGGGAGGAGATGGAGGGGATGCGCGAGGCGGCCGTCGACGAAGCCGAGGCCGCCACATCCCTAGCTGAGGTCCTGTGGCGCTCGGAGCAGAGGAGGCGCGCGTAGCGGCTGGTAGGGGTGCTGGGGGCGGGGGGAGGTGATGAGGAAGGAGGGGGAGAGAGGGGAGATGGAGGGGATGCGCGAGGCGGCCGCCGACGAAGCCGAGGCCGCCGCATCCCTAGCCGAGGTCCTGTGGCGCTCGGAGCAGAGGAGGTGCGCAAGCGGAGGTAGGGGTGTTGGGGGCGGGGGGAGGTGATGAGGAAGGAGGGGGAGAGAGGGGAGATGGAGGGGATGCGCGAGGCGGCCGCCGACGAAGCCGAGGTCGCTGCATCCCTAGGCGAGGTCCTGTGGCGCTCGGAGCAGAGGAGGCGCGCAAGCGGAGGTAGGGGTGAGGTGCTGGGGGCGGGGGGAGGTGATGCGAGGGGAGATGGAGGGGATGCGCGAGGCCGCTGCCGACGAAGCCGAGGCCGCCGCCGCCCTAGACGAGGTGCTATGGCCGTGGGGAGTGGAGACGGGAGAGATGAGCCGAAGGTAAGATAGCTCAGACGGGGGGGATAGATGGGTTTAAACTTCGGTTCTGAACCGAAGTTTTTTTTAAAGAACCGGAACCGAACCGAAACCCGAACTATTTTACCTTACAGAACCGAACTGAACCGAATGGACCGAGGAACCGAACCGAATGGACCGAATTAATTCGGTTTGGTTCGGTTTTTCGGGTTCAGTTCGGTTCTGCTCACCCCTAATGGCTTGGACGATTCTCGGATAAATCACCGAGCCCATGGTGATTATGGCCCTTGGGGAGCTTGCTATTCTTGATCTATTGCAGGATCAGGGGGGCTTTTGCTATTGCAAGGCTCTGCAACAGTGAATCTCAGCCATCAGATCATGCATGGATGGTTCAGATAAAATTACTCTCTCCTAGTTCTCACCTACTTTACTCCCTTTGATCTCAGACGTGGATGTACAATCGGACGGCTGAGATTGCTACGGCTGGGCCTGCAATAGTTTGCAGGCCCCCGAATCCATACTCCATATTCTTCAATAGTTAAGCTGGCCCAGCCCCGCCCAAAGAGGCCTTTTTAAGTGTCCAAATGAAGCCCGATAGGAAATTGCTAGGCCACGACAGGCGTCACAGGCCTACGCTCCATTGGGTCTAGGTTGGCTTGGGGTACCCCGTACCCAAGTGAAGAAGGAGATTGTTGGGCTATGGCATTGGCCACTTGGGGTACCCAAGTGAAGAGAGAGATTGTTGGGCTGTAGCCTAAGAACTCAAGCCTAGCTTAATAGAGACGTCCCAACCCAACTCAACCCAGCGTGTGGACTACCCATTCCATCGTGCGCTGGACTATCCATTCTATTTTCGCGATCTATGGTTCTCCGCCCCCTCCCCGACGCGGCTTCTCGTCTCCTCGCCGCCGAGTTTCCTCCTCTTTTGCGGCTCCTAGCCCCTCGCCGACGGCCGTTCCCTCCTCTTTACCGCTCCTAGTCCCCTTCTCCGACAGATCTCGGACCGGGGCTTCGGCTGTGTGGTGCTTGGAGACCTTGGATCGGGGCTTTGGGTGTGTGGTGCTTGGAGATCGTGGATCGGGGCTTCGGCTGTGTGGTTCTTGGAGATCTTCGCTCTGGGCTTCGGCTGTGTGGGGTCTGGAGATCTGGGATCGTGACTGCGGCTGTGTGGTGCTTGGAGTCCTCGGATCCACAGCGGCTTGCTTTTCCTTTAGAGGTCTTCTACTTATCCCCTCTTCCCTGGTACTGATCCCCATTTTAATGTTATACATTTGATTTTTTTTTGTTGGATCTCTCAATTTCACAAGAGATCCATCTGAAATGGCATCTACTATGCCATCTGGTGGTATTATTTGTTGCTGGTTTTGTGTTGGCCTTTGCAACGGCATATGATCCCCTATTTCTTCTGATCCCCACCTCTAGAGTTGCTCATCTTTCAGAATCTACGTTTTCAGCTTTGGTTTTTTGTGTTTGATCTCTCAATGTGGTTTTGTATGCTCATTTCTCCCCTGGTACTGATCCCCACTTCAATGTACCCCTGTGAATTTCAGTCGAGGTCTTCAGTTGTGATTATAGCTGTGCTTATAGCTGTGATTATAACAGTGATTATTCTTATAAAGTTGCTCTACGTTGAGGTTTTCAGTTGAGGTCTGCAGATGAATTAGCAGAGGTTTTCAGTTCAATTTCCTTGATGTTTTCAGTTGAGGTCTTCAGATAAAGTAGCAGAGGTTTTCAGTTCAATTTCCTGAAGTTTTCAGTTGAGGATTTCGGTTGAAATTTACCTTTAAAGTTCCTCTTTTTTTTACTGAAATTTATAGCTGTGGTATTATACGTGGTTTTGTGTGATTTTGATCGATGCATTCACCATCCTTTTGGGTTTTATGGTGTCTCTTTACTTTCCATTTGCTGCTTGAAATGTTTGGCATCTTTTCTTTTCCATAATTTTGTCTGATTTGATATGTTGGTTTAGATCTATACTAGATAGCATATTTGTGTAGCATGATCATGGATGCTTGAATGTATTGTGTGAATGAAATGTTTGTATAGGAGTAGGGCAAATTTGTGGAGTATGATCATGGATGCAAATTTACTTCTACATGTTTGGCCGTGATTAATTTGTACATGTTTGACTTGTTTTAGGAGTGTAGTAGTGATATTTTTGATTGTTTTACAGTAGCCCCTACTAATTTGTACATGTTTGGCTGTTATCTTACTTCTACATGTTTTGTTATGATTAATTTGTACATGTTTGACTTGTTTTAGGAGTGTAGTAGTGATCTTTTAAATTATTTTACAGCAGCCCCTATTAATTTCTACATGTATTGTTATAGATGGACAATGATGGTGAACGGTCTAAAAGGCTGGTGGTATTAGGGGCTGTCTACGCAGTTGTAGTCGCGGTAGTGCACCACTATTATATGGACTCGAGCACTCGTGTTGTGGCAATGTCGCGTGAGTCTCGTGATGAGGCACGAAAGCGACATATGGCTAGGATTCGAATGCTCGAGTCAGATTATTGCGTCGCCTATATCCTTATGGATGTACACGCACTAGATGCATTGTCACGTCTTATGAGGCGACGTAATCTGCTTACGATTACTCAGATTACAATCGAAGAACAATTGTGTATCTTTTTACACATTGTCGGCCACAACATAAAAAATCGTGTTATGCGAGCGGAATTTCTGTTGTCGGGTGAGACAATCAGCCGCTATTTCAATGCGGTGTTAAAGGCGATATGCGGTATTCGTGACCTGTACATGCAACAAGCAGGGCCAAACACAACCCCCGAAATCTTAGGAAGCCCTTCATACTACCCTTACTTTGAGGTACACCAACATGCATTGACCTTGATTTTGTAATTTCACCTTCATTTTGAACATAGTAATACAATTTCGAGGTTAGAAAGGAGTGACACATAATGTGTTGGCCGCTTGTACATCCAACATTCGATTCACCTACGTACTTGTTTGATGGGAGGGTTTAGCCAAGATTACACTGTCCTTAAGGACGCCATTTAGGACAGTGTACACCCAACCTATAGTCGCTTGTACACCCAACCTTCGATCACCTACGTACTTGCTTGATGGGAGGGTTTAGCCAATGATTACACTGTCTTAAAGGATTCATTTTGCGTCCACCAGATAGTAGGTTAAAGACAATCGAAGGTATATGTTCTTGTGCACTGGTGGATTAACACCTCATAACATAACTCCTACGTCGCGTATTGACACTTTGTTCAAACTTTCACCTTATAGGCAATTACTACCTTGTGGATTCGGGTTACCCCACGAGCCCCGGCTTCATTGCTCTGTATAGGGGTGTGAGATATCACTTGAAAGAGTTCTTGCCAAGCAATAGCCCAAACGACAAGTAGGAATTGTTCAATCTTTGTCACTCGTCTCTTAGATCAAAGATTGAACGAGCTTTTGGCCTGCTCAAGAACCAGTTCAAGATCATTGCATCGCATCCATTTTTTTCTTTTAAGATGAAAGTTGCAATTGTCCACGCATGTTCCATCATTCACAACTTCATTCTGAGTGTGGATCCAGCTAACCCATTAATGGATGCCAATGTACCTCTAGATGATGAACCAGGGAATACCTGAATGGAGTCTTGGAAGGGGAAGTTTTGGCAATTAGAACATGCCTTTTGGAGGCACGCAGAGATGGAGTTAGAAGACTGGTTATTGAGTTTGACTCTAAAGATGCAATTGAGATGTTGAATGGTAGGATGAGATGGATGGAGGGTTTCAGGGAGCATCTGTAAAATATTTGTTGGATGGTGTCTCATGTACTCCATCAGCCAATTGACTAAATTGATCCAAAAAAAGAAGATTGAAACTGACTTCCTCTTGAAAACAGCGGTCGAGTCTTATCTTCAACTCAGTGCATTGCCCGAAGAACTTCCCAATCGGATGGTCGTTGTGGCACTTCTGAAACTGCTGAATGATCTAAGAGGCAATAATGTAAGTTGGCAATACAAAACTATACAAGATTTAAGCAAAAGATAAAAAAATGAGATAGCTTTGCAAAGGAAAGATTCAGCTAAAACCAAATAAGCAAAAAAAAGCTCTCCAAGTTTGCTGAGCTTCAAACCAAAAACAACAAATTTCAAATGTGGAAATTTTATAGAAAAAGGCTATCTAGAAGCAAAAAATAATTCTACTTTCTCTCCTCCAGGGAAGTGTTAGATTCAAAGTTTTGCACAATCGGAAGATAAATGCTCCATCTTCTAATATTGTCGAGAATGGCATCCATCAATGCCCTAAATCCAGAACGATAATATAACAAGTAATCCGTAAGATGAAACTAAGGAACAAGGAGATACGAGATATGTTCATCAAACAACAAAACGAAATGCGCATTTAGCTTTAGACAACCCATCAAATCCTTTTAACATGAGAAAAACATCTCTAATTCGTCAAGAAAAACACAAGTTATTACGAAATCATGAAACCACAAAAATAGCTTCAAGTAGAATAAAGTGTCATCAGGAAATCACTAACATGAGCTTCAAGCACATATCAGACAAGATAACCTAACAATCATTTCATGTTTACAGTCTCTCAAATCACCTCATTTCCAACCATCGATTATGCCCTCTTGGTCACTTTCCATTATTCATTCAATCCACATATCACCCTAGTTATTCTCCTTATTCGAGGAATTTTTCCTAATCATCATCCATAAGTGAAAAATTTAAATTAAAAAAAACAATTTTTGTCGCATAGCATAAGATAAAGACTATCGAATCAATCTAATGGCATCTTTGACTGCATATAACTAGAAGATCACAATCAGTAGCAATTGTGAACAACCGACCATGATGGAAGAACCCATACTAGGATAAAATCAAAATAGAATCAAGAAAACGATTGGAGATCACTTGAGTAGTTGTGTCTTACCAGCCAAGAAATCAAGAACTTGGCGTTGATGGCTTATTTGGTATCCTTCGATGGGATCTCAACTCTCGCTATTGTGTAGATTTATTAAAGCAAAAACAAAATGGTTCCGAGACTGAGAGGTAACTAGTAGTCTTCAGAACATTTTACAGGTTAGGGGCTATCATCCGGCCTGGTTCAAGGTCTCTAGAGATTCCGAATCCAATAAGCAAGGCCGTGCTATGAGTGAGTAGGATCATGGTCATCGTGCTTTGGGTATGATAAGTATTGGATTGTCGGGTTACGCCCGCCAATCGCCCAGCCGCCGTGATTAAACACAAGCACTAATCTCGAGGACATAGAAATCTAGTCACAGGCATCGGATACGTGGACCCCAGCTCCACCCACAATAACGAGCATGGGATGGGAGCCATTGAGGGCCATGGCCACTTCTCGGAACTCCCAACTTTAAATTCCTTTTTGGTATTTTTTTTATTACGGTTTTCTAATTTTTCCAGCCCAAAAAAAGAGCGCAATAACACTGCGAGAAGAGAGAGATGAGTGGAGAAATAGGTGGGTTGAGATCGAAGCCCAGCATTGACAATTCGATACTTATCAGACCTGAAACACGATGACCTTGATCCTACTCATACTCATAGAATGACCTTGCTTATTGGATTCAGATCCTCTAGAGACCTTGGGCCAGGCCGGATGATAGCCCTGAGCTCGTAAAATGTTCGACTAGTTACCTCAGCCTTGGAACCATTTGTTTTTGCTTTAATAAATCTAGATTGTAGCGAGAGTTGAGATCCCATCAAAGGATACCAGATAAGCGATCAACGCCAAGTTCTTGAATTCTTGGATGGTAAGACAGCTCCTCCATGCTCCAATGATCTTCAATCATTTTCTTGATTCTATTTTGATTTTATCCTAGTATGGGTTCACAATTTTTGCTGGTTGTGATCTTCCTAGTTATATGCAGTCAAAGATGCCATTAGATTGATTCAATAGTCTTTATCTTATGCTAAGCAACAAAAAATGTTTTTTTTTTTAATTTAAAATTTTTACTTATGGATGATGATTGGTAAAAATTCCTCGAAGAAGGAGAATAACTAGGGTGATATGTGGATTGAAAGAAGAATGGAAAGTGTCGAAGAGGGCACAATCGATGGTTAAAATTGGCATCTTTGCGATGAGCATAGGATGGAAATGAGGTGATTTGGGAGACTGTAAGCATGAAATGATTGTTAGGTTTCTTTGACTAATAGGATTTCAAGGAGGACATTATTGCTAGATAAATAATGTTAGTGATTTCCTGATGACAACTTTATTCTAATTGAAGCTATTTTTGTGATTTCATAATAACTTTTGTGTTTTTCTTGACGAATTAGAGATGTTTTCCTCTTGTTACAAGAATTTGATGTGTTGTCTTTTTTGCAGATAATCAACATTGGAGTTTGGAGGAAATGCACCCTCCTTTGACATTGCATAGGCATCCAATGTGTGCTGAAGTATGTTTATGCTAAAGCTAAATGCGCATTTCGTTTTGTTGTTTGATGAACATCTCTCGTTTCTCCCTGTTCCTTACTTTTATAGTATCGTTCTGGATTTAGGGCATTGGTGGATGCCATTCCGGACAATATTAGAAGATGGAACATTTATCTTCTGATTGTGCAAAACTTGGAATCTAACACTTCCCTGAAGGAGAGAAAGTAGAATTATTTTTTGCTTCTAGATAGACTTTTTCTATAAAATTTCCACATTTGAAATTTGTTGTTTTTGGTCTGAAGCTCAGCAAACTTTGAGAGTTTTTTTTTTGCTTATTTTGTTTTAGCTGGATCCTTCCTTTGCAAAGCTATCTCATTTTTGATCTTTTGCTAGTTTTGTATTGCCAACTTACATTATTGCCTCTTAGATCATTCAGCAGTTTCAGAAGTGCCACAACGACCATCCGATTGGGAAGTTCTTCGGGCAATGCACTGAGCTGAAGATAAGGCTCGACCGCTGTTTTCGAGAGGAAGTCAGTTTCAATCTTTTTTTTTTTTTTGGATCAATTGAGCCAACTGGCTGATGGAGTACATGAGACATCATCCAGTAAATATTTTACAGATGCTCCCTGAACTCATCCTACCATTCAACATCTCAATGGCATCTTTAAAGTCAAACTCAATGACCAGTCTTCTAACTCCATCTCTGCGTGCCTCCAAAAGGCCTATTCTAATTGCCAAAACTTCCCCTTCCAAGACTCCCCCCACCAGAGCCAGTTCCGCCATCACCCAACAAGGTCCACCTTCGCCCAACGAGGTCCTCCATCTTCACTTCTGCATGCAAGGCTCAGTCCTCCTTTCCTCCCACAGGATCAAATGAAGCATCACATTGTTTTGAGATATAGGCATACCTTGTTCTCTTCTCTACTGTTTTCATGGACAGAATCCACTCCTTTGATAGCCATAGGCTTCTTCTTGCAACCTCCTCAGCCGTGTCCTGAATCTTTTGGAATATCAACTCATTGTATTGATCGTATCATCTCTTTGCTGAATTTACTACATTTTGTATTTTTCTGAGACTGAAATATCTTTCTTTCGATACTTGTTTCAGAAAGCTTTGAAGCGCAAAGCTAATTTTGAAGAAAGTAAGAAGTTCAAGGAAAGATTAGATGCTTACAGGAAAGAAATGTCACAGAAGAGCTCTGAATGAAGTCCCATATTGCAAAATCTGGTGCAAGGATCTTCTTCAAGAAAACCCATGTTTACTTTGGAATCTTTTAGTTCTGAAGTAAAAAAGTTTTTGCTTAATCCGTCCATGTATGGAAATCTTGTACCTCATGCCTTTAATACCGTGGATGGGAATATTCAATTGTTACAAGCCTTTGTTATAGCATGTCAAAACTTTGAAGCTAAAAGAGTATAAGATAATCCATGCAATTCGTGCTCGGAGGTCTGGCCTATTGCAAGAACTAAAATCCGGAAGAATTAAATCAGAGCCTCAAATATGCTTGAGATCTACTTTAGGTTTTTCCTTATTAATCTAGTTTTTGGTGTCTTTCTGTTGGATTTCTTACATATTGTCACAAGCACCGCCATCAAGTATCTTCTGCAACCCTGCTACCGGGGAATCAGTCTCTCTGCCGATAGCTAGAATGGCAAGGAAATGCTCATTTACTTGCCTCGCGTTCGATCCCCATAAGTCTCCTCACTACGAAGTGGTTCGCTTCGACGGTAACTTTTATCATATCAAATAGATTCATGGCTTTAACTATCAGAACAAGGGAAGAAGGGGATTCATTTCGATGGAGTTGGGGATCTCAAGGTAGAATTACTACTTCAGCCTGCTATTCCTTCTTAGATGCAGCAAAGAGTGGGGGATGTAAGCCTGAGGAACCAGTTATTTGACGGAAAGTTTGGAAGGCTCCAGTAGGCCCGAGGGTCAAGCAATTCCTATGGCGCATGATCCATGGCAAGCTACCTACTCTCGACAAACTTTGGGCTGTGTGTATGACTTCTGAAAAGATTTGTCCACGTTGTAATCTTGATGCGGAATCCATGGAGCATGTTCTGGTGGATTGCCCCTGCGCCAAGAAGGTATGGTACTCTGTTCTTCATGAGTCTAGTGTGGATTTTTGCAATTTCTCTTTAGATCAATGCTTGGATATTCTTGGAAAGACTTCTTCCTCTGATCAAATCTGTAAGCTCAAGACGGTGGTAGGGTATACTCTATGGAATTTATGGAGAATCAGGTGTAGAGTTATTCTTGGTAAGGAGACATGGGATCCTATTGATCTTATACGTTCAATTAATTGGCAATGTCGGGAATTCATACGATTGCATAGCAGAGAGAGTGCAGGGGAGGTATATAATGATTGGAAAGGGGTGCGATTACAAGTTGATGCCTCATTTCTACAGCCTGATGAAGCTGGCTTGGGGATTGTTTGTATTGGTGATTCTATTTGGGGCGATTGGACTGCGATGAAGACTGAGAGAGTTAACTCTGTTCTTGAGGCAGAGTTGTGTGCCATAAGGTTTGGATTGGAAGCTGCCTTGCAAGCTGGACTGAAGCAGGTGATTTTGGAAAGTGACTCTCTTTTGGCTATTGGAATTGTGAATACTGGTGGGCCTTGGGTGGAGTCGTGCGCTGGGATTGTACAAGAAATTTGGTGGTCGATTGGGAAATTTGTTGATTTTAGTTTACTGTATATCCCACGTGGTGGGAATTTTGTAGCTGATGGGTTAGCTAGAGGTGCTAGGATCTGGTCCAGGGTTTTCGATGGTCCAGATCAGTGAGTTTTGATTTGTAATTTTTGTTTGTAGTTTCAGGTATATCCTACAGCCATGTGGCTTACTTGCTCAAAAAAAAAAAAAAATAGATTCTTCCTTGACTGGCAAGTGGGTCCAAATGAGCTTGAAGGCCAAATGGAGTCTGACTGCGTCTCCTATTCACCGGATCTCTCTATTGGGCATGGAGTTGTAAGGGATACATTGAGGGATATGTCAAATTCAATGTTGAGAAGCCTGTACCAGGCATTCAGTTGCAACTCCTTGCGAGCTCGTGAGCACCGTACGTGCAATACCCATCGGAGTTTCGAGAGGGCGCTTATGTTTTGCTTCGTCCCGGGGTCACAATGGACGACTCTTTGTCTGGATTCTTGAAGAAAGACATCCCAACAAATTGGTGTTGAAGCATAACATTAAAATGAAAACGTTTGAGAAACTTTCTTTTAACTTGTGACGATATGAAGCCGGAGAATTATATATGTTGGCTTTCTTAGTAAAATTGTCTCATATCAACCTCCCACTGGAGAATTGCAGGAGGTTTTCAAGGATATCAGGCAGATTAGGGCGCCCTTACTGTTTGGTCACTTCTTTACTATCACTCCTTGCCTAGAGTCTTTAGACCTGCTTGGAGGAATGTATATTTGGCAATGAGCTCATGATCTATGCAGAATACTACTCTTAATATATCAATTTGCCTTGTCTAATTTTGCTTACATTAAAAATGATTTTGGATAGGATAGGATATCCCACATCAAAAATGATTTTGGATAGTAGCAGGTGAATCTTTGTTGGAATGTTCTTAGCATCAGGTAATCCTATTTATGTGCTTGTTGCTTTCTTTAAATGCACTGATAAGAGAATTCTGGTGTTAAACTGAAAGACTATAGTTTGGATTTATTTCATGTAAATGACAACATTTTCGTTCTATGTGCTTTGATATTCCGTGGATTTGTGGCATTTGGAGAGTCTTCTTTTTGGTATGAATTCTGTAGCACTCTTTCCTGTTCTAAAATTATCACTTTCACAGAGACAAGTTTGTCTTCATTCTTTTGGATGCTACTTGGGGCCTTGGAAAAAGCTGTGATAAGAAGAAACAACGATACAATCACGGTATGTATTACTCAATGAAGCACAAGATCTGCGTCATTTCCCTCACTAGAAACATATTCTTCATTGACTGGCAATCAGCTAAGGTGGGAGATGAAATCAAAGCTTTCTCATATATGGCTTTAAATCACCTGTTCTTCATAACGGAGCTCTCTACTTGGCAAACATTTTAATGGTGGTATTGTGAGGTTTGAGAGGAGTGTTCTTCCTTAGGGCACGTTTGTTGCGCTAGAAAAGACGCCGGAATGATTGGAATGGAAAGTTTTAGGAGCTGGAAAAGCATTCAGCCCGTTTGTTTCTCTGGAATGAGCTGGTTCCATTCCAGCGTCCATTCCAAGGGATCTCATTTTCCAGTCAAAATTTCCGGCCCAAAGTGGACTAGAACATGTTTCAAGCGTTCACTGGACTACCCATTCCAACGTTCGCTGGACTATTTAGTCCAACGCCACTCGGGGTCGTTAACCCCACCTCACCCCATGAGGGGAATCCTGATGGTTCGTGTGTGCGGTTGAGCATCCGATGTGGGGTGCATGATGTGGGGTGCATCGGTTGCCTCCGAATCGACCATGACCACCATTTCATTGTCAAACAAACATAAAAACAATTTCTATTTCAACGTTAAACAAACAGTAAAAGTATCAGATTTCACATAATTATACATTTATTTCAGCAATAAATAAATAGAAAAAATGACATTCACTCCATCCCGATGGAATCTCATACTAGCGTTCCATTTCAGGACACGCCCTGATAGGAAAGCAGAGGCCAGAGGTGGAGCAGCTGGTGGATGGGGCGATTGGTGTTCAACCAATCAGAGACCCCCCTTAGCTGCCACGCGTCGCCACTACCAACCAATAGCACGCGATAACGTCTCAAATTGGCGCCCGCCGCTACCCGGAGCATCGAAGCACACTCCCACCCCGCAATCCTCCCCACACCGCGCCGGCGACTACAGCGACTCCAGTCGATGGCGGCCACCGCGTGCGCAGCAGCAGCGACGGCAGCCGTGCTGGGCGGCGCCCGCCTTTCCACGCCCTCGCGCTCCCACTCCCAACCCCTCCCTCGCCGCCTCCCCCTCCTCCCTCTCGCCTCCTCCCTCTCTTCCCCACACCTCCCAGGTATTCTACCCCAGAAATTAACTAGGTTTTTGAGGGTAAAAGATTCCTAAATCTATTGTTTCGAGCCCAAATTTGATTCTTTGATTTGGGAGCAGATGTGCGGAGGTTCTCCTCGCTTAGGGTAAGAGCCTCGTCCTCGGAGGAGACATCAAGTTCCATTCAAGCTGATGATCTCTTGGCCGATCTCAAGGATAAGGTATCGCCTACTATCGACTACTATATATCCACCCGCAAAAGAAGTGTTCTTTGTGACGAATTGTGACTAATATGTGAGCATTCCTTTGATTTAGTGGGATGGGCTCGAGAATAAGTCTGCGGTTTTCCTCTACGGAGGAGGCGCCATTGTTGCTGTTTGGCTTTCTTCTATCGTCGTCGGTGCCATCAATTCGGTTCCTCTGGTGCTTCCTCTGCTTCAATCTCTTCATTGCTTCCTGTTAGTCTATATTAATATAATAAACTCGTCCTCAGCTAATTGTTGCTTAAGCTTTTGGGTTTGGGTTGAGTGAATAGAATTCTTTTCACATCCTAAGCCCTATGGAGGTAATTAGTTACTTATTTTTCTATCTATTTGACAGCTTCCAAAGATCATGGAGTTAGTGGGGCTCGGATACACTGGATGGTTTGTGTACCGCTACCTACTGTTCAAGGTAACATAAACAATTATCTTTGTTATTGCTGATCATTTGCGGTGCAGTTTTTCTATTCGAAGAAAGTTGTTTTTTTTTTAAGGATTAGTTGAGACTATTACCTTAGTTGGACAAGTGTCGCGCAATATGAACCGCTACTAGTTATCAAATATGTATCCGGCCTTATATATTGAATCTTTGCTAGCTATCTTTGCACATGACTTCCATCTTGCATTTGCTTCACATTCAAGAATCACATTGGATACTAGAGCTACTCCTTTAGTTTTGGTTGTAGTTGTCTCTGTGTTTTGATCGATTTAGAATTATGAGACTAATCCTATCTCCTTAGAGATCTGGCATGGGAGATAGTCTTGCAATCGAGAAACATATAGTATGGAAAACACGAAATTTGAATAATGTTATGATCTCACGGCTGAATTGGGATTTCTTTGGACTGGATAATGCAACAAATGAAATCATCTTTTTCTTTAATGATAGATAAATAGCTCACTGTGGGAGGATAAACAGTCAGTGTTCTGTTTAGAAAACTAAGCCTAATTACTTGTATTCCAGAGTTATATTTTGTTTCTCACTGGATTTCTCATCCTACAGTCAAGCAGAAAAGAACTGGTCAGCGACATCGAAACTTTGAAGAAAAAGATTGCAGGAACTGGAGAATAGCTATTGTCAGTTGGCATTGCAGATGATTGAACCAATTGTGTGTTTGTATGCCTATATATAAGCAACACTTGGAGTGTATTGTACTTCGGTTTCTTTCTTTTTCTAGTCAATCAGTTTTTCTCCTGTGACACCATTTTCTTGTGGCAATAAAAAGCTTTCCTTTCACACTACCCTGTCTTCATTTTTCTTAACTTATATTCTTATGTTTTCAGGATGTTTTTGAATTTGTCGTGAGGTTCAACCCATGAAATAGTTTATTAGATAGAAGAAATTTATAACGTCAAAATTGGAACTCCCAAGCTCTTGTTCTCACTACCTTCAAGTTAAGTTCTCTGATCTGCTTCAGAAATCCTGCGCATTTGGAATGCCAATAAGTCACGATGGAGATTGTATACGCCGATCTTGTTTTTGTAAGTTGCGAGTATGGATCCAGGGGCTCTTAATTGTCATTTTCTAAAGATGGTTTTTTACAAACAACATGTCCAGTCATATGAATAAACATAAACTCAATAATTTATAAATCACAATTGCTTGGTCTACAAATCATCGCGAATCTATATCTCAAATTATTTATCAAAGTCACGAATGAACGTCACTCTTATGAATATAATTTTGTCCCCCCACCTATCAGTTTAATCTTTTGAGGGTCTATTTGGTGTGAGAATAATGAGCAAATAACACCCTATTCTCATACTTATTCTTAAACATTTTTTTTTTATTTCATGTAATCATTATTTATTTATTTACATTCCACTTGTCACTCTACTTTTTCTTATTCAAAATAATTATTATAAATTTATCAAAATTAAGTTTGAACGTCACCCTTACCCCTCCGGAACCCTAATATGTAAGGTTCCAAATCCTATATTATGAATTTCTCGAGTGATTATAGTCAAAACGCCGTAAATGGCATATACCATGTAGTCATTCCATCATCTTAAGAAATTCAAAAGTTTTATGCCCACCAAACTCTGCCAACCACGAACACTATTTTATAAACTAATTCGCATGACTCTTTTTTAAAATCCATGAGCCAGCCCCATAACCACTGCGACGTAGCCATCATGACCTGGACGCCACGAGGACGCCATGACATTACGTACCAATAATAGCTAGCTCATCCTTTTCGTGACCCCAATTAATTAAAATTAAAAAGCTCCCCCATTCGCATCACCATCGTCGATCGGGTCCCAGCCCCCTTCGGCCCAGCAACACCAGTTTAACTAACCTCAACTCGTGAACGTGGAACCTTAAGCCCGCTCATAGGACCCCTATTCGGAGAAGTCTATCCAATAGCTAGCTTCATGCCACGTAAGGGGAAATGTTTAAGCTTTGCGGTCGCCGCCCCGTGGTTTGACCGCGAGGGGGGGGGGTTTGCGGGACAGCAGACCGCGACCGCGTGGGGAGTCCCAGGTGGGCGGCAGCCAGGCGTCCCCACAACGTGTCAGTCCGTGATTGGTCAATTGACCGGATGCGGCCGAGCATTATTTCAGGCCGCGACACCTCGCCACCACCACCACCACCACCACCACCACATCGTAACGGAACGCCGAATCGAGAGCGGTAAAAGGAGAGCAGATTAGGAAAGGGGATTCTCTAGGGTTTCGTACTTCTCGGATCTCCATCCTGAGGTAAAACTCTTAATTTTCTCCTTCGTTTTTAGGAAACTCATTCGATTTTAGCGGTTTTATGTGCGGATCTCCTCGTCGAGTTGAGGGCTTTTGAGTGTTTGTTGTAGATTTAATCCTTTGCCGGTCGTAACTTTTGCGATGAGTATTGCTATGATAAATTTGATGTATTTCGCTGATCTGTGAATGGTCGGCGGCTTTTCGTCCCATTTTTTTGTCTCTTTGGATTTTGTTAAGGGCAATAGTTGCTTTATTTTTGGGTAGATCCGATAGAAAATGGAAATTAAAGATCCTACGCTGAAGAAGCGAAGATTGTGATAAATTATCAACTATTTCTATGTTATTTCTCCGTCTCTTGACGTTTATTTAATTCTTGGCATGTTTTCCTTAGTTATCCGATTAAAAATGCAATATCATGTAATTCCTTTTATTTTTATTGCATTTTTTGGGGTAAAGAAAGGATCTGAATTGTCATAAATTTGTCAAGGATATTCCATCCTATTTTTTTCAATCAAGAAGGCATAGATCTGATCATTTATCTCTAACTTTCCTGGGAAATTACTATCGATCTTGATCTGATTTGCATACAGTGTGGTATAGATAATCTCTAAGCAAGAAAGATGTCGCCGGCTGAATCATCCAGGGAGGAGCATGTATACATGGCGAAGCTGGCCGAGCAGGCCGAGAGGTACGAGGAGATGGTGGAGTTCATGGAGAAGGTTGCCAAGACAGTGGACTCGGAGGAGCTCAGCGTGGAGGAGCGCAACCTGCTCTCTGTGGCTTACAAGAACGTCATAGGGGCGCGCCGTGCATCCTGGCGCATCATCTCCTCCATTGAGCAGAAGGAGGAAAGCCGCGGAAACGAGGACCATGTTGCCATGATCAAGGATTATCGGGGCAAGATCGAGACTGAGCTCAGCAAGATCTGCGATGGTATCCTGAAGCTGCTCGAGACCCACCTTGTACCTGCTGCTGGTGCTGCTGAGTCCAAGGTCTTTTATCTCAAGATGAAGGGTGACTACCACAGGTTGGGCAAAATCGGGTGGAAAGAGATACACGACGACGCCTTCTCAGCCTTTTGACATCCTTTACTTATTTGCTTAGGTACCTCGCGGAGTTCAAAACAGGAGCTGAGAGGAAGGAGGCAGCTGAGAGTACATTGTTGGCATACAAGGCTGCTCAGGTGTGTCCTTTTTGCTGTTTCACTCTGTTGGTTTTCTTCTATTAGGCTTGCTTTCTTCATTATAGGTATTGGATGGGTTTCATGTATAAAAGGAAATCCCAACTTGTCGAAGACGGACTTTTGTATTATAGCAACATTATTGTTGCTTATTACTGAGTGAAATTTCTTATTTTCTTATAGTTCCCAATTTTTAAATAATCTATTTTGGCTTGCTCCTAGAAGTTTCATAGCTTTCATGTTATTCTTCGTGCATAGTAAGTAGATGTATCAGCCATTGTCATGTGCAGGATATTGCTTTGGCTGAACTGGCACCTACTCATCCCATTAGGCTTGGGCTGGCCCTCAATTTCTCGGTGTTCTACTATGAGATTCTGAACTCACCTGATCGTGCCTGCAATCTTGCAAAGCAGGTATGTTTCAACAGCTCTGTCACTTGCATGTCATATGTGGCTTTATGTATTAGGTGTTTTCTTCATGTGTGTATCTCAATTGTAGTGTTACATCTAGATTTTAAAACCATGCCAAAAGTTTTCAGAGATGACCTTCTTCATATACTTGGATTTTGTATAGGAAATGCGTGCTGCAAAGCTGATAGCTAATTTTAGCCAATGTTGTGCTTTTGTCGGTATTCTAGCTGTGAATAGTAAAGAAAATGTTGCAAACAGCCTCATGCAATATCTGCTTGTAATTCTGCTCGACTAGTGAAAATGTTGTTTTCTATGCTAAAGATTTAGTGTTCTTAGGTTGGCTCTTTTATGCCAAAGTCCTTCAATGTGTATATGTGGAGGCTGGGAATTGCCTGATATGATTATAGGCCTTCTTAACACACGGAAAACAAACTTGTATGAATACACATGCTCCCTAGGTTGGCTAAGATTTTCCTGGTAGAGCTTTGAATTTAAAATAGCAGGGAAAATGAAGAAAATTATGTGGACTTTCCACCTTGCCAAGTAGATGTTGTCTTATTTCCAGATTTTATATTGATTGTTTCATTCACATCTTCTCTTGGCTCTGGCTTTCCCTCCTTTTTCCTTGATTTGGCTTGTGACTGTTTAACCCTTAAATCATTTGCCTCAAAATCATGGGTGATAAATTTTGGCTGAAGCTAGATGAAAGTATTGATGTGTATATATCCCTTATCTTCGTTGTTGCATGGCTTAAAGGTGCCACAAGTTTTTTTGGAACAAAAATCACAATTATATGTGTAGAGTTTTAGGCATAATTTGCATAACAAAGGAGAGGCAGTCTTTTATAGTTCCATGCTAGTAAATGATAAAGACAGTAAGATAACATTGAAAAGCAAGCAATGAGAAATTGCTTGCTACACAAGTTAAAAGAAAAGAACCACAATGAGAGTCTATACTGCCATATATTGCGATGGGGCAGTCATGTGGGTTAAGCACTCATGCTTGGAAGAAAAACGGTGAAGGAGATAAGATGTATAGTTCCTCGAGGAAACTCAAGTATTAGGAAAAATTGCAAACATGAGTCAGAAAATGAGCTTTTTTAGAGTGTGGAAAAAGGCGAATGCCTTTGCCTTTTCAATTCATCTTCAACAGAACTATTCCTGCATTTTAACACCTGGTGCAAGTGTTTTTTTTTTTTTGGGAAAACATCTGCACTGTTTGTTATCCTCCATGGCTGAGTGCTGAGCACTTTCAAGTATGACACACAAAATTCAGTAAATGTTAAGAAAGAACCTAGAAGCATTTATCACCTTAAGATGGTTGGTTCTTATAATGTGGGAAATGTTCTGCATGGAATGAGTTTGTGATTTATGTTGTGTGCTTGATTGCAGGCATTTGATGAGGCTATATCAGAGCTCGACACTTTGGGTGAAGAGTCCTACAAAGATAGCACTCTCATAATGCAGCTTCTGAGAGATAACTTGACACTCTGGACCTCAGATATCACGGTATCTTCCTTTGCTCCCGTGGATGTTAATCTATAGCTTTCTTGATCAACTTGTTGGGCCATTGTTTCTTACTTTCTTTCTCGTGACTTAGGAGGATGCTGGCGAAGAGATCAAGGAAGCTCCCAAACGTGAATCAGGAGAGGCACAGTGACAAGATGGGGGCTGGATATTAAAGCTCTATACAGGCATCTGTTGGATGACCGACTTGATGTCCTAGAATCTATGGTTTTCTAGTGTCGATGTAGTAGAATTCATATGATGGAGATTGTTCCTCAAAACTACTGTACTTTGTTGGTGAACCTCCTACAACTTTGCTTTCCAGAAAGCTTGTTCTAATGATTTGCTTGTTGAAGTGATGGTGTTGCAGTACTTTTGACTTGGACATCATTAGTGATCATCTGTGGTGGTAAATGAGTCATCAAAACCTTAAATGGATGGAATCAAGTTTTAAATCCACTGAACATGACATTGATGGAATTTTTGTTGAGTGATTTGCTCTGATGGTGATATCAAATGGCTGTATTTTTAGTTGATAGCATTGGATTCGGCTTACGAGATGGTAGTTGTGGTGTGTTTGTAGACTGTGGTGAGTGTGCGGTGCAGTAACAGTTTAAAAATTGTTTGGTATGACACGTTAATAACTATGGTAGAAAAGTGTGTTAATGTAATTTGTTGTTTGGATGTGTGTTTATTTTCAAATATATAGCGTAAAATTTTAGTTTGTTATTTAGTTTCTGTGTTTGTTATATCGCAATCAATGTGCGGCCGAATGAAAACACCTATGAACTAATGTATCAGAGGCGTGGTCCGCAAGCCTGCTATTATTCCAAAACATGATTTTTGTGAATGTGGCTGTGTTTTTTTTTTCTTTTGACTAATTGAGCCCAAAGGCTAATGGACCCAGCTAAGGGCTAAGTACAAAATTATCTTAGGAGACTAGGGGCATACTCCACAGTCCCTCAGAATCCATAAAGTCCAATCGAAGTCTAAGGGCCTCACGTGCCAACCAATCTACATGTATGTTGTCTTCACGGGGACGTAGGAGGCATGAAAATCTGTGAAGTTGCGTCTAAGCCACCATATGTCCTACATGTTGTTTTTGTGAACGTGGTTGCGTTCGGTTAAAAAAAAAATACGACCTGAATAATATAAATCTTAAAGGAGATGATTCTGTGTTCCGATGTGGACGAATCAAACTTGCTATTATGATGCATAATGTTGTTGACCACCTATGTAGAAGCTGAAGCCTAAAGTTTAATTAAAGGCTTAAAGCTTTGAGATAACCCTTTAATAAGTGGTGAAAAGTAATAGACGATTGAACCAACTCTACCCGGATTGAGTCATTTGCTGATAAATTACAGGCTGTGCTTCGAAGAAAGAATCAGGATCGTTTATCGTGATAACGTATCAAATATAGTAGTTATAGTACCAAATCCTTTACTAGCCGTTGACGGTAAGAAATCGGGATCGTCCATCGTGATACTCATACATCATCGATGGACACGCAATCGCTGGAAAAAAAGCCGAACCGTGCTGCTCGACCCTTTTCAATAATAAACCGGTCACCGGCTCGCCGGTTCCCGTCCCCAAACCAGAAGTGGCACTAATGAACCGACGTGGTGGAGATCTAAAGCACGACATCGTCTGTCTTCTCCTTCTCGCGAAGCCTGATAAAGATTTAAAAGAAGGGTTAAAGAAAACTAAACCCTAGATTAGATCCAACTCGTTCGCCATTCCGACGGGATCTTTCTTTGGAAGTCTTCTTGCGTGAATTCTTTAGTTAGTGGAGCGCCCCAGCTTTGATCGAGGAGTTGCAGATCCGTCATCCATGGAGGCGGCGCCGGTGGGATCCGAGAGGGATAAGGGGAGCTCGCAGTCATCTGTCGCAGTCGTCTCTAGCTTCTGGAGAGGTGCGTAATTCTTTAGCCCATTTGTCATCTGAACTCTTAGTCTTCATCTTGCTTTTCCTATAACTGGGTATGAGGATGAGAACCTTGAAACGCATTTGGAGATATTGGGCATGCTTCCTACGTGGGCTTTGATAAGATTATATTCGCCAATTGGACGATAGAAATTATCACGTGGAGAAAGAATCCATTCTCGATGCTTTTTGAACATTTGCGCCGTTAATTTTGTTGCTCCGGGAATACTTGAGGACGAATTGGTAGTCTGATGCATTTGTGTACGCTTTCAGTATCTTCGAGATTTAGTAGGTGCAATGGCTTCTGGTTCTTGGTTCCAATTGCTACTCAAGAATTGGCAGAAACAATACGAAATGCATGGGGATGTAGCATTCCGTTTAATCCTTTATAGGGGCCATTCTACAAATTAGTCATCTGAGCTCTTCTTCTGATTAATATTGCTTTTATGGTTCATTCCAGGCTAGCTGCATTTGCCGGTACAAAATAAGTTCATTTGTTTGATGAAAGTGCGATAAGTTTTTTTCTTGCTTGCGACTCTTTAAAAGCTAGAACATGTGCCTTAGACCTTGAATTGGCTTTTTCAAGTATCAAGATCAAGATCAGCTGTGGTCTTGCTACTTATCCCTAAGATGACTTAAAATCTGCAATGCTTTTGGTTTGGTTACTTGAAGAATGAACGTTTTCGACTTGATCACATGTTCTTTCTTGATAGTAAGTTGTGGATGTGAATTACTTATATGGTGAAGTAGGAGTGTTGTGGTTTTGTGTTAGTCGATAAGCAAGATATGCCGTTATTTAGATGTAAGTGAATTATCTCCTGTATCCTTCGGTTTGGTACTTATTATGGTTGTCCATCTGGATCTTGCCTTTGCAAGAATAGCGTATCGATAGAGTTTCTTGAATTAGAACTGCAATACTAAATTGTTAGAAGAGTTAAACTTGGTAGATTCTTTATCTGGCAGCCAAAATGAGTTAAATTCAATCATTTTTGCCATATGATTCTTTCAAAATGTAGCTTGAATTGGAAGTGGTTTTGTGTCATTTTTCTTTAATTCATTGCAATTTTCTTTTTTAGGATAAGTGTTTCTTCTTTAGCATGTTCCCATTAATTTTTTTACTTGGACAACTACTGGAAGTGAAAAACAAGTGACCTGTATATTGGAGATTTCACACTATATGATCATTCTTTGCTTATTTGCCGAAATGGTTCAAAGCGACTGAATTTTTTTCAAAAGGACCAGTAACCATGTTCATATCTTTTCTGTACGCTTTCATTACTGCTTAAAGTAGTATGGCGATTTTGGTGGTCATCTAGATGACTTGATGCTGCTAGACATTATTTTACCTCGGGACAGAAAATTTCAGGTTGTCTTGATTTTTTTTTCCTTGTTAGATTTCAATTTGGAAAAAGAAAGAGTTGGCCTAGATGAGCAGGGCCTAAAGATCGCTGAAAATCAGGAAGTTAGCCAGAAAAATAGACGGAAGCTTGCAGAGAGCACACGTGGTATGCAATATTTTTATAAGTGCACATTTTAACTACTGCTTATGTGCGCCTGTATGATTTTGGATTAACCATACATCCTAGGTTTCTACAAGATAGATTTGTTGAATTTTTGTGCCTAAGCTGCATATTCTCTTGTAACAGATTTCAAGAAAGCCTCGGCAGATGAGAAACTGAGTTTGTTTAACTCCTTACTCAAGGGATATCAAGAAGAAGTTGATAATCTAACAAAGAGAGCAAAATTTGGAGAAAATGCTTTTCTTAACATCTACCAAAAACTTTATGAAGCACCAGATCCTTATCCAGCTCTTGCATCTATCGCTGTATGTGTCATCTCATTCACTTGCTCTTGTTTTAGGAGGTTTTGATTTTTTTCAGCTTTCTCTTTAACATCTAATGGAGTTGTTCCGCCTTTCATTTTTTGCTGATATACATTTGTTTATGGTGGATCACATTCTTGGCATTGCTATTCAATTATTGCCACTTTTGTAGATTCTTAATCCTGAGCATTCAGTTGTATAATTGTGTTTAATTAGATTGTTTTAGCCCAACTGTTTAATCTTTCATGTCTCTTTCTGTTGATAAAATGACCTCGGTTTTGACTAATGTTTGTCGTTGGTTTCTTGTGCAATGCTTTGTAAACTTATTGCATTTTTATGTGCGTCCATGCTTTTCTGAGTCTCTTTGCATCAAATGTAGGAGCAAGACATTAAATTATCTGAACTCGAGTCTGAAAATCGAAAGATGAAGCTTGAACTCGAGGAGTATAGGACAGAAGCTTCCCATTTAAAGAATCAACAAGCTACAATAAGGAGACTTGAAGAACGAAACCGCCAGCTGGAGCAACAGGTTAAGCCCAGCTGAAACCTTTGGCTCAAAATTGTTTAGACAGTCTTTCATTTTACTATATCTATGTATATTCCAATCACATATTATCTCCCTTTCTGTCATGCTGATCATTGCCACCATTTTTTAAAGTATTCATTGAGTTGTTGGTTGAAATTAGTCCCTTATCATGTAAGATATTTTCCACATGGCCCTCCAGTTTTTATCAATCCTGCAATTTTCTTCTCTTGATGTCATTTATTTTTGCTATGAATTTTTAGATGGAGGAAAAAGTGAGGGAGATAGTTGAGATTAAGCAGCGTAGCCTTGCTGAAGAAAATCAGAAAACTCTGGAGGTCCTAAAAGAAAGGTATCACTGTCAACTTTGTCTTGGTGGTGTATTTGGGTTATTAATAGACTGCTGCTTCCCAGCTTACCATCACTCACACACACACACACACACACACACACACACACACACACATTGGATTGACAAATAGCAAGAATATCCATATGAGCTATTATCTGATTATTGTATTTCCTAAGCATGATACAACAATCAGCTAGAGAGGCGTGGGTGCCTAGATGGTGATGTTTATATGCAGACGTTGCTTGAAACTTAGCGAAAATGTTTTGATGTACTGTTTACTTGTCGATAACTGTATAATTGTTAGTTTGACAGGATGCAGATGTGTATATTGCCAGGTTTATGCGATGTTGTTAACATCCATAACTATAATTCTCATGTTATCTTCATAAGTTGACTGGTACTACATCTCTAACTTGTAAATGTTTCTGTGGATGCAGGGAGCTTTTATTGCAAGATCAACTACGACAAGCCAAGGACAGTGTCACAAACATGCGGAAACTGCATGAATTTGCCCAAAGTCAACTCTTTGTATTACGTGCTCAATCTGGTAAATTGTTTCACAGGATCTGGTTTATTTTTATTCTCGTAGGAGGATCTGGCCTATGATATATCTTGTAGACTTTTAGTATTTCAGGATAGTGCTTATAAATATTATTGAACAATTTCAGAGGAAGAGAGTGCTGCAAAACAATCCGAGGTTAATCTTCTTATGGATGAGGTTGAACGAGCTCAGACACGGCTACTTAGTCTTGAGAGGGAAAAGGTACATTCTATGATTTAATTCCTTTATTTGCATCGTTCTCTGTTGTTTCACGAAGCTCAAATGCTACGCTATGGTCAATGCCAACCTTTTTATCGCGTGGCATCTATTTTGATGTTGGGATCGAAAATCTTATGTGTTTCAGTATTTTTCCCTGTTTTTTTTAAAGCTGTTTTTTTGTAACAATGGAGGTATTTGTTATTCTCATACTGAGGGTTTGAGTTGTCAGCCTGAAGAAATCAGATTTTCAAGAGCCCTGTTTTATGAGGATTAGAATAAAGGCATCATTTTCCATTCCTGAAGGTGATTGCAAAGTTCCAGGTTGTCGTCTAATTGGAATCTAGCCAAACAAAAAATTGGTGATGGAAGGGAAGCTCCTTTGTCTATTCTTCTATCATCATGAAGTTTGACGTATAGCTTTTCTATAATGCATGTTGTACTTAACTGTATATTTCGGTTTTGGTTTAGTTTTTTCTCTTGATGTTTGCATATTGCAACATTTTTTTACATTCTCTGGATACTGATTGGTAATGGATATTTCTCAATAAGCATTGTATAGTGGTCTCGTGTCTAATGTTTCATTTGTATAATGTTTCATTGGTATGGAGTTACCTGAGAGGACTCAAGCTTATCCAACTATACAGAAATCAGACTGGGTTGTGAAGAGAAATAATATTTGGGTTATAATTTTTAAGTTCCTGATTTCCTGAACCCAAGGAGCAGAAACTGAAGCTGAAATGCTATTGCTGTCAGGAAAGCAAAAGGCTTGCAGATAATAATCTGACTACATCACTATCCTACATAATTCCAACTTTTTTAATCTGTAAAAGGGTTGAATGCATTTGTCAACGCAACATTTTAGGGTATGTGCTGTGCTTCTGGCTTGCCTTTTATTTTGTATTATAGGTTTGCTTTACTTATAAATGCAGGGCCTTCTGCAGTTTCAGTTGCAGTCGACAAATGAAGAAGATTTTACCAAGAACAGGTAATATTTTTGGAATGTCATTAGAAATCTCAATATTAATGGGCAGAAGATGATCTGCCCTGATACAATGTAGTTTGTTTGGCCTGTTAAAATAGCTTTCCTTATGCTTTTGTTTTGCTTTGAAATATGGATGCTTTGGATTTTTCAATTTTCTTGATATTTAGTTTTGCTTTCATTCATATCTAATTTTCATAATTTGTTCTAGGGACCGTTACTTGTGCCTTGGTCATTGTCTCTCTTTTTGAATGTTGTCCTGGCCAATTGTGTTCTGGTGTCTGTAAAGTAAATACAAGTTCGTCGCAGATGATTTACAAGACAAGCAAACAAGTGGGCTAAGCTTCCTATCTACATTAGTAGGGGAAACTGAAATGGACACTTCTTATGAGAAGTTAATTAGGCTTCAGGGGAAGCAATAGTAGTGAAGGTATATGCAAAAGGAAACTAGATTCAAGTTCTTCGTGAGATTAATTTTTATCATGTACACTACGAAATCAAGAGGAATGTTTAGGGTTTATTTAGAACAATGTGAGGAAATTTGAAAGAGTTATAGGAGGAAACATTTCATTTGCATAGGAACTGATCCCCCCACCTTTGGTCATTGAGTAAGTCGTGACTTCACCACCTACTTTAGTCTCTCCAATGCTATGGTGGCCAGCCTCATGCTTCTTGAGAGGGAACATCGTTGTTTATGTAGGGAGCCACCAGGGGACTATTCACTGCAGATTCAACATCTGAATTCAAGGTGTGGTGTGATCGTAAATTTGTTTATCCGATAAGCTGCTGATTATTATATTGAGACGCGCCATGACTGGATGATGTACTTAATAAGACAGATAAAACCGAAGTCCCTATTCACCCCTTAAGTGTTCGGCCATTGTCATCTTGTCCCGCAATACTTAAATGGGCTTCTCTCCTTAAATGGTGAACGCCCTTGTTATGTAGGGAGCAGCAGGGAGCCATCCGTTGCAGTCATATATTGAGGCACACCATGGCTAGATGAGGTATGCGATAACCACTAAGACAAAGAGATGAAACCAAAGTCCCAATTCACCCTTGTAAGTGTTAGCCATCATCATCTTGTCCCTCAATACTCAGACCGACTTTTCAAATATACTGATAAAAAAATAAGTACAATGCTTGACTAACCAAGATACCCAGATCTAGTTCTTTTAGCAATTGACAGAATGCATTCAGACTTGGATGGAAACAAGCTAGTAATGACTTTTTGGACATTTACGTCCATTTATGACAAGCTATTATAAGTCCATGCTTTAGAAACAGTACAAGTTGACTTAGATTGTGATTTGTTTTCTTGCGTCACAAATGTTGCTATGTTATTCAATATCGAAGTATATTCTTAACCTTTTCCACATTTATTATCAAATTCCTTTACAGGCCATAGTATTAGTAGTTTGTTATAGTCAACATCTTTCTGTCTGTTGTTTTAAACTTATCATAAATTTGTGGGAAATTCGTGCCTTAACAATGTGCATATTTTGTTTGGAGGAAAATATTGCTCTTCCTTTTGCATCCTTATCTCCATGTTGTTATGGACTTCTGTTGTTGCAGTGATTATTTGGAGTCAAGTAGTTTACTAGAAAGTTCCTTGAATGCCAAGGAGAAGATAATCTCTGAGTTGAACATGGAACTTCATAATATTGAAACCACTTTGTCAAACGAGAGAGAGCAGCACATGAATGAGATCAAAAAGTTGAATGCCATAGTCATTGAAAAGGTTTCTACTACTGACTATTTTTTTTTTCTGTTTTTGAGATGGTTTTTGTTATTCCAGTATTTCAAGAGCCTTACTAATTTGTCTGCCAAAATTCATAAGCTCATCAAAAATCTGTTATATGTTTATTATTTTTCATTCATGTCATTTCTTTTGCCTTTTCTATTTCTGATGGCATGGATGTGCTGAGTGAGTGATATTGTTTTCTGTTCGATTCTTCAGTACTACATTCTGATCCCATACATCCACCCTCTGCATTGATAATTATCCTTGGAACATCAAGATTGAAAGATTTATATGATCTTATCGTATGGTAAATATTCAGTAGATTTCATTGTGGATATACTCTATTAATTTTACATATTTGATTTGTAATTTGTAAAGCACATTTGGCGTAGCTTTGTATCAATAGAAAATCAAGTGTTGTATTTGTTTATGTCAATATGATCATTTGTTAACAAGAACATATCAGAGTTGAACTAGTATGTTTGGTGTCAAACTCTAAATAATGTAATTGTGTTGAATATAAACAAGCATAAGAAATTTTTTTCTTCAAGATAGTATTGGAGAAAAGATGCAAGTCTAAAGTCAGAAGAAGGTGAGTAAGCTAGATGATATAAATGCTTTTGAATCTAAAAAAATCTGGGGGTTGACTGCTTTTTAATGATGAAATAACAGGTCTCAATGTTTTGCATTTGTCATTTACTTTTCCTTTTTTTTTTTCTCTATTTGGAGTTTGTGTGTGTGTTTTACTGTTGTTAGTGCAAGTATTCGAGGTTGACATCTGCAATCAAAACCTAAACCTGTGACTTCAGATTGTACGCATAATTAGTTTCTGATGAGTTGGCTGAGATGTAGATAACAGCTAGTAACTTGCAAATTATTGGATTTTATCTTTTTATTTGTTTATGTAATAGGACGCTTCTATCATGGAGATGAGAAAAGAGCTTCAAGAAAGGCCTACAGAAAAACTTGTTGAGGACCTTCGTAAGAAAGTCAAAATTTTACAGGTTCTTCTTCTAGTCCGCTAGAATCTTTCTGGGATATTTGCACTGATATGCTTGTGTTAGAAAAGAAGTACACACACACACAGATGATTTGTGGTTTGCATATCTTCCTGATATAGTTGAAGAATATCAATTTTATGTAGCCAAAGTCTTTGCAATTTTTTATCAGTTGGTCTGCTTTATGTGGCTAAACTCTCCTTTTGCATTAAATGACTGGATCTAATGCTCTGTATAGAAGTTTTAATCTGGTAGTTTGATTTTGCTTTTTCATTCTCAGCGAGCTTAAATTTATTACCCATATAACTAAGGATTTGATGGTTTGTCTGAAAGCTGTAGGTATTTGTAAGGTTTGCCAATTGCTTTGGCATTGTTCTGATGCACCCAAGAACACTATTTATCTTGTTGACCCTGGCAAGAATTGATTTAGGTTCATCATAAATCCTATCACTGACCTGATAGTTCAACAATTGCCATTGATAGTATTTAGTATTGAGATCCTTGGATTATTTTCTGGCAATAAATGAAACATAAAGACAAGAAACATTCTTGCTGCAATTTACTCGAGGCTTTATTTCCTTTGAGTCAATTAATTTGTCATACTTCTTTTAGATGATTCTCTTTATGTGATTGACTAGTGAGACAGAATCATGACGCTAGATCTTGAAATTGCATGTCTGTAGGGCTGTCAACGAGCCGATATCGAGCGAGCTGTCCCGAGCTTGAGCTCGGCTCGAGCGTGACTCGAGCTGCAAATTGCAGCTAGAGCTCGGCTCAAAATAAGATTGAGCGAGCATGCTCGAATTATTTCGAGCTGATCATCTTGATTCAACTAAGTCATCAAAGGCTCCAAGCCCCTCATTTTATAGACTGCCTATAACACCTCCTTTCCACCTCTGGTGGATGTGGGACTAAACATTTGTTCCATTCCTGTTCCTTTATTGCCTTGTATCATCTTCACTGCATAAAGTAGTGCATGTACATATACGAATTATATATTATACAAAGAGAGAAGCAAATGGGGCGGTGGCTAATAGAATTCAGCAGTAGATATATACATATCTAGTAGAGTAAGATCCACCCATGAATTGTAAGATCAATGGCTGAGGCAATTACGAGCTAATAAGTCCCGAAAAAATTAATATAGCTCGAAATAAATATATAAAACATAGAAAATAGAAAATATTGTTTTATTTATAAATTTCAAGTTGGATCGAGCCGACATCGATCGAGCTGACCCAGTTCGTTATCAGCTCTATAGGAATCGAACCGCCATCTAGTGAGCTAGTAACGAGCTTCGGCTTGACCCGATATCGAGCAATTTTCGAGCTGCGAGTAGGATTGCCACACCTACATGTCTGTGTCATGTTGCCTTATGTATGTGGCCGTATGCTAAGAACTTTGTATTTAATAATCTCCTAAATCCTACTTGAAATACGTACAGTTTTCTGTTCACTAGGTGTTTTTGCTTTTCATTTCTCTTTCATAGCTGCTTTGCTGATTGACCGACTTCTCCACATTAAAGGCTGTTGGTTATAATTCGATTGAGGCAGAAGATTGGGAAATGGCTACAAATGGGGAGGAAATGAGCAAGTTAGAGTCCCTGCTACTTGACAAGAATCGAAAAATGGAACATGAACTGACACAACTAAAGGTTTGAGTTCTCTTCAGCCCATATAAGTATCCTTCATGATCAACAGAAATCATTTAATAGAAGTACCTTATCTAGTATAGTTTGATGTTGTTTTTCATACTTTGTGTTTTAAATTATTGAATTTGCTCTGGTCTTGTTAGTGGTGGATACCCTTTTTCTTAACTATATGTGCATCCTATTGCGAAGGTAAAAATTTCAGAAAAGACAAGTATGCTTGAAGCAGCTGAAGCTAAGGTTGCGGAACTAACCGCTAAGGTTACTGAACAACAAAAGTTGATTGCAAAGCTTGAGGATGATATACTCAAGGTTTGCACTTGGAACTCTTATGCTGCTTCCCTCTTCAATATGTTTCATTGAAGGGTTGCTTTGTATTGCTGTGCCTGGCTGTAAAGGCTTCAACTGCAATGACCTAGATTTTCTTTGTTTCCTCTTTCAAGCTTTGTCTATATAGAGTCGTGCCCTGTACCTACCCATGGTCTTGAGTGTTGGCGGGCACGGACCATGCCAACAGGTACGTCCAGTGTTGGCATGACACTGAAAATATTGTGCCAGTGTGCCGACAGGGAACTCAGTTTGTTGCGTGCCAATGGCACTTGAGTCCACAGCCTCAGCCTGTATTCTATCGGAAAGGGCCTTTGTGATGATGATATCCAACAGATTTGAAGAAGACTATTGCCTGCTATATTGCTTATTGTGTATTTTGATATTTTGACGCAGGGCTACGGCTCAAATGAACGGAAAGGTTCACTTTCAACTGATTGGGATCTTCAGGAGATTGGTTCAACTGAAGTACCTGAGGTATTCTTACAATGCCTTATTTGAGAGGATCTTTTCGAAGATTTTGTGCTCTTAGAGCTTCACTTTCATCAGAGTTGATGTTTTTTATTGGCTTTTGCCTTGTAATATTCATCCCGTTTTCTCGCAGCAATTTGACCTCTTACGATAACTTGTAGTCAATTGCCTTAATATCAGGAGAATCTGAATCTCGTACATGACTCAATCTTTTCATGTCCAGATTTGTTGTCCAACGAGCAAAATATTATTCTAAGTGGTACAAATTCGTCACTTTGTCATTCTTGAGTTTCTTTATATGATATCAGGGTACAGATCAGAGACATATATCCTCTGATCAAGATCAGAATTCAATGCTGAAGGTAATTTGCAATCAACGTGATCGTTTTAGGACACGCCTGCGAGAAACAGAAGAGGTATGATTGGGAAACTGCTCCTATTGCTGATTTTCTTTTCTTTTCAATAACACTGCAGTATGTTTGATCTCTCCTGCTGCATTTATTAGGAAGTGAGGCAATTGAAGGAAAAGATAGGGGTGCTGACTGAAGAACTAGAAAAAACTAAAGCTGATAACGTAAAGCTTTATGGTAAGATTCGTTATGTCCAGGACTATAGTCATGAGAAAATTGTTTCAAGAGGGCCGAAGAAGGTTGGTGGTGCCATTTCAATGGGATTCCCTTTCGTTCGTATTCTTTGAATCTGCATTGACTTTCTGTGATCTTATTCACTTCAGTATGCAGAAGATATTGAAAGTGGTTTTAGCTCAGATGTTGAGTCCAAGTACAAAAAGATATATGAGGATGATATAAACCCGTTCGCTGCTTTCTCAAAGAAGGTACCTTCTTTTTTTATTCTTCAGTTGCAGCTGCTGCTCTGCACTCCTCACAACGGCTGCCATCTCCAGCTGCTGCTTTTGCTGTTGCAGCAGCTGCTAGTTGCTTGTGCTTTGGCTGCTGAATGTTTTGGACCTTTTTGATATTCTATGTTCCCTTTTATCTTTTTATCTCCTTATTATTTTTTTTCTAAATATTTGTTTTTTTAAACTTGAAAAAACTTTGCTGAAGCTGCAACCATTGAATCACATCTGAAACTGCTGAATCTGCTGACATTTTTCATTTTGGTCTTGGACTGACACTGAAGCCTTTTTATCGGGAGCAAGTTTTGGAACCTTAGATAAAGTAATGGTTGGCCTGTAAATGACTCGTCCAAAGGAAACAAAGCTTTATCTTCAACATAACCCTCTTTATCTAGGTTCTCTTAGTAGGAAACTTCAGCGTGTTTTCTTACAAGACTGATATCCTAACCATAAGCTGTCTTTCTACATTTTGTTTCAAATTCCCTTGTTTGCCCAAATTTTCCTTTGCTTATGCTTTTTGCATCGACTTATAAATTTTCATGTCGGACTGAGACTGTACGTTACGCAAGATGATTCCTAGAAATTGTCTCTATCAAGGTTCTAGCTTGCTTTTCCTAGGCTTCAAAGTTCTATAAGATGCGACTAAGATCTGCTGATTACGGTTTTGTCTTTGTTTTCTAGACTGAACATAGAGATTCTTCTTTTTTTTGAGGGTACAGAAAGATTCTTCTATTAGTTGCATATTACAGCCACTTGAAGGATCAGAAGTACTGATTTTTGCATAATAGGAAACTGATATAGATGGTCTATCTGTGAAGAAAATACCATCGTAGACATTCTGCATGGATGTGAACTTGCATGTATGCTGGAAGACATAAGCTTGTTTACATGGATCTTCTGTATTGTGATGGTTGCATGAACTCCTTCCCATGTGTTTAATGCATAATGTTTTTGCATACCAACTATCAAGATATGGTAATTGATTCAGGAAAAGGATCAAAGATATAAGGAGCTTGGTCTGAGAGATAAAATCACTCTTACTAGCGGACGATTCCTCCTTGGGAACAAGTAAGTCTTTAGTACCCTCTTTCCTATTGGTTTAATAGATTCATTGAAGTGCTGATCTTGCATTTTTTTTTATTCAATTTGGGCTTCTTTTCTAATTTTTGTTTGAAACAGCACTTTACCATGTCTTGCAGTCAAGATGTTCAGCTAGAATTCAGAGGGTGAAAAAATATGAATAAGCCGGAAATAGTGCTCTTAATAACTCCTACATATATATTATAGAGATAGCTTGTGATAAAACAAGAATGATCATAATCCGATTCAGGAGACATCGTCAGGCTTGTGAAATTTTGTAGATGAGATTTTGTGACCTTCTGAAGTCGATAAAAAATGTGGTTTTTGTTGGTCTATGAGTTGGGATCATATCTTCCATGATGGTTACAACAAAGATTACAATCTTGTTGGTTGAGAACTAACATTTTGCTTATGCAAACTACCAATGTTTTTCTGCATGTAAGATTTTCAACCTAAGGACATACAACCTTTGGATATTGAGAGAATGGGTGTAAACATGCAAGTTAGAAAATGATATTAATGTTCTCATAATCTCATGTTCAGCCTTAGTTTAGAGCACGCTTTTCTCTCTGCTCCTCAAAATATCAAGTGAAATGGTGTTTTTGCATTCGTTGTGCCTAGACTTTCCATGGCAGAAGAATAAAGTCCTCTTGCTAACTTAAATTGCTATTCTTCAACTTTGTCATAGATATGCACGGACGTTTGTATTCTTCTACTCAATTGGACTGCATCTCCTGGTGTTCACTTGCCTCTACAAAATGTCAGCACTGAGCTATCTCGGGTAAGTATTACCTTTTGGTCTATTCATGGAATAAAGTTGTCAACATGGACATGTGTAATGCACATGCCATCGAATCGGTAGTCCGCTATCGATTCTTTCATCTAGTCCATCAGTTACCGACCACTACCGATGGACTAGATCAATGAATCGGTAGCTTACTATCGATTGAATTGTACCGGTAGTGAGGTACCGATTGGTTGATATAGTCCATCGGTAGAATAATTCAATCGGTAGTGAGATATCGATTCATTGATTTAGTCTATCGGTAGATCACTATCAATGGACTACATGAAAGAATCGGTAATTCATTACCGATTCGGACATGTGTAATGCACATGCCATGTCAACATGTACACAAATCAGCGCTCTTATTCATATTACTTCTGCTTTGCCAATTTGACGGCATGCCTCCTAATTTCACCACTTCTATTTTCCATACAGCACGGCAAATGGCCATGATGAACCGTTTTTGGATGTCGGAAATAGCACCCAATCACATGTGCTTTGATCCTTCATATTGGAATTTCTCACCATGCAGTCATATCATTGAAATGTTATACTGGTCAGAGTGGAGAAACTACTTACGAGGCCAGGTGTACATAAAAATGAGGCGTAAATGGATTTGCCTGGTTTACTTGTGATCTTGTGGGCTTATGTATAGGTGGAGATCAAGGAGTTAAGGCGGAACTCTGTAATTTTTTCTTCGCTTGGTTCCAATCACAAGCAATGATTCCGCGAGCTTTGTCCGAGTCCAGCTTAATTTACCATTGCCGTTTTCAATGATCTTCCTGGTACTAGCTATCAGGATCACCCACCAACATGTCGTCACTTTTTTTTTTTTTCATTTCATGCTGTAAATGCTTTAGCTACTACAAATGCACCTTGCTGGGAAATAATGTCTACCACTAATATTGTCAACTTTGTGCTCCTTTATTCCATGGAAGAACTGATGATATAAGTTTTGAGGAGGGCCGAGTTTGTAATATTTACAGGACAAAGGTTTCTATCTAAAACGTGTTCGCTTGATACCGTTTGGATGATTTCGTTCGGTTCCTTCGGTTTTATACCAAAAAATGTGGACATTTATTAATGCCGAGAGAATTTCCTCATATCAATTTTTTTTTTTTTTTTATTAGTTGAGCCAGAAGGTTAAAGGCCCGAAGAGGGGCTTACATCAGTAGAAACATGGAGTATTAGGGGCAGACCCCCTAGACTCTTCAATGCCATTAAAAACAGAGTGGAGCGAGCCGGCATTCCGAGCTACCCAATCAGCGTGACGGTTATCTTCCCTCGAAATGTACCGGATGTGAAACTGATTGAGGTGGCGTGACTCCCACCAGATGTCCTGTACCATGGCTCTGTACATCTCCCATAAAGGAGCTATGCTCTCAACCATCTGAACTGCAAAGAGGGAGTCTGACTCAATGAGGATGTTATGGTATCTTCGTCTGTTCGCCACCATGATCGCTGCAAGTATGACATAAAGCTCTCCCACAAGGATGGAGGAGACCCAGCGTTGCTCACCATCGGATCAGAGGACCACATCGTCTTCCTCATATCGATCTGATGACAAGACTTGGGGCCTCAAACTTACTTTAAATCTAAAACAGCTAATATCGTAATTAGGTCACAAAATCAGATCCTATGTTTATGGACCTCCATTAATAGTGCCTCGTTAATATTGATGAGGAGTTCCTATCATCGTACTACAGATTCATACCATCGATCCAGATCCATATCCAGATACGTTTGAATATCATCTAACAGTTTGGATTTTTTAACATCTAAGCTTAAGTTAATATTTTGCTAATAATATAGACCGTTGAATGAGAATTAAATATAATAATATCTGAGCTATTAGTATGATGATAATCATTTCTTCATTTCTATCAGATGATTTATATCATAGATCTGTTTGAATATCATCGAATGATTTAGAATTTTTAATATATGAGTACTAAGTTAATGTTTTATTAATATTAAATATAATAATATCTGAGCTGCTGATACAGCAGTAACGATAGTGGTAAAGGATCGAGGAACAAACCTTCTTCGTAACATCACCGGATGAAGACTACTAATAATACGATCGATGGTGGAGACGACGGCGGCGACTTCACGGGCGGAGGAGATGGCTATGGCTACGGCGGTGGACATCCACGAGCTGTTCTGCCACTACGACGCCCTCTACTTCCACGGCTCCCTCGGCGCCTGCTCTGTCTCCTGGATCCAAACTCGCAGGTTCAGGTAAACCTCATCCTTCTCTTCAAAGCAACCCCCAATGTCTATCTCGGGCTTCCATTTTTATGACCTAGTTTGATCCAAAGCTCCTGGATGTGGATTCCCCTTTGATTTTTTTGTTTTGGAAATCAATGCTTGCCTCTGTTTCGATTCTAGCACTCACTGACATCTTCGTAAATGAAAACAATCGAAAAAGAAACCAGAGTTTGCATTAGATTAACTAAGTTGTGCTCATCTTGATTTCGTCAAATTCTAGGATTTCGAATGACCGTGTTAGAATACATCTTCACTCAATCCACGAGCGATAGTTTATTAGCTCTATGTTCCTTAGGATATTGATCTGCGGCTAAATCTCAATGTGGGAGCGAAGGGCTCGATTGTGTTTCCTTTTGTTGCGTTCCTCTTTCCTCTCGGTGCTGATTGGATGGATGTATCCGGGGATGTTTCATTACCCGACCCACAAAATCAGCGGGTGTTTGAATGGAAGCCAAATCTGAAGGTTACTGCTTTTTATCACAGTGAAAACTATGGAAATAACGAAAGCCTGTATGATTTTTCCCCCCTTAAAGCTTGAAAAATGTGTGAGTATAATGTACTTCGGTAATATCCAACTAGGCTGCAAAGTGGTCTGATTCTGCCATTAATTCTTTTGCTCGTCAAGTTTGCTACAACAGTAAGGATCGAATACAATGTTAGATTTTTAATATGAGATTTGGTTTACTGCAGATATCCTGGTACTTGTCGATTTCAAGGGGGTGGATGCGATATACTCCTTTCGAAGCCCTTATTTAAGTTTCGCTCGGCAGATGATCTTAAGAACATTCTAATACATGAGATGATTCATGCGTACTTGTGGTTTGAAACTAAGAACAAAGACCACAGGTATTAGCTAGTTCATGAAGCGTTGATGTTTACTTTAATGCTATCTTCAATTGACCATCATCTATGTTATATGTCAAGCAGTGATCATGGTCCAAATTTCCTGGACATGATGAATTCAATCAACTCCAGCACCAAAAGTGATCATCAGGTCCGATTTACTAGTGTTGCAAAGAAGTGAATTGGAGATCACATGCAGATCTGATTTTTTCCTTCAACTTTTCAGAGGCCGATTGGTGGCTACAATATAACGACAAATCATCAGCTAACAGAGGAACTTGATGGAGAAGGTCATGTTTGGACTGTAAGATGACATTCAATTTCATACATTTTGAGACAGTCTACTATTCTATTTGTGGAGTTTGAAAATGACCAACTTATAAGCTCTTGCCACTTTCTGCCCTCTGTGCTGATTACTGATATCCTGTTATGTCCAGTGTGAATCTTGTGGGAATTTGTTTAGTGGAGCCGTCGGTGGAACCCAGCATGAGAAGAGATGCTCTAGTTGTTGCTATAAGACAAAGGAACGATCTGAGCTTGATGCTGAAAGAAGGGATTCAAAAGGTTAGACCTAGTAATTACTCTCACTATCTTTTATTTTCAAAAGGAAAGTAAATGGGTTTTATTTTCCAAGCATTTTTCATGCACATATGCGTTAAAATTTCATGTATACTTTATGGCATCTGACTTAGACATGTCCCCAGCTATGATTTGTGAACAAGCGTCCTAAAAAATGTAAATGTCTCATGCTTTGGCAATGCCATCATGGACGTTGGTGATTGTAAGGTTCTTATGCAAATATTATTTTCGTTATTTTGTATCTAATGATTTTATTATAAAGTCCCAGCATCCCTTAAACCTGGAGCTGGAAATGACTCTTCTCCAATAATATCCGGAGATGCAGATACTACATTGAACTATAACTATATATTGTTGAACTGCTTGCTAACGTTTTTGTATATAGCCCACATTTTTTCTGTGGGTCTTCAAGTACATATCAATTGCATCCATTTTTAGTTTCCCTTACATTGTATTGTCGTAACCCTCATACTTTTTCTTCAGTTTCATCTCGAACATATCAACTGCATCCATTTTGAATTACGCTCACCATGTCTTGTCAAATTTTTTCCCTTGTATTTTTTTTTCTTCCAGTTGAGACAGAGCTCACTAAGTACAAGTCCAAAGAATTGCTCCAAGTAGCTGCAGAGACTACAAGTTCGCATGAAGCTCAAGGAGCGATTGTCAAATTAGATGGCAAAAAGTCAACCATGATAACAAACTTCCTTCCATCGAGCACTGAGACGAAAAGATATTCAGGCGCCAATTCTGTATCTCAAAATGAGTCTGATAGGGAATGGAATTTTGAAGATTCAAAGGCTATCGAAGCAAAATACCAGAGTCATGCGGTAGGTTCAGCTCCACGAAATCCAAGTAGAATGACAATTTGGAAGCAGAGCTGTGCTCGTGGAAAAAGAAGAAAGGTTTCCAAGTACCAAAAGGAATATACAGTCATTAGCGGATGGTTGGACTTATATGCAGATGAAGAAGACGACGAATATGTAGAACCATTAGTCAATAAAAGAACTGAAAGGAGAAAGAAACAAAAGCAACTGAAGCTCAAGGGAAGATCTCAAGAGTTTGAGGAAGGTAAGATTTTGGTGGATCATAGAAATGAAAGGAGGCAAATTCCCATATTGCTAGTGGAGAAGAAAGCAGCAACTACGACCCCCTCGGATCCTGAAGAAGATACACTGAATGCTGGCAAAGTTGATATGATCAATTACTTCGCACCATCCCAGCTGAAACAGGATCAAGCCATTGTATGCTCAATTGTTTCAGGTCCTCATAGTCCTACAAAAAGGGAATGTGAATCCTCTAAAGAAGTTTCGGTTTTAAGTGCACCGATCACAGATGATGTAGTTGATATCTCGGATGACTGATTGTGGTCGCCATATTATTGGATGAGGAGTGTTACCATGAGATGTTATTAGTGCATTCATACAGCGTGTAGACCATCATTCCATGTCACATAGACGAGAGAAATTGTTCTATTGTGCTTTTGTTCTACATATAGCTGCATATAAATCTTTTCCCTTGGTCCTTCATGTTTCTTCATGTACCTAGCAATGTGCATGGAAGCCGATAACGCAGCACTTGATAAGAACAATCCGTATTGGATTCCAATCCATAACTTTGAAATCCACTTGTTATTCTTGGTTAATTAAAGCACATTAAAATCCGATAACATAAACCGAGTCTCCATTTATCGTAGCAGGTCGATCACGAGCATGATCATTCCTTAAAACACAACATCGATCGTCTTTAAGAACTCAATTCATGCTACATGTTCAAGTCGACAATTCTTATTGTTCCCTTATCACCACAACATTCACCGTCGACTTCGATCGGTATAACTTTGTTTAAAAGAGAACATTGATGTTCATCAAAATTGCCATAAGCTTAGAAAAACTCCATGGTTTATTGAGAACACCTTTGGTTTTTATTGGCAATTAACGGCTCTTTGTGGCACTTTTGGCGGCGGTTTGTTGGTCGCCGTTGTTGCCATTGATCCCCTTGTTGTCGTGAATATACGTACGCAATAGAAGATATCCAAGATGCCGCTAATGTAACGGCGACATCTTAGATATTAGCGGCGGTACCAATGGTTTCAGTGGCGAGCAAATGCGGGCCGCTAATGTATTGCGGCGGCATTTTAGGTAGCTGCCGCTAATCTCGTCGTTAAAAGTCCCTTTTTTCCTTTGTTTTTTACCCTCCCGTCGATTCTTTTAACGGCGAAATTAGGGGCGGCTACCAAAAATGCCGCTGCTAAAACAATAGCGGCATGCGTTCAGCCGCCGTTAAAGCCTTTGGTATTGCCGCTAAATGTATAGGATGTTGTATTGTTTATATAGCATATTAATAGTTTCCTTATCTTCATCCTCCAGATCAGATTTGGGTTCCGGCTCGCTACAACTACAAGCCTGCTAACAACTCTCGACGCCGATCTCCATCAGTAAGGTGCAGCATATTGTTGATAACCTAATGGCCACCGCTACATCTTTAGCTTTAGCTGCCGTGGTTGAGACAATTAAACGGCACTTTGTGGCACTTTTACCGGCGTTTAGTCGACACCAGAAAAATTGTATTTGAATGAACTTCAGCATCTCCTCTCTTTTTTTTTTTTTGATGAGTTGAGTCAAATGACTAGCTTTACAATTAATAGATCAGACCCAAAGGCCCATTCGCATGAGTTAAGCTATAAGTAGCATGGAGTCTGCGACACCAATTAGCAATTACATCTGCCCTAATATTGCTTAGTCTAAGCACATAAATGAAAAGGATTGATTCAAACAACAAAGCTTCCAGCCAGACTTCTTGAACCAAAGCTTCAAGCTCCAGAGGTCACATTTGGAGTCCACACACGATTTCCACAACTGAGAAGGAGTCAGATTCAGCAACTACTTTATGATATCTAAGCTCTTTTGTTCTTTTACAAGCTGCTAATACGGCTTTGAACTCGACCTCAAACACAGATCTTGCGCATGCCAACTCTCCTTTAACCCAACAAACTTGATCATTCTTGTCAATGCACACAACACCAACAACCCCATACAGTGGGTCAAAGGATCCATCTACTTGAATAACAAGGCCCATGTCTCTAGCTGCACATTCATTCTCCTCACGCCTTTTCTTCTTCACAGCCACGAAGTCCTCTTCTAGCCAAGACATTCGTAGGCTCCCCTTGTTGTTCAAAAATAATTTTATTTCGATTCTTCCAAACAAGCCACAGCCCATAGCAAAGACATGCTTTCACACGTTCCATACCATGATTTGAAGAAGGGCTTCCCTAGGAGAGCAAAACAATTCTCCAAGGATCCTGGGCTCCTCCATCCATCTGGTAGCATCAAGCTCAAAACCAACTGCATGAAGCCACACCTCGTAAATGCATGCTCCAATGTTTCTGCTCACACTCCACAACAGGGGCATTCTCTATCCGAGATCATGCAAAGCTGCCACAAGCGCTCTCTTATCGGCAATCTTCCATACATCAGTTTCCAAATGAACTGTCGTATGCACGGACCTACATGAAGTCTCCATATGCTGCTCCATGCATGTGCATCCTCCTGCGTCAAGCTCCCAAGACATTCGCGCATAGTTAGAAGATAAGCCGAGGAACAAGAAATCTATCCTGTTTTGCAACATGTCCATCTGCAACGATCATGCTCAGAATTGCATAGGATAAGATTCCTTATGTGCTCAACCAGTAGAGGATGGAAAAATTGACGAAGTTGGTCCATATTCCAAGCTCCATCAATAAGAAAATCACCAACAACGAAATTTCCAAGTCCACCATCCACAATGAAAAATGTAGGACGCTTCTCCAACGGATCCTCCAACACCCAAGTATCCGATAAAAATTAAGCTTGCTGCCCCGACCAGGGTCATATACAAATCCTTGCCTCATTTCATCAGCAACTTTACAAACATGCTTCCAATGCACCGAAACCTTTTTGGAGTCTCTTGAGGAAGGAAGGATTTCTTTCCAAGAGTATTTGGCTCTTGCTAACAAGCCCCAAACAGTCGGTTTGGTGTCTAGAAAGACTGCAATTCTCCGCATCTTCAATGCACGTTGCCAAGAGCTCAAGTTCCGTAGCCCAAGACCTCCAGCTTCCTTAGGTAGGCAAACTGTCTTCCAAGCAACTGTACTTATTCCAGAACACTTCCCTTGCCACAAAAAATCTCAACACAGTTGTTCCGTCTCCTCTTGCCATCAACTCCATTTGTTAAAATTTCTACTAGAAAGATCGACAGAAACACCATGGTAATTTCCTATGATCACTCTCTCACAATCCATTTTCATCCTTTATCTTTCTAGTATGATGAGATGGGTACTTTCTTATGAGAGATCAGCAACTATTAGGGTAAATTTGGACAATTGTCATTTTAGATCATGTGTTTTAAAACATGACAAAATAGATCCTAAAATTTTCAATTCGGTCGATTTGAACCAAAGCGGGAGACAACGTTAAACCATCTAACGGTAAACTGGTTAAATAAATCACGTTCGAGACACATGACCCGGTTTTGCTCATCTCCCCCTAAATTGCTCGTCTTGGGCTTCCAAAAAAAAAGTTAAAGAGGCAGTAGGTGGAGCTTAAGGGGGCAATAGGATGGAAAAAACCCTAGCCTCTTATTGTGTCATCGATGATGAAGAATCTGATGAAGAAGGGATGGACGGGTTTGTTTCTCTCCGACGATTAGAGGGAGACAAGCAAAACCCTAACTATCCCCCTTTTACTTACACACAGGGCAATTTAGGGGAGACGAGTAAAATCGGGTCACATGCTAGTATTTAGCCGGTTAAATGTGGTCTCCCGCTTGGGTCCAAATTGTCCGGATTGAAAACTTCAGAATTCATTTTGTCATGTTTTAGAACACATGGCCTAATATAACAATTGTCGAAACTAAAGGATAGGTTAGTGTTATTTACCCTAACTATTTTTTTTTTTTGAAGAGATATTTACCCTAACTATTAATATGCAAATACAATGACCATGACTATGACGATTACACATAATAGAATTCTAGCATCGAAATTTTATTCAAGAAAATGACAGATTTCTATGTGACCCTCCTTGTAATTTAAAAATAAGCTTGCTGGACCTTGATCTTGTATTGGTTTCCTTAAGCTGTGTATCTTAAGCGTTACTGCACATGGTAGTAATGCTACTGCTCCTCCCACAGTATCTATCCTTGATGTATAATGATTTGTGCATATGCCCACGTGACATGTGCATTTCACAGTATCTATCCTTGACGTACCACGTGGCATGTGCATTTCACATGCCCATGTGGCATGTGCATTTCACATGTCAATAGTAGACTACCGATAGATATGTATCGGTAAAGGGCTACCAATAGACATGTATAACTTATCAATAGTCGGTAGCCCACTACCAATAGACATGTATATAAATCGACAACGAATCTATTGATAATGGAGTACCGATAGATTGTACATGCCTATCAATAGACCACTACCGATAGACATGTATATGAATCGGTAGCTGTACCGATTCAATAATGTGAGATGCACACGTCAGCACGCTAGCTGGTGTGTGCACCAATCAGCGCTCATTCTAGACTCATTACTCGATAAAGCCTATAGCAACGCTACGGTAAAAGAAAAAAACAAAGAGGTTGCTTATTCTCGAGGAATATTTTTCCACAGACCCAAAAGCAAAGGCCTTTCAAAAAAAAAAACCCCGAGTATGATTACTACTCTGACAGGTGACAACAACACTATGTATGAAGAGCAACGGGGCTTTCTAGCAGATCATGTATGATATAATCCTGCATTTCAAGTCCGTAAAAGATAAGTAAAATGCGAACATAACTTTGAAGGACAATCCACAACGCCAAACTTTTATCCACGTCTACATGTCTGTGGACCAGGTCACTATGGACACGAGAAGCTCCTGGATCAATCTTCAAACTCATGCATGTGATCTAATAGGTAGTTCGCCGCCAGCTCCTCATTCTTGTTGCAGGCAAAGAACACCTCTAACACAAGTGCGCGATCAAAACCCAACGCTTCAAGCTGCCATAAGAGGGAACTGACTGGGATCATGCTTGATATTTATTTGCCAAGAAAAAAGTTACAAAATTAAAGCATTCACAGCAGCCAATGGAAACTAACAGGGAAAAAAAAGAAGTGATTGGTGAAAGATGTTCAAACAAGTAGGCACATTGGCACCTGCAAGTGATTGGTGAAAGATCTAGCATAAGATCTTGGTCTTGGGTTCAAATCCCCTTAAGGGTACTTTAAGGATAGTAAGTTGTAAGGCATTCGTCCACCCTAACCTAAGCCAAGTTTAAAAGCTCAATTTTCCAAAGAACTAGGCACAGTGCAGTCTTCTACCTGTGCTATTTTCCTCATCCTAAAGGTTCATAACCGGAATAAACCAACCTAAACTATTCTTAAGAGTAAAAAGATGCATATCCCAAAACAAGAGGTAGTAAAAAAAATTTGGTGGCTGAACTCACATTATGCATATGAGATCTAAACAATAATCCACCTAGAATTCTTGGAATTGATTTTTCCAATTGCTGGCTATGTATGGCGCCTCATGGTTACAGGTCACAAATAAATTTCTTGATTTTGTACATGTAACCCGCTCTAAACATAATAAGAGAACAAGAAAATGTAGGCGGAAAATCAAAGTAACCACGCCATTAGCAAAGGAACATGTATGACTTATCTTACCCGTTCAATAGCTTCACGCTCCTCCGGCGTAACTGCCAATGTCTGTGGCATTGCAGCTGCTAACTGGCCAAGCACATTGCTGTTAAACGGAAACAATCTTAGCACCACAAGATATACATGCTACAAAGACAGAAAAACAGAAACACTAAGTGCTCACACCTCTCTGTTCCCTCGGTAGGTTCATTAATTAAACGAAGAAACTCTGCTTGATGTTCCTGAATGAGCCTCATCATCTGAGGATTTTGTTTTCCTAGCTCTTGAAGCAGTGGCTGTAAGCAAGAGTAGTATAACACAATAGGCAACACAGAGCCAAATTGTGAGATTGAAACAATATAATGCAAAACATCTGGTACAGTTGTATCATTGTATGGTTTGGGAGATGACCTGTAGGATTTGAGGATTTGCCTGCAGCAAAGGCAGAATTGCTCGGAACTGCACAAAGCAGAAAAGAGAATTTATCTTCTGCATCATTAGTAACTTGTCCTGTACTTCAGCTACTGAGATTCACATTACCTGTGGATTGTTGCGTATAAAGTCCAAGCTTCCAGGACCGGTGTTAGAACCCACATTCGGAATACCCTGCCATAAGTATCAGAATATCATCTCTGTTATGCCTACTGTTTAGAAGAAGGGAAAAAACAAAGCACAGCATTCCAGCACAGTGCCAAATAGCTCGATGCAGATACCTGAGGAAAAAGATCCAAAGGATTAGCATTGGGCCCAGAGGAAGAAACTGTGGATTGTGCTGGTTGTGCTGATTGTGGAGCCTGAACTGGTGGAGTAACTGTTTGCCCACTTGTTGGTGCTCTAGCCACAGGAGGTGGTGCCTCTGCTTGAGCTGGAATACCCTGAAATACAGGTTCGACTTTTGTAATCTAGATATATTGGATTGAAATACTTAGGTATTAAGAATAATGAGATACCAAAGATCTTTATATTCTACGAGCAACTCTATCACATATTTAATATCATGACTACTTCAAGTCAGTTTAAACTCAAAATCAATACAGAATTTTACCTGAAAAACATCTGCAAGCATACAATCACACGTTCAAGCGCACACAGAAATTGTCATGTAATATTCATGATTTATAGACCAGGCAATAGAACTTACAGAGTACAAATATTCAACAGCCCTCTCAGGGTTGTTATATGCAGCACGCATAGCACGAATGACAGTATCCCTGTCCCAAGTGCCTCCACCCATATCAAGAATTTGCTGGATAGCTTCTTCAAAGTTGTTGCCTGCAACAAGAGTTGATGCCGCTTGACCATAAACGTCTGCATCCGTTCTGCTTTATCAAAGATTAACAAGACAGATCAGATACTGCCATCCATGGAAAGCCCTGATGATATGAGCACAAGTTTCTAGATCACCAGTACTCATGGTGCAACTTATACCAAAAGCATAAAAAATAACAAAAAATCAGTAGAACAGTATGGCACGATTGGCTATGTTACGAATTTAGATATTGCATGAAGTGCCTGGAGAGTGGATCATTACAATTCAGAGCAAGAAAATATGAAAAGTATGAATGATCAGAGTCAATTATTAGTTTGTTCACCATGTGCATTCTGATGGGAGGTTTCTCATGTCAAAGCATATTTTTGGTTTTTCAGGAAAGCCAATATCTGGGTGGCAAAATCTGAGCTGGCCAATGTAGACTTTGATGAGCCTTGCCACTGAAAGTGGAACATCCAGCACTAGATGTGACTGCAACGGAATACTCATTCGTGCAATTCTTGGATCTCTCCCCTACCGCCTTTCACCTAAAACTCAGCCTCAATGCCTCTTTCCATGCTTTTAAGTTGTCAAACTATTTCCCTTCTATTTCTCTTACTTTCCAAACCCAATAAACACCACTTCCATTGACAAAAGGCCAATAACAGTGAAGATATAGGAGTCTCAAATGGTAAAGAAAACTTTATACCAATAAGAATAAAAAAACCTAATTGTATGCCTCGGAAACCACATATTTGCCGTGAGCTAACCTAAGCCAAAGCAAACATGCTTTGTCCTTCATTTTAGGAATATGGGGCTAGTAAATCCCAGATGATGATAATATAATTACTGTAAGATCATCAACAATAGTATGTAATTAGTGAGAAAGTAAGGAAATATACGCTGCGGTAGTTCCAGATGCTGGTGCGGTAGTTCCAGATGCTGGTGCGGTAGTTCCAGATGCTGGTGCGGTAGCTGCAGATGCTGGTTCTGTAGTTGCAGGTGCTGGCGCTGTAGCGGCAGATGGTGTAGGTGCAGCAATCGGTTCCCTGCCCGATAAGAAAAACACTAATGTAAAATAATTTTGCATGAGAACAATTAATACTGTGACACTATCCAGATTGAGGATGCAATGATAGGCTCACGGGGCAACAGTTGCAATGGGTGCGTGCACTGGGGCTGGAGATGGAGAAGTGCTTGGAGGCGCAGAGCTAGCAGGCGGAACCTGTATTAGGAAACAGCGACCACTATTATCCTGGCATCTTATATTAACACAACACGTTAATGATTGTCAAATCAAGACCACAAGGACATAGAAAACCCGGGAAAGGCAAGTTTTACAAGGTGCGTCCCACAATGAAACAAATCCTGCTATCTTTAATGTCTAGTTGATATCAGTCACACCTCTCTACTTTATTCATCAGTCAGCTAACCGGTAACTCGTCAGAACTAAGTGTAAAACATTTTGAATCTCATGGCAAAAAGAAGACTGCAGGAAGAAAGATTTCTACGACTTCCTAGTAATGACAGTGAAATGGCAGATCACAAGACCACTTCTACCCCAGAATGTATTATGGAAACCACATAAAAGCAGCAACAATATATTGCCAAGTGCCAATAGCTAGCAGGTATGAGGATCGTATACAGCAGCTAAAAACTGTCCAAAGAATCGCTTCTATGAATGCCTTGCTGTGCTAGATCAGTATCTCTAGAAGTTGGTATTGTATTACTTCTTTTTATTTCCAGAAACTAAAGCACAATAAATAGTAATACGAAGTAGAAGTTGAATTCTAGATGCGTCCATTCTTACCTGACTTTTAGGTGCTGTAGTGCTTGAACCTCCACCTGACGGACCTTTAGGCTAACAGAAGTAAAAGCCTCAATCAATAAGATATGCCACAGAAATAACAAGAACATCATAAAAGCTATGGTCTACATCAAATGTCTTTAACGTTTCATTATGTTTGTTATAATCAAATATAAGCACCTCATATATGTCGGGTCCGTAGTTCAAACAAAACAACTAGCAATAGAAGCAACTATTAGAAGTGGAGAAACGATTAAAACTAAACTAATAAAAAATAAACTGGTAATGAATCATTACATTCTCATAATCTAATACTAGGGTTTTGTCAAATATGTATGAGAGAGAAAAGACATTAAGCACAATTAGCTCAAGAAACATGCGTGCCAATCAAGTTGAACAATAATCAAAACTGAAGCGTGGCATAATACATATGACAACACAAGCATCTTGCACTAACAGATCTTCGAATATAGACTTTGTCTTCTGATTAGTATTGTTCATTTATTGGGTAAGATGAGTTGATGTACAGGCTTATGTTTCCGGCTTATATGCCTTTTTATTCATGCAAACAGGTTGATGTCCTTATCAGCATATTGTTAGCAATAGTTTTAGTCGCCATTTAAGTCGCACCAATTATTTTCAAACTTATATGCCAAAAACTTGAACTCATATTTGAGGTCAATGATCTTAGAGACCAATCCTAATAGATATCTATGGAGCCAAAAGATAGGAAGATTAATTACAAGATTTTAACTTCCAAATCTTTCAGCAATCCATTTTAGACGATGAAGAAATAGAAAAGTGCCTAAGAAATTCATATCCAATTGCCACAACTTGGCCCACATCTTTCTCATAAACTTGCTTTTATATTTTATTAAATGTCATTAAAAAACTCAATCAACATTAAATTATCTAATCTACAAGAATGGAAAAGAACGAAATAATTTGTTATCCTTAATATCTTTAGTTTAATGTGTATCTGTCTTAATTCTGCCCTTTATTCGAGTAGCTTTTTCTTCGCCAAATTACCAAAGGCTTATACCCTTTTCAATCCATTGTAAAGGTTATGCCTTCATACCTCAATTCTTTTTCCCCTTGGCCATTGTTTCGCAAGTCGCTTGTGAGTTTTTCGATGAAATGTTTAATACTCTACTAAATTCAGGATTATTTTTGCTAAAAAGAGATTCTCAAAATTGCTCTTCATCTTTAATTTTAGGCCCTGTTTGGATAGCTATGCATTTCCTACCACACAACACATGATTATATGGTATTGAGATAGTGCACTAGCATATCACCATAAGAATATTACCAAAGTATCTGTAGAATATAGTACCGTTTGGATCAAACAAATTATCGGAAACTTTTTCAATAACTCAAAAGTTTAAGAATATTATGTTAGAAAATACTAAAAGACATATATGCCCCTAATGCAATTTTCATCCCATCAAGTCTAAATTGAAAATAAATCCAACATTATACCATTATACTATTGTACTTTCATAGGCTATTTCTGGTGTCCAAACGCCTACTAGGAAATAAATCCATTGAAATTTAAAATGCCAAGGAAAGTGCTAAATACTCTAGTATTTTGAGCTATCCCAAACAGGGCCTTAAAGAGTTCAAATAAAAATTGGAAATGGTTTTTGGCGGATATATAACAGCCTCTTTATATTTTTATTCCCAATTTACAGCTGCGATCAAAAAGTTAATGTACTGTAACTTGGTACATTATCTGAAATCGCCATTATAAACAGCATAAACCAACACAAAGTATACCAATTCCACCAATAGGCAACAAAACACGATTCAAGAGAGCACCGGAGCGACCATCCAATTAAGCAAAGCATAAATACCTTATTCACCATCACCACAACAAAACTATTTTCAGCAATTTTATTATCCTGCAGCGTGGTATTATCTTTAAGAATTTGGCCTTGATGTATAAGCATCTGCAATTCGGCTGGATAAGTAGCCTGCCCTTGAGTAGTCTCAACATTCTTTTTGACATCAGCAACCTACACAGGTAAATAAAAAGGCATTGTGAGCATTTCCCCCACAAACTCTCTCAGATCATTAGCAAGATTGAAAGACCTCTCAAACAACTTAGAAATCAACTAGCTCTTTTTCAAAGTGCTCTGCAATCATGAGATTTTAAGATACTTCTAAAAAGAGCTAAAAACATATTGACAATTTGACATCAGCTGGAAGTCATTGACAGCCAATTAGCTAAAGATTTATCGTTTCTCTCGAAAATTCCACACATGTTAGCTACGGATAGCAATATTGCTAATATGCTTGAGCCACCGAGCTTAGGTTGTATATAACAGTAACAGCAGTAGCAAAATAAAACTGCTAAATAAAAAATATGCATGGAACAACTGCGGTGATTGATTTTCCTATTGACGGATTGGCTGCATTAATGCCGACTAAAACAATCCATCCACCGAAGCAATTCACCAGTCTCTTGATTCCTAGTTGTGATATCTCCCCCATTTATGGAAGGACTAACGAGCCCAAGGCGCCAACAAATAAGATCCACGAAAAAGACTAGACGATTGATTCTCCCATTGACAACCATCCTGCGTTAATGAACTAAAACAAGCCCTCAAGAGAAGCAATTCGCTAATTTCTTGATGTCTCGCTGCCCGATCCCCAATTCTCAAAGGACCAACAAGCACCAGGGGATTAATCCCTAGATCGCATAAACAACATGCCACAGTGCTAACCGGGCAGAATCTAACATACTTCCCAAATATTCCCGCCGAACACCAAACGAATTACCCGGATCGATGCCGGACGCTCAAGAACGACTTCAAGAAACACAAACACCAATAAATGGATCCAAACAAGGTCCTTAACTCCTAGATCGACATCGCAATGCTAAACCCTACCAACCGGATCGAATAGAACGAGATTCTTGAGAAAGGGAAACAAAAGGCGGAGGAAGGATTGAAAGATTTTTTACCGTGTCCTCGGGATTCACTTCGATCTCGAAGTGCGTGCCCTTCAAGGTCTTCACGAACAGCTTCATCTCCCCTCCCCTCGCTGTATACCTCTCTGTATACCTCTCTCTCTATAGATATCTATGTATACTAGTTATACCTCTCTCGCTCCACCTCGGCGAAGCGGAGGACTCTCTTCAAGACGGTACGGCGAAAGGGAACAAGAGAGAGGTTGGAAGCTATAAATAGAGAGAGAGGAAGGCACCGGTGAAGTAGTGTGGATTAGACGGCACACGGTCTCCGTATCCGGTTGCGCGCAGGAGACATCCTTTACACCCAATGCGGTTGCGCCGCGTGGGACAATTGGTTCTTGGCCGTGGCCCCCACATAAGGGAAAGGAAGCGTTGAGAAAATGTGGACCTAAATACCGAAAACCCCGTGCGAAGCAAAGTCCAGCTTTTATCTACTTCTTTGGATTTAGCTTTTCTTTCTTCTTTTTTCTTCTTTTCTTTCCTTTATTATTAAAAGTACCGACCCAGGTTGTTGCGTCCCTGGCCCAGGCCCATGGCACGACCCCCAAGCTGTCATGAAATGGCCCATAGACTCATGGGACGAAGCCCAATTTCTTGACCCAGAAAACTCCCAGGCGAAACGGCCCAAATAAAATGTGGATGAAAGAATCATGATATTTACACTGATCTACTCACAAACTGACGTGGCATGAGTATTTTTCTATATTAATGCCACATAAGCCACTCTCTCTCCCTCTTTCCCATTGCCGGTTAGTCCCGAGCTCAACCTCATCGTCGACCTCCCCCACTATGGTCTTTCTCCGCCCTCTCTTCCTCTTCTTGTTCATCCTCGTAGCAGCACGTCGCAACGACCTCGCCGCTACGCTGACAACCTAAACCCGAAGCTCTATAGAGGCCACCTGTTTGCTCAGGGATGCGCTAGACGAGGACGTTGGCTGGTGGATGGGAAGAAGAAGAAGAGGGGGGGGGGGGGGGGGGGGGAGGAGAAAGAAAAGGACGAAAAACAAATGAGAAACGGGAAGTGGAGAGAGGCACGGGAGAGATAAGAGAGATGGGGTAGGAGAAGAAAAATGAAGAGGGCGGGAGTGGGGTGTTGTGGGTGGATGGGGATTGGGGAAGGAGAAAGGAAACAGAGAAAGGGAAAAGAAAAGAAGAGAATAACATAGGAGAAGCAGGGGAGAGAAAAGATAGATGTGGGAGGAGGAGAAAAGGGAAGACGGGGGAGGATAAGAAATCTACCAGAGAAGAGAGATGGGGGATGCTACCGGAGAAGGGAGACGGGTAAGGAGAAGAGAGAAAAAGAAAGATGCTAGCTGCTAGAGAGGAAAGATAGGAGGAGGAGAAAGTAGAAGAGGGGAAGGTGTTCTCCTGTACGTTGAGTGAGGGGGTATCATGCTGTCGGAGAAGTTTTCTTCTACTCCGGTGGGTTTCGTTCTCTATTGTAGCGACGCCGTCAAGTTTCGAGCATCGGAGAAGCTCGTCGCCGCCGTTGAGAGAGGAGAGCGGAGGAGGGGGGACGAGAGGGCAAGTTTTGATGGGTCCCATTATAAATATCGGATTAAATCGGGGTCTTCGATTCAGATGGACGGCCACGATCACTTACTCAAGGGCCACGTAGGTTGTTGACCGGGGTGGAAGTTGCTGTATGGTTTTACGAGTTTACCCTTGCCACATCAGTCGGTGAGTTTACCCTTGCCACATCAATGTGGATTTCCTTCAGCAAACGGATGCAACTTCATCGTCCGACAACAATGTATTCGGATTCGGATCTCCATTGACTCTATGGTCCTCCGATAACCCCAGCACCCCCTTATCGTCTTCGAGGTTGCTTGCTCTATCTAGTAGTGCCCCCGGACCTCCGAGACGGCCAACAATGGCGTCCCTCCTCTCCTCCATCTCCGCGTCCCCGTCCCCGTCCCCATCGCTAGCCCTTAAACTTCGGCATCGGCATCCTTCCTCTCCGTTTAAGGTCATAGGCCTCTGCATCTCCCTGACTTCCAATCCGTCTGGCTAATTCTAACTCTTTTCCACTTCACGCAGGGAAACATAGTGGTTCTAAATCCTAGCAAGCCGTCTCGATTCCCAACCCTTTCGGCACGCTCAAGAACCGTTTCGGCCTCGATGGCTCCACCTGCGCCCTCGGCGGCGCCTCCGGCGAGGTTCCGGTTGGATAACTTGGGGCCGCAGCCGGGGTCGAGGCGGAAGAACAAGAGGAAAGGGAGGGGTATCGCCGCGGGGCAAGGGAACAGTTGTGGGTTTGGGATGCGGGGCCAGAAGTCGAGGTCCGGACCTGGCGTCCGCAGGGGCTTCGAAGGAGGACAGATGCCCTTATACCGTCGCATCCCGAAGCTTCGTGGTATCGCCGGAGGTATAAAGATGTATCTTTTCTAGCTTCTATGTGTACACAATGAAGCTTCTTGTTTATCTTGTGGTGCCTCTTGGGTATGATAAGCATACGAAACTACACTGTTATGCTTTTGTTGGTAGGTATGCACGCTGGTTTACCAAAGTATGTTCCAGTAAACATAAAGGATATTGAAGCAGCTGGGTTTCAAGATGGTGATGAGATATCATTGACATCCTTGAAAGATAGAGGCTTGATCAACCCATCTGGTAGGGAGAGAAAACTTCCTCTCAAGGTATGAAGCTATATCAGACTCTCCGTTTCAATTAACCATTTTGAAAATTTCCTGCAAGATTTCACAAGAATAAGGGATCTCTTTTACTACAGTTAATTACTGCATCTAATATTCTTATGGATATGTGACGTGACATTTGTAGTTAGGACATTTCATATGGCAAAAGTTTTGCTAAATGACAATGTGAGATTATTTTAGGGTCACCTTGCTCTCCACGAGGCATGGTGTGGGGTTATTTGTTACACTTCGATTCAAATAGGAAGAAATAGTGAGGAAGTGCTTTGATCAGGAACATTTACGATGTTTAGATGTCTATGTAAAAGGTTTGATTAGGAATGTGGGGTTCAATCATGTTCCAAATCTCGCAACATTGTCAACACTGCCCTGTATTGGTGACCAGTGCTAAAATGTGTCTTTGGATGGACAGGAAAAGGGATGATGACATAGGTAGATGTCAAGAAGTAAGTTGGATTGATACTTGAGCCTGGAAGTATGGGAGTACATGGCTGTAGCTGTGGAGTCTTCGGTGATGATTGGTCTTTGTAAGCATGATAAACATCTGAAGCGGGGTTATAGATGTGCAGATTTTTTCACTTTATGTCTTAGTTCAATATTTTTTGTATTATAAGACCACATCTATCTCAAATTGCATGAATATTTCCTGCTTTGAAGCTGCCAATACCATGAAAAGCATCGTATGCTCCCGTTAAACCTTGCATTGCATAGAAATGTATGTTATCACACCCTTTTGCTCTGTACTTTTAGCATGCTGAGGGGAAACACTAAAGGGTTCACACCTACTAGCAGCTCTGTGTTATATAACATGAAGAGCAATGAAATTAGATATGCAATTTATGCAAGATAAAGCTGCGTGTTGTTAACATAATATAATCAAGTAGCAAGATAAACTTGCTGGCATTAATAGAGTCTCTTTGTTTGCTTGGTTAACAAATGACTACACATCTGTGTGGAAGTTGGATTGTGCTTGTTGTTCTTGCATAGACACTTAGATTCTACTTGCAATTATTGTGATGCAAATTCACAGAGAAAGCCCAGAGCCATGTCATTCTTATTACAAGTACCGCGTAAATATTTCCTATGTGGTTTCGAAGTAGGATAATAACTCAGCAAGAGTAGAATTCTTTGTGACATATTGAATTTTAGGACCTCATTACCCACTTACCATCTAAGGTCCTCCTGATCAAGAATATATTGGCAGAAATTATCAATGAATGGATGACTCAATATCTGAAGTTCAGTATCTTTGAATATGTATTGAAGATTATATCTGCTCACCAATTCTGGACTTACTTGCAGATATTGGGAGATGGGGATTTAAGTGTCAAACTGAACTTCAAGGCACGAGCCTTCTCAGCAGCAGCAAAGGAAAAGCTCGAGCAAGCTGGTTGCACTCTTTCAGTGGTGCCTGGCCGTAAAAAGTGGGTAAAGCCGTCGGTCGCAAAGAACCTTGCACGTGCAGAAGAGTACTTTGCTAAGAAAAGAGCAGCTGCTGCTGCTGCTGCTGCGGGTGCAGAATCTACATGAGCCACATTTTGTAATCATGTTTCACAGAAGCAAGATGTGCAAGAAATGACCTTTGTTGAGGATAATGAGGATTTTTTCAGTCAACATTGTTCTCTTGTAGCTCGTTTTGAGATGAGCTCTGTTGGTAAATGCTTGCATATGCCGTTCATCCACACTATTGGAACCATAGATTTCCATACCAGCCGGTACTGTGCATACCGGCCGATATTTACGATACCGGTGGCTAACCGGAACGGTTTTCTCCCCTGGATCGGATTAGAGGGAGACCGGATGTGTACCGGCCGGTTACACGGCGGTTTGGATGAATATCGACAGGTACAAACCAGCCTGTACCGGCCTGAGGAAGAGAGGTGAAGGAGAGGGGGGGGACGGAGAAAAAATAAGATAGGAGACGATGGGCGGAGGAGGAGGAAGGGGGGAGGAGAAGAGAGAAGGAAAGGAGAGGAGGAGAGGAAGAGAGGAAAGGAGGAGATCCTTACTTGGAGGCGGAGAGAGATCGACGGCTGAGGAGGAGAGAGCTCGATGGAGGCGGCGGAGAGAGTTAGGCGGCGTGTGGGACAGAGTCTTAGGGTAAGTTAGTGTTATACCTTTTTAAACCCATTATCTACATCCGTAATCCATTATCGTAAGTTAGTGTTATAAAATAAGTAAAATAATCTAACTCTAATATCGGCAATCGCCTCCTCCTCTCGCCGACGATCTCTCCCTCTTCTTTTGCTGACGATCGACGACGCCGGATTGAACGCATCTTTATTGGATCTCCTCTCCTTCTCCTCCCCCCTCTTCTACCTCTCCTCCTCCTCCCCTCCTCCTCTTTTCTCTTTCTCCTCCTCTCTTCTCTCACTCCTCTCTTTTCCTCTTGCTCTGACTGACACTGTACTGGTCTCGTACTGCTCCGACATAGGGCGTGCCGATGGTACGTACCGTACCGGCAGGTCACCGGCGCGGCACGTACCATCGGGACGACAATCATGATTGTAACTATATGTTCTTTAATTTCTTTTCGTTCTTTACCTTATCAGTTCAAGATTTGCGATCATAGAAATAAATACTACTTGAAGTTGTATTATTCATTGTGGAATGATGTCATTTTTTGAACAGCCAAATGGAGCTCCAATTCTTATATGATTCTTTGGCGGTTGTAAGTTTGTATCCCACCGGCGAAACCATGAAGAAGATAAGACTAGTCTTCCCCCAAGGCTTCCATCTTGCTATCAGTCGTCTTACCTCTCTGCCACACACTCTCTGTATCTGAATAAGACCTTTGCTTCAAGAAGATCACCAAAATTTTCTGGGTCATAGACATGATGCAGATGATAAGAGTTTTGGCGATATGATTCCGATCTCTATTCATTAGCAATGGAGTTAAATACTGTGGAAGGCTAGTTATATAGGATGAGATGGTCCCATCTACTCGAGCAACACAAATCAAATAATAGTTGGTGCTATAATTGTCATAAAACAAGAACTCATTTCTCTTTCTCTAAAATGGAGCAACAAATGACTAATCCTTTTAGAACTCCCAACCCACATTGCTTCTTATGTCATGCTATTATTTCACTGATGTATAATATAGTTTAGACTTCAAAGTTCTTGATTGATAGCTCGTTCTTCCCTCATGTGCTTCAAATTTGCAAACACTCTAACATCTATTGTGATATGAAAGATACGAAGAGTGCATGAAATAAGTACCCAAGAAAACATTTTTTCTTCTTGATTAATTGAGTCAGAAAGGAAGGCTTGGAGAGAATCATCCATGAGCAAAGACCCAAGTCCCCTACCAGCCACGGACACTCGCGAACATGGCAACGACATGATCAGCTCGACACATCAGGTTTCGATACACAGATATGAACACAGCCATCTCAAAGCTACTTTGAAGACTACTACACACCTCTTTAAGAAAAGAAGACTTGAAGTGAATGATCTTTATGTTATAAGATCAATCCTCATAAGGGCCAAAAAAAAAAAGAAAGACATGCATGAATTCAGCAAATTAAAGAAGGAAAGCTTTCAAAAGAGAGCCTCCTCTCCGGAAGATATTCCCTCCTCTCTCGGTCTCTCTCCCCATTGCAAAAGTTATATAGGCACATAAAAGGCCTTACAACATATGACTCAGGAAAAGCCTCAAGATGATCAAAGACAAGGCTAGAAACAAGAAACCTAATTAATTAAACAGATGTATATGTACGAGGTGAACGATATATACTATATATCCTGACTCTACGCTTGCCGTCAACTTTATTTCTGACAGGATTGCATGGCCTAGGGACCTTCTTAGGATCCTTCGTTCTTTCTCTTTTTCTCATGTCTTATTTGTTCTTATCCTCCGCGAGTTCAACGCGAAGACGGATAGCCTCGCCGGCTCAGCCCGGGTTGGCCCTTCAGCCCCCTCTAGTTGTCACGTAATCCTCTCTTTTATTCCTAGTCATTTTAGCTTAACTAATAATAAATAAAAAAAGATATATACTATATATCAGCTAATGCTCTTCTTCATCATCAAGCTGAGCTCCTCGCTGAGAATTAAGAAGGTAAACAACAATCAGTAAGGGAAGACACCAGGCAGCCCGCCGGCGATGGCGGTGGCCGGGAAGGAGGCACGCTTGACGAACCGGCCCTTCATCCTCGGCCGCTTCTCGGCGTTGAGCTTCCGCACCTCATAACGTATCTTCTTGGAGAACAGCCTCGTCCTCCTCTTCTCCCTGTACCTCGTCACCCTCGCCTCCCTCCCTCCATCCAACGCCGCCGCCCCGCCATGCCCCAATCCATACCCTCCCACACCTCCTTGCACCTCCCCTCCTGATCCCCACATCCCCTATTTAAAATACCATGAAACAATTATAATTAGTCATAACTATTTAAAATTAGTCCCACTGTTTAGGATGGACACATATAATTAGATAAAGCTTTTCTTACCGTGTAGTCAGGCCAGCAGTCGTCGGGGTTGAGCTGCGGCCGCTCGCCGTCGGTCCACGGTGAATTGCCCTGGCAAGAGGACGACCATGCGGCGATTACCGCCTCGTAGTCCAGCCTAAGCGTCATCGACCTCCCCATGGAAACTCCTGTCTCCTCCCCGTAAACAGCACCGGTGGCCGCTCCAGCTGCCTCCATCTCCATCTCCACCTTCCTCTCAGCTTCCATGGCCGGCGAGGCGCAGTCGAAGTTGATTTCTAGTGTCTCTCTTGACATCTCCGCCTCCACCTCCGTAGCCCCGCTGCCGCCGCTCCCGTCCTCCACCTCCACCTTCACCTGCGTGTCACTGTCGTTCTCCATCAAGCAGCAGCCATAGCCGCTGTTCTCGTCGTCGCGTGACTCCGCGAGCCCCAACCCCTCCATGCAGAAGGCGTCGTCGTCGTCGAGCCCTCGTCCGAGCAAGCTCTCCATGTTGGCCGCGAACTCCGCCAGGTCCACATCCGATGGCAGGAAGGCCGCCAAGCTATCCACGGAACCATGCAGCTGTCCTCCTCCCGCCGCCGCCGACGCCGGCTTTGGCTCCGCCTCCTCGAGGGGAGGCGGCGAGCAGAACTCCGCCAGCGCCGGGTCGAAGATTGGCACGCGGTACAGCAGCTGCTCCTCTTCGACGTTGTTGAGCTCATCGCCGGACCCCTCGAGGTCCGGCACCAGCGTCTCCGCCTTCGCGCCGGTCGCCGGCTTCTGGCGCGGGGTGCGAGCCTTGCGAGTGAATCCCTGAAGCCAAGACGGCGCCTCCACCTCCTCCAGCTTGAGTATCGAAGGCGCCGAGGTCTTCAGCCGGAGCCGCTCGTGCCGCCGGGCCACCGGGTTGGCCGAGTGCACCGACGCGTCGCATGCCTGGCACAAGAACGCATCATCCGCCGCGCAGTACCACCGCGCCCGCCTCTTGACGCAGCCGTCGCACGCCCTCGCAGTCCGCCCACCCACCGCGTTCGCCACCGCCTTATGGCTCATCGCCACGACGCCCACTACCTTTCGTTGGAGCGCCGGAATGGAAACCGCATCTGAGAAATATCGCGGGCCGATTTATAATTAAGCCCAAAGGGTGGGCGCGTGGTGTGGCCCACGGATGCGCTTTTGGCCACCGTGGCGCTTTACCAGAACTTTTGGGGCCCACTACGGGGCCTTATCTCGAACTTCATTGGCTGGCCTTAAAAGGCCATCCGTTTTCCTGCAATCCGATTGGCTGGGGGTTCCAACAGTGGGATTTCTTGTGGGCTCTTCGGGTGAGGATAACGACGGGAACAGGCCTTTCCCGGGGCATTAGTTACAGTGTGAATGGGCCCAGCCTATGTGGGCTTATATATATGGTAAATTGCACACCAACTTATCAGGCACACTTGACGTGGCTCAGAGGCATGGGCATCAGATTTGCCTATTGCCCTCCCTTCCTTGTGATATCAGATGTCCTATTCCCCCTCCTTTCCCAGGAACAAAAATAGAGAAATACCCATTTTGACACCATATCAGATGTCCTATTACTTCTCTAAAAAGATGAACAACACTCTCAATATCCTTTATTTTATGTTAAAAAATAGTTGTCGGTGGTCTTTTATTTGAAGAGGAAAAACATTAAACCATCTCCCTTTCAACCATTATAAACATTATAAACATTACAAATATTAAAATAAAAACATTATAAACATTACAAAACATTATCCCATATTTTGTTTTATTTGAAAAACAAATAATTAGAACATTATATTTTGATGGATGGATTTCAAGTATTTAATTAATAGAACTATTAAGATAAAAAAATATTATTTATTTTATAATATACTTTAATATAAAAAAATATCAAAGATTAATTATGTAATGCAATATTAATTTCTACAATAGTATGACTATTAAATAACAAATACAGGGTAAATAAGAAAAGAAGACGGGGGAATTGATTTTTTAATGATGTAGAGAATGGTTCAGACAAGTGTTGTAAATAAAAAAGATATAAAATAAGAAAATAATATTGGGCACCATCTCAGCGCCACATCAAGTGTGCAGAATGAGCACAGCCTTGATTGTGCAGTGCCAGTCTATCATAACTTATAACCATGATTGAAGTTCTTACTCATAAAAATGAATGGTTTTCTTCAATGAGGGGGTGATGGGATGGAAGACAGGGTTATTTTTTTGGCCTGGAAATGGGTAGGCAGGAGAGTTGGCTTGTGACCTTTGTTGGACTAGAAGAAGATGCTAAGAAGAGTCTTATTTGTACATCTTTGATCTTATCTTATCCTTCAGGAGATAAGGTTGGAAATCTGGTTAGGTTCTAGATAGTACCATTCCACCTGTTACTATTGACTAGGCTAACCAACAGCATGGATATTGTGAGCTAATACTGACATTATAAGCAACTTATGGGTTGGAACAGTTAATGTTCTGACCATAAAAGGCCTCAAAAAGTCATGCTAAGAATATCTGATAGTGATGTAAAGCAGGCTGCAAGATGAGCTTTTGAGGAGTTCGGGTTGTGATTAGAAAGGGAAATCATCAAAATTCTGAAGAACTGTATGATATATCAACCTTGTCAGGAGTAAAAACGGCTATGCATACTGATACATAATGGGATTTTGATGTTAATTCATACAGTTATATCTATTTTTTAGTTATAGTATACTAATCTAATACATTCAACTTTAATCAAATTCGATTATTCATATTAATTTATTAATCAAATTCGATTTTTATAACCGAATCATCCATTAACCTGATGGTCACATTGCCATGTGGTAGAGGAGCCCACCTAGTATATATACAAGATCTTATTCCTTAGAGTGTGTTTGGTAAGGATGTAAATTTTGAGGGACTAAAATTATAATGGTAAATTTTATAGGAGTAACAATTAATAGGGTAATATTTGCATGTTACTTATATTTGGATAGTAAGGGTAAATTTTAACTTGTAATGCTCAATATATTAATAAACTCAATATATTCTCTTTCTTTGTTTCTCCCATTTTCTTTCTTTACTTTCTTGCTCTACTTTCTCTCTCTATTTTTTTCTCTCTCCTTCCTATGTTACATCAAAAGCATATCACATATGAAAAGCTTCGCGAGCTAACCAATCGGCGTGTGGGTTGATTTCACAGGGATGTATGTAACTTTGAATTCAATAGCCATGCGACTTGTCCACCATATGTCTTGTTCTATCTCTCGATAGTTTCCCATCAATTGTAATCTTCCATCGATCATCTGAACTGCATGGAGGGAGTCACTTTCCATCAGCACCTGTTTGTAGCCTCACAGCACTGCAGTGGTGACCGCGAGGTGGATGGAGTGCAGCTCGCCGAGCAGGATTGAATCGACTCGGTATGAGCCGATACTAGTCCAGTGAACAAGGTCCTTTTCATCAATAAATCATTGAGAATTGCAGCAAAGCGACTTGTGATGAACAACAAGTATAGTAATTAAGCATATGAGATGTTTGATATCTTCTACATGGTGATGCAGCCCATGTAAATAACTCTGAAAAGCTTTATACCTTTTTTGTCGGAATTGTTAGTCTAAACAGGAATCACAAGGTATCCCGTTCCAATTGTTTTTGACTGATTTTTCAGCCTACATGCATGTTTATCCAAGAGGAAAAGGCCCTTTCAACATTGAAATTTATCATGAAAAGATACCACCCTGTGCTTCTTCTGGTGCCAATTTTGTGGCCACTACGTTTGAATATCCTGCTGCATTAAACCAAATCTAAAGCGTATTGTTTTGGAACTCTTATCAGAAGGCGAAATTATATCTTTATAATCAGAGAGAGAGATGTTACTGCCTTCAGCCTAATAAGAGTCACGGAGACCCACTTCCAGAATGGATGTGGCTCTCAATATTAATAGAAAGAGTACGACATTACAATCAGCCATTCCTTTTATACACGGGCGTTTGATAAGAGGATAGGCTAAGAGAATTTAGGATTAGAAAAATTGGGATAATAAAAAAATAGAAATGGGGATACAGATCAAGGTGAAGTTAAATGAGGATAAAATAAGTTCTATCCCCAATTTTTGAGATGGCCCATCTTAACCAACCTTATCATTATTTTGTTATTCCAGTTGTGTTTGGGGGGATAAAAGAACGATAAGCCCCCGAATCCTCAAACCAAACGGGGGGGATAAGTGTGAACTTATCTCTGAGAATGGCAGAGACAAAAAAGATAATTCTCTGATGTCCTTGCCAGATTGGAAACGTTCAAACAGATCAAGAACTCATGGAAGTCTTTCTGTTGGACCATAAAAAAGAGCTGCAATTATTGCTGGCCTTTCTCCAAACCAGAGTCCCATTGTCAGCAAAAGAAGCACGTAACCAGAATGCCCTTCAGGACTTAATCAGGGATTTTGACAGTTAAATCTCTGAGGACCTTTACATCTTCATATATGTCATGAAAATCTCTGAGAATCTATAAACAAAAGTCTCACACTCAGCACAGAGCTAGGCTTGTGATGCTCCACGTAGCTTGGAAGTGCTGCATGGGGCCTTCTGAGGCTTCCACCACTGTCTCTAGTCTGTACTCTTTCATGACAACTTGTCATTTGAGAGGTTTGGCACTCCAATAATTTCTCATAGAAATCCCTGGAGACCAAGGCTGGTAAATTAGAAAAAACATACACTTTAGGATCCACTAAAATTTCTTTAGGAGGACCATCATTGTCTAAGGCCTCACTCATGTGATAGAGACAACACCATTATGTTTGATGACAATACTGGGTCGATGAATACTGGAAGAACGTAAATTTTGAAGTACAAAAGCTTAGTGTTGGAAAAATGGGTCTCTGTAGATCTGCGACGTCGACGTCGAACCTATCCTGTTATTCGGGAAAAAGGATGGGAGGTGTCAGCATCGGCGTCCCCAATTTGACGGTGGAGAAGGATAGGATCTTGTTGGTATTACAAGGATGTCAAGATCCATGAGAGCTACTTGTTCTGTTGTTACCTGGGAATTTCAAAAATTTTAACCCGGCAAGTTGCATTACATCCCTGTTCGCTATTATCCAGTTTCTTACAGGCCCCATCCCTGTAGCTATCTATCTACTGACTCCAGAGTTAGCCATTCAAAGTGACAGAGGGCCATACGTGAGACTTCTCTACTGAAGGCTGTAAGGAATCTGTTTACCAATCAGTTTTGATGGTATAAATCATTATATACACTGTGATTCAGTCTTTGTTCATCAAACATCCCGTCCTTTGCAATCATCCAGAACTCCAAAAGCCAGTATATGCTGCAGCGTTCTCTCTCTCTCTCTCTGCGTAATGCAGAGAGAGAGACTAACAACAAGAGCACAGAGAATTGGAGATGTACATCAACAGAGTTGATGAGTCAATACCAATTTAACCTGGATCTTTCAAGCACCGAATGCCCAAGAAAGGCTAACATGACTCAAAAAAAAAAACACATCACAAAGTCAATTAAAGAACATGTATTGGGAAGTCATTGTCACTGTTTAAGATCCTTGAGGTAAGCATTCAAATTAACATTAAATTGGCATCCTAATGCCCTGCCGAATGGCCTCTATGATAACTTAGCATTGCACCTAGTCCACCAGGAAGAAGAGTTCACAACTCAGCGGCGAGGGTAGCCACGTTGATCATATGCACTCCAAGAACCAGTGCCATAGAGTGTTCCCTTCTCGCCAGAATAATTATCACCATATGAGCCTGGGTATCCCAGATTATTGTTGGCCTTCGGCATTCCATAAGCGCCGCCTATGAAATAGAGTAGCAGACGAACTATAAGTTCAACATGACTTGTGTAACAAGAATGCCCACTTTTGATAAAGGAAACTTACCACCAATCCTCGACTGATGTTCTGCCCTCAGCTTTTCGATTTCACGAGCCATCGAAACAAGGTTCTTTTCCATGGCTTGCCTCTGCTCAAGCTGCTCAACATTCGCTTTCTTCTCGTACTCATAAGCCGTCCTAACAACACAATCCCCTGTCAGTAAGCAATGAACCAATCTGACCAACTTACAATCATAGGTCCTTCGTGACCAGTAATTGACCTAGATCTTGTTTGTTTCATAAAAAGGGTTTTAAAAGGGGAAAAAAGCTGCCGACCTGGCTCTCACTAACTCCTGGCGTAGGCCATCAATGTCAACTCTCAAGGTGGGTATTTGCTCATTTTCAGCCTGGATACGTTTCAGATCCTGCGACATGCCCTGAACCTTTGCAGTCATGTCTTGCTGCATAGCATCGAGCTTCTGTGCTTCAGATCGTAATCGCAAGACCTCCAACTTGATGGGTTCAAGTCCACGAAGCTCAGCCTCTAACTTCAGACCCCTCTGGATCAAATCCCTGGCCTGGGCTTCTTTATCTGCACGGAGCTTGGGTATGACTTGACTTAAGCCATGGAGCTCTTCCTTTGCAGCTCCTATCTCCCTCCCAACAGCCATGTTTTCCTCAACTAGGTGTCTGTTATCCTCAAGTACCTTTTGAATTTCTAGCCGGTGAAATACAAGTTCATCTTCCAGTTCATGAAGAGGCATGTGCCCACGGCCACGAGAAAAGTTTGGTGGGGGTCCTTCACGGAAGCCTGGGAGCTCATTGCGCCTTAGGTGATTAGGTGGCAAACGGTTGCGACCTGCCATATTGTAGATCCTGCAAAAGTATAGTGTTAGAAACTCCATCGTTTATTAAGGGCAGTATAATCATGCATCCTATGGCAATAATGTAACTGCTATAAGAATCAAGGAACATAGATTTTTAGCCAAATCATGATAAATAAATACGGAAAGGATATAGACCTTATTTACCGCCCCTTAACGAAAAGAAGCAAGATTCAAGAACTGAGGATAATTGCTCCAGGGAATACTATTCTTTCCTTGGTTTTACACATAGGATTTAGGGCATTAGTGTGACGAACTTTCCATGGAATTTTCAGGTTATGAAAGGTTTTGCTCTGATATTTACATTCCCTACCATGAATATCTTAAAGCTGCAAAAAGTTTAGCATAAATGCAGGTTACAAAAATAATGTCAATTGGCATCTTTCGAATAAGGCATGAAGCAGTGGATAATTATGCAAAAAAAAAACCTGTAATGATGAACAAACTTAGTACTATCCCTACAAAACTGTAACCTACTAAATCCCTGGATGTACAGAATATAAATTTGTCAATGCTTCCAGATGTTGTCACGTTCGCTAGTACTTTACAAAACTCAACCTGATGAGAATAGAGAACAATCTGAATCCCAAGAAAGAGAATAGAGAATGATCTTCTTTTGTTTATGCGTTATCTGACAACATTAGAACCAATAATAAACCCCACCATCTTTATTTCTCATTACTGGTTATGCACACAGCAAAGACATTGTTGTCAACAGCAAAATGATTGATCCGATTCGATTGTCCACTTACAAATTCAATACCAAAACATGAATCGTATCACAACCAATACCAACATAAAAGGTAATTCGTCCAGATTCTTCCCGTAACAAAATCAAAATGCCTAAGATGCCTTCAATCTTTTCAAAGAAAGTTTTAATAGATCCCATAAACAATGATACCAGTGTATAATTAGGATTAATGGAACCCAAATGCAATATTATACCAAAAGTCAAAAAAATCGAAGTGATTATGCAAGATGCACATGCCAACAAGGGAGGGATATCCATCAGAAGCATCCAATACCTGAATAAATAGTTAGCCGATCAATCCGCTGACCACTATTTGAGATCAACATGCCCCTAGCATTTACCATCCTATTACGCTTAACCCAATATTACCACAAAAGAATTATTTATTGAGGTTTATCTGTTTAGATCTTGTATATTAGTAGGCATCTTTATTGTCATGTTCCCATAAGGGCAAGGGACCCAACACCCTTACTCATTCATGGTTGTGACATAATTGGTTCACCCACAGTGTGATGACATTTTGCATCAGTTGCTAGCCACAATGATTGCTGTGTTAAAATTGGATATGAGTGCGAATGAAAGTCATGCCATATTAGCAACAAATCAGTTCAATAAACAAAGACACCCAAACACCGTCATAAAAATGCAATTTCTTATCTTGGTCAAACTTAAGCACAATCCAAATGAGGGAACAAACAGCTTTTTGCAGATAGCAAATTCCAACCAGTTGAGCGCACATGAGTGCATGATGCAGTCGTTAGAGCTTGTGACCTCTAGTGTGGAATCTAGAAGTTCATGCCTTGGTGGCAGCAGCTCATGCAAGGAATTATGTTGGAGCATTTATTGAATGGGAGAGCGACCACGGATGCAGACACCGACCCAGTAATTCGTAGAAGTTAATATGTAGAGCATTTGCTCCCGTAAGCGTAGGTAATAAATAGGCTCAACTAATAAACAAAATCCCATCAGTTAAGCATCTTTATTAAGAAAACATTTGCTTAAACAAAAAGTGAATAACCTGACCAAATAATCGAGTTCGTGAGAATAGAATCTTGTGTGGCTACTAGTGAAATTAGTGACTAAATAGATGACAAAAATTTCTCGTTTCAGTAATCCGCCTTTGGGACTGAGAAAAAAGATTCATCAAGTACACCATTAAGTAGATCACTTCGCCTACGAACACTCAAAACCTCTGTGCTATCGCAACCTTGAACAAGGATAACCTGAACTACTTTGAAACTTGATGTCAATTTGCCTATCTCTATGTTACTTGAATTCTTTGGATTGGGTGGTAACAGTTCGGGCCACTTGTCGTCTTACGATTCCTTCAATGATTATTTTGGATTCTTGCACATGAACCTTATAAAGAAGCCCGGAATTTTTTAAGCTGAATTTACAAATATGCAATAGTTGAATGATCTACAAACCAATTAAAAAAGGAATACCTGGTTGTCCAACATTCCAAAAGGCCCAACCTACTAATGAAATAACAATGCACACATTCTACAAACATGATTGAACATGTAAGATATGTAGTGACCCATGTACATTCAAGAAAATTAAGAACAAAATTTAATCAAACAATACCTATTCCCCGAGATTTCCTATCTCTTGGGTTTCTCGCATCCAAATTTACACCAAGTCCACAAGAAAGTCCCAAACATATAGGCCATGATGGATGACGCAAGTTACTATATGTACATGGTATGGTAGTTGAAGAGCAAGTTTATTCTTCAAGCTTTATTGAAGTGAATGGACGTAACCAACAAATATTTCTATGACCTTCAAAGATTCAGATTTTCAGTTACATATTGGATCTAGCAAAGCTTATCCATGTAGATTAAGCTAACAACACTACTCCATACAGGTGAAGGTAAAAATATAGGATCTCTTCAAAGATAATTAATCAAATTCTGCTTCGATGATGTCTTTGGCAGGTGATGAGGGTATAGCAATGATGTTGGAAGCTCTGCATTAACAAAAACATATTTTATGGCATTAACCATAGTTTCACATGCTTCATCCATGTACCGAAATTGCAGGTGATCTAGACAACATTAAAGATATAGCTAAAGGGCCTGTATCAATGTGTTTAGCTTCAAAATACTAACAAAAATAAATAAACATATGCGCTGTTTTCTCAATCAAGGTCCGTACCACCAAAATAAAATCTGTGGCTCCTTTTTGTATGGCATTTGAAGTCACTGATGTAAAAGGTGATTACTGTTGCTATTGAGGCTGCATGGACTTTTCTCATGGCAACGAACACTTTTGGTAAATAACAAATGCATAAACATTAGGTGAACACGATGATGGCTTGATAGTTAAAACAAACAGCCGATCGTGAACTGAGTGCTAATTATAGAAATGCCAATAATATAGACTACACAATCATGAGGGGATCATATAACAGGATGGAAACTGGAGATTATGTTGCCATGTGAGGACCATATAACATTGGAAACTGGCTCATTGAACTGAAGCATGCTAATAACTTTACAATTCTTCAAGGCTTAAAGGAAGAGGCAACATGCAAAAAACCTATAAGGCGGATAGCAAGAGGATACTAATATGACTCATATGTTTGTGAGATGCCATGCTTAGAAGTTGCTTTAGATGGTGGTCTGGGAAAGATATTAATGAGGACATGCGGCCTTCCAGATACCAGCCCATGGAAAGTTATATTTGATTTCAGTATCAATTCATGGAAAGGAGAGCCTACAATTAGGTTGGCTAGCACCACAAATTTGACATGTTAAAGTAATGTGAATAATGGAGAAAAATGATGGTGATTATTCGTCCTTTAAATTAACATAAATTAGCGTGCATGAAAATGTGTCGAATGGCATGTCCAGATAGATGAAAAGTACCACTTATATAACTTTTCTGATTTGATAATTCTGAAATATTTCTTTCTCATGCTAACTGTGAATACTCTACATAAAATCAAAAGCTTCTTGAATTACTCGAAGTTAAATTAGTCCAAATGAGACGGAAGACAAACATATCAAAGCTGTAAAGACAAATTTCCTTTTAAAATTCCATGAGATCAACAAGAATCCTGAATTATTCTTAAAAAAACATTATAATTCCAGGGGCTCGTAAAGAATCGTTCACCTTACATAACAATCTAAAATTTGAAACCGATAAAAAAATGGCGCTGTTACAATCAAGCTTCCTCAAAAGAAAACTAATACGAGATAGACCGGTATATTTTACCATTCAAAAAACAAGAAATTCAACAACTTCCACATGATAAAAGGAATTCTCTGGGTGGTGATGCATGCTAGCATGTGCGAGCACACGCTTAGGACCCGTTGCTTAACACTCCCTGTTAGGGTAGCTGAGTAATCTGACCTAGTTAGGAAACCTTCTAAAATCCCCCCGGTCGATTAGCCATCAAATATCCACGCTTGCAACCTGACATAACCTATCGCAATTCTTCAAGAAACAACTAATGATAAATAAAAACCCCTCACGAGAGCCCTAAAATTCACGCAACCGGTTCTTGCACTCAAATTCCCTTGGGTAATAAAAAGAGGGCAAGAAAGCATCAAGAACACACTTTACTAAGTAATCGTGATTACAAAGATGGCATTTAGGACATGAATCGCATCAGTAACCAATAAGATCGATGAATTCAAATCAGACTTCATTCATGTGACACAGGAGATGAAATAAGAGGTTTATAAAAGCAAAGATGCCTCTTTTAATCGGTTTACATGGCAAATAACACACAGAGAGAGGAATCGATATGAAATATAAAAAGCTCGCCTTTGGGAAACCTTCGCAGCGGAGAGCCTTCGGCGAGGCCGACGACGGAGGGGGTAAACCCTCCTCCCTCACAGTTGAATGCTAACGGAACCCTCTCTTTTGGTTGCGTTGCCTGTAACGCTTTCGCCGCCGAGGACGGGACCATGTCTTATTGGATCTTTTTCGGATTCGGTTTAAACTAGACATAAGGTATTGGATCAATAGAGGCCGATAACCCGATTACCCCATCCGAAACCGACCCGAAGTTTCTGGATTTGAGTGTTGTCGGATGGCTAAATTATGCATTAGTACCCTGTAGTTTTGATCAACTTTTTATATGGTCCCTGAACTTCAATTTCGTGACATTGAGTCCCTCGATTTTGTTTTTGGTTCTCATGTGGGCCTCCACCCCAATTTCCGTTCATTAACTAACGGCAAAAGGGGTCACGTGCAGCCGACGCTGTCACCACCTTGAAACCCACTGACCTCGGCCCCTCTGATCACCCCCGACGCCGAATCTTTCTTCCTCGACACGCAACCCCTCCAGCTACAAGCTCGAAAATCTCCGCGTCGCGACGGCAGCCGCGAGCTCCGGTGGGTCGGGGACGTCGCTGCTTAATCCATACGAGATGGAGCTGATCACGAGGCACTCAAGCAGCTGGTCCTCAAACGTACGAGAGCTCTAGCGCCGCCCCGACCCGAGCACCCCGAGCTCGATCGCAGCCAACCCCACCCCTCCACCCCAATCTCCTCCAGATCTAGCGCCCCCTACGCTTCCTGATGACGGCCGACGACGCCTCGATGCCGCCCGGCCTCCCTACTCGCTGAAATTCACCCCAAGTGCTTCTTCCCTCTCAGATCCGGCAAACATGGTCACCATCAGCCGTTAGCTGACGGAAGGGGGTCACGTGCGGCGCACGTGACCCCTTTTGCCGTTAGTTAATGGACGGAAATTGGGGTGGAGGCCCACATGAGAACCAAAAACAAAATCGAGGGACTCAATGTCATGAAATTAAAGTTCAGGGACCATATAAAAAGTTAACCAAAACTACAGGATACTAATACATAATTTAGCCTTGTCGGATCCGAGTTCGGACACAGAAAAGGCGATTGTTCCATACGCCGGCTAAAGTGCGTATCCATTACCTGACTTTTTTGACAAATTTTTATACAATCTTTTATTTTAAAAAATTCAATTAAAGTCATGAAGTTTTTCAAATCGATTTTATTACGTGCCTCATCCGGTACGCATTTAGTACCTGAATTTTTTGATGAATTTTTATATAATATTTTATTTTAAAACGTTTAATTAAAGTCTCTAAGTTTTTCGAATCGGTTTTATTACATACCTCGGTCCATCCATGTGATACCTCGGTCCATCCATGTGCCATCCCCTCTTAACGTCATTACCGTCCAACATTGTCCAGACCGATGGAGCCTGTCCATGAATTTTTTGCCAAATCAGACTCCTGTTATTCACTTTTAGTACTTTAGGACCCCTCTCATGTTTTTTTATATAATAGGACCCCATACACGTGCATAAACTAAGACGCGTATAGTTCTTAATTATACACGTATCATGGGTACACGTATAATTATTCTTTATATGCATCTTAGTTTATACGTGTGTTCCTTACGAATATGGGGTCCTATTATGTAAAAAAAAACATGAGACGGAATCCTAAAGTGTCAAAAGTGAATAACATGAATCCGATTTGACAAAAAGTTCACCGGTCCATCGAGACCCCGCTTATGGCCACGGACCGAGCTTGACCACTAGGTACGTCAACACTACCAAATTAAAGTGCTACTGTACGTACGTATGCAAACCTATTACTGACTTCAAACAGCAAGACACTAACAAATTTGATGCAATAATCATGATCATGATGAACTAATCAATCGAGATCGACTACTATCGGGATGAATACCATGTACCTATGGATGCAATTCGACCAGGACCCGTCCGCCGACGGCGCCTCCACCGTCCTCAGGCACTTCCACACGGCGTTGTTGCACTTGAACCTGCTGCCAAAGCCGATCTGCCACACCCAGTCGCCGCGTCGTATCCTGCCCTTGGCTTCGATGTAGCTAAGCTCGTACAGAGTAAGAGCTGAAGGTGTTGCCGAACCAGTGCAACGTCATCCAGGATGCCTCGACATGCTCTGTGAAGAGCTGGAGGTTCCTCTGCAGCTCATCCATCACCACCCGGGTGGCGGCGTGGATGTAGAAGTGCTTGATGGCTCGCTTGAAGTCGAGGATGTATGGCTTCCATTTGGGGTTGATCAACTTCCGCCCAATGAGGGCCAACAGGAACAACAGTTGCTCGAAGTCCGGGAGGACAAGGAGGGCGATGGCGATGATGATGGACTTGAGGGTGTCACCGGTGATGGCCATGAGGTCTTTGGAGAGGTTGATGGCGCAGTTGCCGTCAGCGTCCTCCTGCTGGCAGATGCAATGGTAGGCCTAGTCGTCGGCTCCTGTGGTCGTGCAGACGACGTGGACGAGGCGGTACTTGGGGCGACGCACCTGCCGGCGGCGGTTAGAGAGGAGCACCGCCGCGGCACTGAGCCGGAACATGCAATTGGGGAGGAGCATTGCTTGCTCATTGCTGGCGTAGTAGTTCGGGGTGATAATCTCCGTCGATGCAACTAGCGCAATCAAGTTGGGGTGCACCTGGAGGAGGTCTCGGGCTAGGTCAATTGATATGATTCCGGCGCTACACCCCATGTTGGAGAGGTTGAAGCTTCGGACGTTGCTACGGAGCTTGTAGTTGTTGATGACCATGGAGGCGAGGGAAGGCGTGGGAGAGAGGAGGCTGCAGTTGATGACGAGGATGTCGATGTCCTTCGGTCGGAGGCCGGTCTTGGCAAGGAGCTGGTCCACAGCGGAGATGATGACGGTGTGCGATGCCTTGAGTGTTGGCGACAAGGGGATGTAGTGGGCCGACGGAGGCAGGCAAGTCTCCTCGCCAAGGGCGGACTGCTCCAGGATGCGCATCTGGAGCCAGACGCTCTTCTCGTTGAAGAAGTACATCTACGGGGCATGCTCCATGTAGGTCGAGAACGGCACCTTGCAGGTCATCAGCGGCTTCTAGCACGAGTAGTTGACGAGATACACTGGCCGCGCCCCTGTAACGATGTGTGGGTAAATCAGTTGGAGAGGACTCTGGCTTGCAGTAGAGATGAACCATCTGGTCACGAGCCGATCTTGCGACCGGCTTTGGGCTAGCCACCGTTAGCCCGATAGACGACTTATGAATGGAGGCATGTAATAAAACTGGTTTGAAATGTTTAGTAACTCTAATCGAACTTTTTAAAAGTAGAGAGACTACATAAAAAATTTCAGACACCAAATGCATATTTTAGCCTTCACACGCTTGTCTGGTCATGGGATGGATTTTGGATGCTCATTTCTGCCAAGACATTGTCCGATCAAGATCCGGATACCGTTCACAGTTTATTACTCCAAAAAAAAAAATTCCAAGTAAAGAAATGTTGATTGATTTTTAGAATCGTTTGGATCGCTAATTGTCCTAAAAATTAAAGAAAAATGAAAGGAATATTTTGTGAAAATTCCAGACAAGGTGAATGTAATCACTTGGGGCATCATAAGAGCTATGGATATTCCCAGGCACACTTGTCATATGCTAATCTAATTAGTAGTACGTCTACATCAAATGTTGTGAGAGAGGATATCATTCGACCATCATCATACTTAATAGTTGTACACATCCAGAAACACACACAAAACAGCACACCACTAGAAATCGAGAACAATCCCAGCTCTTCATGTCTGTAGCGAAATCTACGCGCTCGACGCATATATATACAATGGATAATTGGTTAAACCCCCGTATTAATCAAAATTTACTGTTTAAAAAACCCCTTTATGTGTTTTATGCTGAAAACCCGAAAAACGGTCTTGTTATGTTGTTCCGCGGTTCGCTTAGGTTCGCTGTGGTCGCCGTCTCTTCGGACGCTTCCTAGGGGGTGGGGCGGAAGAAGAAGCGGCGGCGGAAGCCTTGCGCTTGCCGGACCGTGGAGCTCTGGCTGGGGAAGAAGCAGGGGCAGCCCTGGTTGCTCGAGCCGGACGGCTGGAAGAAGGTGACGGCGGCGTGGGGGGAACGGAACGGGATGAAGAAACCCATGAACGTTTATTCCCATAGGAGGAAGAGGAGGAGGAGTAGGAGACAAACCCATGAACGTTTTCTGGCTTCTTTGGCTACTTTTGGTGCTGGTCGGAAGATTGGTTCATGGGTCTGAGGGTTGGAACTCCACTGAGGTGGAGATGGCGTCTCTGAGGAATGGGGTTGTTGGCAGCCCTCCTCTTGTGGGTTTGACCCTCATCCAATCCGCTGGTGCTAAAGGAGCAGGTCTCTTTGATTTATCCGAGCATTCCTATCGAATTTTTCCGTTGTTTAGTAAGATCTGAATCCACTCCTTATATGTTTATTGTTCCCTTTTTTTTGGGTTTTCTTCATCAACACTTTTAGTGGTACTGTTTGGGATTCTCATGATGGCATTGCTTTTCAAGCACGGATAACTTAATTATGTGTTCCGCTTTCTGTTATTGCTTTTGTATACAAGTTTTTAGATACTAATAAAATCTCCATTTTCCAATTATTAATGGCAATCCTGATCATTTGCATTCTTGGGATTGATTTTGGTCCGCCTTGTATTGGTTATTATGTGCAATTTTTTCACATTGAGAGAAAACCTATTCAGTTGAGAGAAAACTCTATCTATTACATTGAGAGGAAACCCATGACATTGAGAGAAAACCCATTCAGTTGAGAGAAAACTCTATCTATTACATTGAGAGAAAACCCATGATATTGAGAGAAAACCCATTCAGTTGAGAGAAAACTCTATCTATTACATTGAGAGCAAACCCATGACATTGAGAGAAAACACATTCACTTGAGAGAAAACTCTATCTATTACATTGAGAGCAAACCCATGAGAGAAAACTCAAAAGAGAAGAGAGAAAACTCATAAGAGAGAGAACTCATAAGAGAAAAAAATCATAAAAGAGAAAAGAGAAAACTCGTAAAAGAGAGAAAACTTAGAAAAGAAAAAACTCGGAAGAGAGGAAACTTAAATGGAAGAGAGAAAACTTAAATAGAAAAAAGAAAACTCAAACCAAAGAGAGAAAACTCTTAAAAGAGAGAAAACTCGTAAAAGAGAGAAAACTCAAGCCAAAGAGAGAAAACTCAAACAGAAGAGAGAAAACACAAGCCAAAGATAAAAAAAACTCAAATCAAAGAGAGAAAACTCGTAAAAGAGAGAAAACTCATAAAAGAGAGAAAACTCATAAGAGAGAAAACTCATAAAAAAGAAGAGAAAACTCTCTTTGGTTTGAATTTTCTCTTTTCTATTTAAGTTTTCTCTCTTTCAGTTAAATTTTCTCTCTTTCATTTAAGTTTTCTGTCTTTGGTTTAAGTTTTCTCTCTTTTATTTAAGCTTTCTCTCTTTGATTTAAGTTTTCTTCCTTTCATTTAAATTTTTCCTCTTTGGTTTGTATTTTCTGTCTTTGGTTTGAGTTTTCTCTCTTTCATTTAAGTTTTCTCTCTTTTGTTTAAGTTTTCTCTCATCTATTTAAGTTTTCTCTCTTTGGTTTGAGTTTTCTCTCTTTGGTTTAAATTTTCTCTTTTCTATTTAAGTTTTCCCTCTTTCAGTTAAATTTTTTCTCTTTCATTTAAGTTCTCTCTTTACTTTGTGTTTTCTCTCTTTGTTTTGAGTTTTCTCTCTTTGGTTTGTCTTTTCTCTTCCATTTAAGTTTTCTCTTTTTTGTTTGAGTTTTTTCTCTTTCATTTAAGTTTTATCTCTTTCGTTTAAGTTTTCTCTTTTTCATTTAAGTTTTCTCTCTTTGGTTTGTGTTTTCTCTTTTTCATTTAAGCTTTCTCTCTTTTGTGTGAGTTTTCTCTCACCACTTTATCTTTGATATTGTTCCAAATTTCAAAGATTGAAAAAGAGAAAACTCATAAGAGAGAAAACTCGGAAAAATAAAAAACTTAGAAAACAATAAATTCTTTTGATATTGTTCTAAATTTCAAAGATTGAAAAAGAGAAAACTCGAAAGAGGGAAAACTCAGAAAAGAGAAAACCCGGAAAAGTTAAGAATGGACTCACAATTCGACTGGTTTGGAGACCAGATGGAGATGGATTAAACAAATTATAAAAGGTGAGCAAGTTGGAAAGATTTGGAAATTTACCCGGAACTGTAATCTACTAGGGTGATCATATTAGCATGGGTTTGCTATTGGGAGATGCCTAAATGGCTAATGTGGAGAACAACCAAACATATCGAAAACCAAACATATCGAAGCAAGTTAAGCCAGCCGAAAAGAAGAGTTTGTTTGTTCTCAGCCCACTGGAGAGAGCTTTGCATGTTAGTCAATAAGCCACCTTTAGAATTAGGACATCCTCTTAATTATTCCTTCCTCTCTGTTATAAAACTGTGTAATAAACCCAAACTTTTGTTCAATTTTCTACACTAAAAAAGTTCCATCTAAATAGAGATAAAAGAGCTCACATTCGAATATAGAAAAAGAAAGTGTCTGGTCTGAAACCCTGCAACTTGGCATGGGGCCATTCAAACGATGAGCCCCTCATAGCTAACGAACGGCCCGGATGGCTCATCATCCGGCTTCAGGCTTGTTGCTCACCTTTTCTCCCAATATAGAGAACAGAGAGAGACCCCTTGAGATCCTCATCTCCCCGCCCCCCCCCCCCCATTTTATACCGCATGAGTAGGTTAAAAAAAAGATTTTAAAAGCTGTTTGAGGTTTTCACCCCAAAAACAGTCTGCTATGTTTTATTACCCCATAAGTCTTATTTACGGGGGGTTGGCCGATTCCCCATATATACAACCCAACACAAACTCATCAAATAGGCCCTGGACATATCCCTTTTTCTGTTTGCTCGTTCCATGCCAATACCTGCAAGAAAACCAGATAATTAAGAGAGAGAGAAGGATCATATATATACAGTAACAAGAGCTGGAACAGAGGCAGCAGTCATGATCATTGATCAGTACCCAATCAGTTGGACACAGGGATCGGTAGTACCGTGCGAACTTCTCGCACTCCGGCGCCTCCTCGCCCTTCACCTTCCTGCACCTACAAGATCAAGAAAACTGCGTTGCCATAGTATACAGCTTCTTGATTCGCTGCATCGAATAATATTAAATTCGATGCGACTGCTCGGCGTATTACATCATCATGCTCATGATACAACAGTATTTGTTGTCAAAATGATCGAATAAATCATATTACGTGATGCAAAATTGGTATGTGCTATTACCCGTGGTACTCGAGGTAGCGGGCGTAACAGTGGCGAGCCTGGTTGGTGGTGGGGAACCGGACGTCAACGGGCGCCGTGCCCACCCCCAAGACATCGATGGTCCCGTCGTCTGGCGCCGGTGGCCCATCGGAGATGGTGCCGGGCTCGTGGGGAGGGCGCGGAGCTTGCTTACCGGTGGCCACAGTACGGTACACGTTCCGGCTTCGCATCTTGTCATGGGGATCCACCACGTTGTCCGCCATGGCGCTCAGCCAAGTTCCAGTCGGTGCTGCACTTCTTCGCACTAATCTAGCTAATTAATAGGTACGTACGTACGTAGTGAGAAGAGAGGAGTGAGAGAGAGAGAGAGAGACATCTGGAAAAGCTAACTCGGTGCTCATCAGAGCTGGTGACAAATATGCTAAAGTTTAATTTGGAGGAATATAGTAGAGCTAATAGAAGAATTTCTTTCCTTTTTGCCTATGTCTAGGCTATATATATATATATATATATATATATATACACATTATTGTTGGTGCGGGAAGAAGCTGGAGCTTAGAAGAACTATGACTATCAGTATCAGGTAGGGACTCGAATATTTTCTAGAATCCGTTCGAGATCCGATTTGGATGGGCGTTTCGCTGATTGCATGTCTTCCTGGCCTTTGTGGCTATGATTTTAATTATCATGGGCCTGTGCTCAAATAATTTCAGACTACATATTCAAAGCAGAAAAATAGATTTTTATGGCTTTCCAAGGATATTCATGCAATTAAAATTTTTTGAGGGGTATATACGCAAAATACTTTTTTCAATATAGTATGTACGGTCACCCAAAAACCACAAACGCACAAGCCCAGGATATAACTGCGAAGCTAAAAGAGGGTGATCTTCCAGTATATGTAAATTGGAATAATATTACGAATCCTCATCCATCTTGCCAAAAAGATAAGACCCATCGTCACAAAATTAACTCAAGATTTATTTTATATATCCTCTCCAGATGACATATATGCATGAAGGACATTGATTGGGATACATGAGTCATAACATGTATATTATATATGCTCATTCAATCGGTAGCACACTACCGATTAAATCATATATATAAAAAAAAATATCAATCAAGTGACCATATAGGCATGTGCAATGTATATATATTATGTGATCATGTATCCAAATCTTTATCCTAACGCACGAAAGGAAACATGCATGGAAGAGAAATCTAGGTGCTAGCCTTTGAGAGGCTTCAAGCAAACGAGAACCCCGTGCTTGGGCTTCAGAGTGAGGACATGGACAGGCGCATGCCTGTAGTTCTCGGAGAGGACGAAGCTGAAGCTGGAGAGGAGCATAGAGAGGATGATCTTGGCCTCCATCATGGCAAATGCCTGGCCAACGCAGTTCCGCGGCCCGGCGGCGAACGGAAGGAAATGGCGGGTCTGCGCGAACGATCTCCCGGCGAACCTCTCCGGGTTGAACTCGTCAGCGTCCTCCCCCCACAGCTCCTTGCTGTGGTGCAGTGCAAGAGCCGGGATCCACACGGAGAGGCCCTTGGGGATGTGGAGGTTACCTACTTTGATGTCCTTGAGTGCCACGCGAGGCAGCAGCGCTGCAGGCGGGTACAGCCTCAGTGATTCGTTGATGATCATATGTAGCTGCATGCAGACCATCAATGGAATCAATTATATGCAGACCATCAAAAAAGAACAGCAGGAACATATACATACCACAGTGAGCTTGGGAAGGTGGTCGGTGGTCGGCGGCTCTCGGCCGCAGACCTGAGCCACCTCGTCGCGGGCTCTCTCCTGCCAGGAGGGGTTGGTGGCGAGGAGCATGATGGTCCATGTGAGGAGGAGCGACGTCGTGTCGTGGCCGGCGAAGTAGAATGTCTTGCATTCATCGATCACCAGCTCTAAGGAATACCTGAATCCATCCTCCCTCTTCTGGTGGACCTCATTGAGCAGCAATCCGAGAAGGCCGGTGCCGTATGATGAGCTCCTTCCCCTCTGGAAACTATCCTTTTTGTTCTCAATGATCTCCATCATCCCCTTTTCGACTTCCTTCTTCAATGCCTTTATCTCCCTTCGGTATTTGCTCGGAAAAAACCTGAATTAAAGATTTTTGTAAGCATTTAGTAAATGGCTGCCGGGAAACCGGAAATGAGACTCACTCACCGGCTGCCGGGAAACCAGAAATGGCGGCCGGCCTGGGCGGTGAGGTACTGCAAGCGGTTTAGTTGATGGACAATCTGCTTGCCCTTCTCGTAGCTACTGTCGAAGGCCGAGCGGGATACGATATCGGCAGTGAGCTTGATCATGTACTCGTAGATCTCCACCTCATTGCACCCTGATTCAATGGCGTCCCGCAAGGATCTGATCGTCTCATTAGCGCACTCCACCATGTAATTCGCGAAGCACTACTAGCAAGATCATGAGATCTTTGATTAACTAAATTGTTATAAACTCTAATGACTCACTAAAAGCTTAATTAATTAAGCCAAAGAGATCGATTGGTATATATATATATATATATATATATATATATTTATGTATGAACCTTGAGGTTGGCACCCATGAATGCGGGGGCGGCGATGTGGCGCTGGTGGAACCAATCTACGCCGTTGGCCATGAGAAGCCCCTTGCCGACGAAGTCCTTGCTTCCTTGCAGCTGGAGCCATGACCTCCCGGTGATCTGGGTGTACTTGGAGGAGAGGAACTCCTTGATCGTGTCAGTGTCCGTCAAGCACAACCTCGGCTCGCTCCCGTACCAAAACAAGAATGTCTCGCCTGTAAGATATACCATCTATATTTGAATTGATAACATATATATGGAAATATATTTAGATCGATGGAGAATTAATATATACCATAACGGCGGGACCAGACGAGGAAGTGAGGGAGGAGGCGGCCGGCGATGTCGTGGCGGACGGAGTCCACGTCCGACGAGGTGGTTGCCGACACCATCGAGGCGATGTCGAAGATGTTGCCTGACAAGAAGCGTGGCCTGGGGCCAGTGATACGTTGCTTGGCCATGGCCGTCTTTATGCGCCATGGTGTCAGGATGTAGAAAGAGATGGCGACACATGTCTCTCTCAGTAAGAGGAGGAGGAGGAGGAGGAGGGCAACCCCTGCAGGTATTAGCATGGCAAGGCCCATGGCTAGAGACAGGAACTCGCAATCAACAAGGGCGATATATATATGCACAGGGTCCTCTCTCCCTCCCTCGAGGCTCTCTCTCTCTCTATCTCTATCTCTCTATCTCTCTATCTCTCTCTATCTCAGAGAGCATGCATATATGCATGCACTACAGCAGCCACTTATGGAGATGAATATTATTCCGGATCCTCCCGTTATGGGAGGATCCGATCCACCTATGGCATGATTTAAATGGGTACCTTTGCGGGTTTGGGTGATTTTGGGTTGGCCCACTGTAGGCGCCCCAATTGAATAGTGTATTGGGCCGGATCTTCTTGCGTCTGGGAGGATCCTAATTAAAAACTACTCGTATCTAGATCACAGAGAATGATGGACGTACGAGGTATCACCAATGTGGTGGTATAACACCTTGGATTTGTTATCTCCTCCTAGAGGAATCTGTAGTTGCGTGGCTATTTTTCAAATGAGTAGGAAAGTTCGATGCCTGATAATTTTAAACGCCCATGTACTACAAGGATTCGGAGATGCTTCATTCATAAACTTGTAGATTACAGAAATAGGACAGATGGAGTTTTACACTGAGAAGAGAAGCAGAATGGACGATGGAAGATAGACGATGATAATATATATACGGGGCTGGTTTCACGTACACAAGACTTAGTATAAATTTTGACACTGGATCTCACCAAGGGAAATCAAGGGCTGAGATTAAAACACAATACGATCTCCCTTCTCACCTTCCACTTAAATTCAGTTAACGGGTTGAATCCACTTAGGATCCGAACCCACTTAGGATTCAATCACACCGACCCCCAATCCTATTAAATCCCCTTCCCCCACCCACTCACCCCACATCGTGGTCCGGCCTCCACCACCACCCTCCTCCGCCCTCCATCCCGGGCCCGCCCTCCTCCTGAATCCACGCTCTGCCCTCCTGCGGCCTCCACCACGCCCTCCTCCGGCCTCGATTGCTTGCATCAGCGACGGGCGGAGGTGTGGAGGAGCTCGAGTGGCAAGCAAGCTCCCCAACGAGCAGCACACCGGGTGGGTCTTTTTGAGAGAGAGAGAGAGGAGAGGAGAGGAGAGGAGAGGAGAGAGAGGGAGGGAGGGAGAGGGAGATGGTCTCCTATCAAGCCGGGTGGAGAGGTCGGAGATCAAGGCCAGAGACCACATCTACTCGATCATGGAGATCAAGTCCTTGATAGTGATGTTTGTCCTTGATGCCCCATCCCAATCCCAATAGAACCAATAATGCAAATAGAAACAAGTATGGGAATAAGCTAGAAGCACGCAAGCATGTCTCAATGCCTTTATCAGCTAGATCCGCGTGATTGCCACACCGCCGCCGCCGAGGTAGATCCACGCAAGCACTCGAGCTCCTCCTCCACGCCACCACCGCCACCGGTGCAAGCACTCGAGCTCCTCCTCCACACCATCGCCGCCGCCGGCGCAAGCACTCGCGCTCCTCCTCCACGCCACCGCCGCCGGCGGCACAAGATAGGGTTTTTGGGTCGAGGAAGGAGGGAACGAGAGGAGATGGTAAATGGGTTCACTCATTTTGGGTTTAAACTTGGGTTTTGAATTTAAGGGGGTTCGACCCGTTAACCCTATAACTTACTCAATTTAAGTAGAAGGTGAGAAGGGAGATGGTATTGTGTTTTAATCTCAGGCCTTAATTTGAGATCCAGTGTTAAAATTTGTATTAAGTCTTGTGTATGTGGAACCAACCCCTATATATATATATATATATATATATATATATATATATATATATATATATATATATATATATATATATATGTATATGTGTGTGTGCATGGTGTAAATTAACTACGTGGTGATCACAAGTTCTTTCTTTGACAGATCCGACTGGTGTAATTGATAAACATGATATTAGAATGGAGAACGATAATGAGTCTCTAGAAATAACACGCATAAAAAAACACACACACGCGAGCATATATTTAGAATAAAGTTTTGTGTATATGGCCAGGTGGTATGTGTAATACACATGTCATCGAATCAGTAGTCCACTACCGATTGAATTTATACCGGTAATGAGGTACCGATTGCTTGATAAAATCCATCGGTATCTCACTATGAATGAACCAGATGAATAATTCAATCGGTAATCAGATACCAATTCATTGATCTATTCCATCGATAGTGGTCTACTCCATCGGTAGACCACTACTGATGAACTATATGAAAGAATCGATAATCCACTACCGATTCAAAAATATGTAATGTATATGCCACACCATCATGTACATAAATGAGCGCTCCATATTTTTTTATTTATGGTGAAATCAGAACATAAAATGACTATTATTTTCCCCCCTTTTTCTCCGGGGAATTGAGCACTTACCCACTTACTCAAGTCCAATGAATACCACACTATCCCCACAGATATCAAAAACTGATTTCAAAACTAACCTTAACTGCGATTTATGACATTGTTATCATTTTTCCATACAAAGTTCCGACTGCTGATTTCTTCACATATATACTGCACATATCAGGGTGGGTTATGCTATAATATCATATTAGTCTCTTAAATTTTTCTTAATTCCATACTAAATACTATATTTCTAATAATATCAAAATCGTCCATGAAGTACTAGTCTATCAACGGACTTCAAAACTCATTTTTCATCCAACCAGTTAAAGGACTCAACCCAGGTTAAAACCTAACCATGCCGAGTGAAACGATGAAAATATACCCTTATATAACAAAATAATCCATGAAATGAATTATAAAAGCAACCTTGTAAGAAACATAATCACCATCTTATCAGATTGATTTAATTCATACATATATATATCTATTCTATGATTATAATATACTAATCTAATATAATTAATTTTAATCAAATTCAGTTTTTTATAATTAATTCATTCATTAATTTGATGTTAGCTGACAGATGACAGGGGATAACTAGTACACTTATATAACAAGACAGATCAAAACTTTAGACTTCAAGTCATAATAATTCTAATAAATGAGATGAATTTCCCATACCGACCAATAAATTCATTGCCTTGTCATGTCCCCCAATGAATTTGTTTTGTCCCCAAGCCTTCGGGGTCAATTAATAAGATTATATATATATATATATATATATATATATATATATAATAGCAGCCTCAGCTATTTAGTTATCTATTCCAGCGCTCGCTCAACTACGTGTGCTGTGTGCATTAATTATCCATACTGATCACGCAATGTACGCCGACACGTGTTTATTGTAAATATTTGTGTACGTGGCTGTACATTGAACATGTTTACTTGATCATGTATTATTGACTTACGTGATAAAGACCAGTGAATATAAGTGAATTTAGAACATTAAAAGTGATAATGTACGATGAACATGTCTATGACACGTGTCTATGTGACATGTACCCTAATCACTTTTTTTAGATAGTTACATTTTATTTTTTTTATTTTTTTACTAAAGAGTTAAACCAAAGCTACCACCCATAAGACTCACAGGTCCACAGTCTACTCTAACAGTAATCTCTATCGGCTCTGACATTCATTTCTCTCATATTCAAGGATATTTATATAATAATATTAAGTTCCAGCCGTTATTACGTTAGATTAGACGACATGAGTTGACATAAAAGATATGCTATCTGATAATAAGAGGCTAGAAATATAATATTTTTTTAAAGTTTTGAGAAATAAATATATGAGCTTGTCTGTCTCTCGAAATGCCACGCCGTATTTTCAATCATCTTTTTGGTACCTACTTGGAATTAAATTTTTTTTTTTTTTTAAAAGATGGTCAGAATTTCATCCTCATGGGAGCTCATGAGTGAAAAATAGAGTAATCTTTGACACATAACCCCCTTATCCCCTTATCCTCATTTTTTATTCAAACATCAAAAGTAATGATTATGGGGTTATTTTCATTTCACCTACCACCATCACTCTATTTTTTCTTACCCCCATTCCTTAACTCCACTTTTTCTAACCCCATTTAACCTTATCCTCTCTTAACCCCACTTTTTCTAATCCCATATCAAACGGGTTCTAACTGATGTCTAATACAACTCTAAATATATCATTTAAAACTTCTCAAAATAAATAAATAATTTTTTTTCCGTAGAAAGATTGTTATTATTATTATGATAGAAATTAGATGCTTTAAACGACTTGTTTTTTCCAAGAGGATGTGACTGACTATATGAGGAGAAGAAACTAAAATAAGCTCGAGACTAGCAACTACGGATAAGAGTACAGTACATACACTATTCAGATAAATAAATGTGACAGCTTATATATAGCCTCGCCTTGTGGGGCTCAGAAGATGAGAAGGGAATAGGGATGCAGGTGTAACTTAACGTAGTCCTTTCCCACTTGATTCATGAGCCACCTCATCTCGTCTTTTTGAATAATTTATAACACACGTCCAACATCTCAAACCTAACCCAGCGACTGAGCCATAATGGCCCTCACCCGCTAGCAGCAACCAACCCCACCCCCAGCTCTCTATCACTCCATCTCTCATCTCATTTATAATGCACCACCGGCCTGGCCACCGTCACAAAACTTCTTAATTTTTTCAGCCATTTACAAGTACACACATTTATATATATCATCTCGATCTAAAAGTCACAATAGATTGAAATTTTTTTCATATTAGGAGGTGAATTTTAATGACAAAAGAATCTAGAGAATTTTAATGACAAAAAACAAACAAACCATATATTCAAAAGTAATGTTTTGTGTACATGTACAGGTGACATGTGTAATGCACATGCAACCGAATCGGTAGTCTAATACCGATTCGTCCATGTAGTTTATCGGTAGTGATTTAAAGATGAACTATATCAATGAATCAGTAGTGAACTACCGATTGAATTATATTGGCAGTGAGGTACCGATTGGTTGATAGAGTCCAACAGTATTTCACTATCGATGGACTAGATGAATAATTCAATCGGTAGTGGACTACCGATTCATTGATCTAGTCCATCGATAGTGGTCTACCGATGGACTACATAATAGAACCGGTAATCAACTACCGATTCGAACATGTGTAATGCGCATACGACATCAGCACATACACCAATCATTACAACAATTACAGAGATTACATCACACCAGTATATTACAATATTACACTCACGTTGTTCTCTCGTTTCTCGCCAAAAGCAAAAAAAAAAAAGAAAAAAAAAATTTAAAACCCTTAATTAAAATGACTAAGCTAGTGCATATATGACTGCGCGCAGGGTATTAATATGAATGAAACAGGGTACAGAACTGACAAGGGTTTGTTTAACGTGTGCTTAACTTTTTGTACTTGATGTTCCAGTGGATATATCGACGACGATGATGATCCAGTTAATATATAACTATAATTTATTTAGAGCTTGACGATCTCCGGTATATGGACGGGGTAGCGGTCGATGCAGTCGTCCCAGGGGCCGCCAACGGGGGTCTTGACAGAGCGGATGCACTTCCAGACGGCGCTGTTGCACTTGAATCCGCTGCCGAAGCCGATCTGCCACACCCGGTCGCCCCGCCGCATCCTGCCCTTGGCCTCGATGTAGTTGAGCTCGTACCAGAGCGAGCTGCTGGACGTGTTGCCGAACCGGTGCAGCGTCATCCGGGATGCTTCCACGTGCTCCGCCGACAGGTCCAGGTTCTTCTGCAGCTCGTCGATCACCGCCCGGCCGCCGGCGTGGATGCAGAAGTGCTCGAAGGCCTGCTTGAAGTCCGGGATGTACGGCTTCCACTTGGGGTTGATTAGCTTCCGGCCGACCAGGGTGAAGAGGAAGAGGAGCTGCTCCGACGCCGGGAGGACCAGTGGGCCCATGGTCGTGATGTTCGACTTGAGCGCCTCGCCGGCGATGGCCATGAGGTCCTTGGAGAGCGATATCCCGGAGATGCCGTCGCCGTCCTCCTCCTCGTACACGCACCGGTACGCCTTGTCGTCGGCGCCGCGGTGGGTGCGGACGACGTGGAGGAGGCGGTACTTGGCCCGCCGGCTCTCCCGGCTCCTGTTCGACAGCAGGATGGCGGCGGCGCCCATTCGGAAGAGACAGTTGGGCAGCAGCATCGACCGCTGCTTCCCCGGGTAGAAGTTTGGGGTGATGATCTCGGTGGAGACGACGAGGACGTTGGAGTTCCGGTGAACCTGGAGGAGGTCCCGGGCGAGGTCTATGGATATGAGCCCGGCGCTGCAGCCCATGCCGGAGAGGTTGAAGTTGCGGACGTTGGACCGGAGCTTGTATTTGTTGATGACCATGGCCGAAAGGGACGGCGTCGGCGAGAACAAGCTGCAGTTGACGATGAGGATGTCGATGTCCTTGGGCTTGAGCCCGGTCCTCTGGATGAGCTGGTCGATGGCCGAGAAGATGACCAGCTGGGCCTCGGCCCGGGAGGCGTCCATGGTGGGATTGGGAGGGATGTAGTGGTTGGCCGGCGGGAGGCAGGTCTCCTCGCCGAGGCCGGACCGCTCAAGGATCCGCATCTGGAACTGGACGCACTTCTCGTCGAACCCCGAGATCATGCTGGTGTGCTCCATGAAGGTGGAGTAGGGGACGCGGCAGCAGACCGGCGGCTTGTAGCAGGCGTAGTCGACGAGGAAGACCGGGCGGGGGCGGGACATGAGGTAGATGGTGCCGGCGGAGACGATGACGAGAGCGGAGACGAGGAGCTGGACGAGGTCGAGGTGGAGGGCGTCCCTGCAGGCGACCATGAGCTGGTCCGGGCCCATCTTGACCAGCTCCGCCGCGACCACCACCATCACGGGGATGAGTATGAGGGTGATGAAGTGCTTCATCAAGTACTGGTACCCAAACTTCACGTACTCGAGCCGCACCGACCTGGAGACTGACGTCGGCTGCGGTGGTGCGGCCGTAGGCATGTCTGAGTCCCTCCGGTGAGAATTACTAGAGAGAGAGAGAGAGAGAGAGAGCTTGGATTGGAATATGGAACTGGGTCTGGGTCTGAGATACGGCCTACGGGTGAGAGAATTTAAAAGGGTGGAGAGGGCGGGCAATCAATGGGGGTGGATGGGTCGTTGAACTCGGGGGACCCATGCGGCCACGTTTTAAGGTTTAGAGATGATACCCCGCCCTGATTGGGGAGTTGGTCCTACTACTTACTCCCTTTTTATCATCGATGCTTAGTTTACCAGTTCCGCAGTGTGTTTGTTGCGGGGATGGCTCAGTTTGCTCATATCCCGCGCGAGTTCAATTCCGTTGTGGATGTCTTGATGGCGGCTGCTGTCTAGGTGAATCCTTCGATGCCCCATATGTGAAGCGGCTGGATTTTGGTTTCCATTTTTCTCATTTGTTTTTATCTACTTTTTTAGCCCTCGAGCACAATTTATAAACGGTTCCCCACATTTGAGATCCGGTTGCAACTCTTTCTTTTATTTTTTTGTTACCCATACTCCTCCGGGCTCAACTAATTAAAAAAAATAAAAAATATTGAGTTTGTGGAGCCTGATTGTTCCAGACTCGACCATGACGCACAACACAGAGCTGACGGAGTCCGGGGCAGCCCCCCTGAACAAAAAACGGATTTGAAGATCTGTTGATAGGGGTAGTTTATGTAATTTTCTATTCCCTACGTGCTGAAACCGTAGGATATGAGGGTGTGTATGGGCGGCCGTCATTGTAACTTGTAATTGGCTCTTTGCCTTTGAGATTGTGAAAAACCTCCAACGACTCCGTGGACGTAGCCTTATTCTGGGGTGAACCACGTAAATCTTGTGTCTGTGCTTGTTTCTTCTTCTTCCTCCTCCCTTCTAGATCCTAACAAAAAACACTAATCAAGTTTTACTTCGTTAGCCTACCTGTTGTTAGAGCGTCCGCATTAGCTCTCATTTATAGATTCTATAAACCACAATAAAATGATTCATTTTTTCTTGGTTCAGAGGTTCTTCATCCAACAACACTTCACATTATATACTCGACCATTAATTCTCTATGCCACTTAAATATTCATACTTTCATTTTTTTCATTATATATTTTTATTTATTATTTATTGGTCATACTATATTTGATGAAATATATTTGAGAATAGTCATATATTCAAATAACTATATAATAGTTATATATAATAAATAAAAATATTAAAATTTTGGAAATCTTAATGTATTATTATTTCCTATTCACAAGAGAAGATGGGTTTGGAGAAGAGATAAACAGATAAATGGGTTTTGAGAATGTTATTTGAAAAATAAAAAAGTTACATTTTTATTATTAAATAACTATATAATAGTTATTTGTTACTGTTTGAAATTATTAGAATATAAAAATCATAATATCTTATTATTTCTTATTCATTATACAATATGGGTTCGAATAAAAGATAAATAGATTTAGATAAAGGATTAGAAAATACCAAAAGTTCATATTATATTATTAAATAATGGATACAATTGCTTGCTATAGATAGTGATACACTATAGCAATTCGTGGTTTACAGTATTCCTTAGGGCATGTTTGGTTGCTGAGAAGTGAGCTGAAGTGAAGTGATTTCTGGGGAGTGAAATGAAGTGAAGTGAAGTGACTTCTGGGGGGTTTCTGAGTTTTGGTGTTTGGTTGATGTTTGAAGTGAAATATGGTCACCTCAACTATTTAATATTTTAATAATTTCTCTATATTAAAATATTTAAAAATAATACTATTTTAGATGACGTGGACCAATCACAAGGTGCCACGTGACATGTGGGATCCATTTATATTAATATTTTATTACAGTATGATATTATTAACATTATTTGCACTTAAAAATATTAAAATTAAAACATTAAAATAATATTTTAATATTTTAATATTAATAATTTAATAACTTTTAAATTAAATTATTAGAAATAATATTATTTTGGATGACGTGGATCAATCACGAGGTGATACGTGATATGTGAGACCTACTTATATTAATACTTTATTACAGTATAATATTAATGATATTATTAACATTATTTGCCACTTAAAATATTAAAATTAAAACATTAAAATAATATTTTAATCTTAAAATATTAATAATTTAATAACTTTAAAATTAAATTATTTAAAAATAAAATATTATTTTGGATGACGTGGATCAATCACGATGTGATACGTGATATGTGAGACCTATTTATATTAATATTTTATTACATTATAATATTATTAATATTATTTCTCATTTCAAATGCTACTTCAAATGACTTCATGCCAAAAAGACCGAAAGTCGAAATGAAAAGTGACAACTTTGGCTACAGTGACTTGGAAGTGGGGCTGAAATCACTTCAATCCCACTTCCGAGCAACTAAACACATGAAGTGGCTTCACATGAAGCAAACATGCCCTTATAAAAGCTATAGAGTTCATTTTTCAACCGAACATGCACCGTAGCTCCTCTATTCTCCTCTATAAAGGATTTTGGTTTTCTTACGAAAGCTGATATCGATGCTCTCATAAGGCTGATTAGTTTAGCCAGCATTATTAATTGCTCGATGCCGGATCGCACGTCTGAGCGCCAAAATATCCAATCCAATAAATACGAGTCAATCTGCTGACGCACCCTTCCAATCAAACACATATATGAGGATTGAGGGGGCGTCTGTGCATAATGCACCGGACTACTAATCGGTGCATTTTATTAGCCGTTGGATGATGTCTATATGATGCAGGACAAAGCCCGGACATAACTGAGTCCGATCCGGAGCAGCTCTCGAGGTGATCCGGACGCTTTCGGACTCCATCCATCCGACTCAGATCTCCGGGCAATCCCAACCGTCGGATGGGCATAACTTTCGATCCGGGTGTCCGATCGGGGCGTGCGACCAGTCGAAATGACCGGCTCGACGAGCCCGTCAAGAATCATTGAGATCGAAGATCTCTCCATGACCTTGACCTCCGGATCTTCAAATTCCTTTTGCCTTTGGTTTAAAAATTCAGTTTTAGTGAAAACTTTCCTTTTTAGACAGTTTTTTCTGGTCTTCCTATTTTTAGCAAATTTTCTATTTCTAGTAGGTTTTCTCCTCTTGAAATTCCGAGTTTAGTACTTGGATTAGGTTAATTATGTTTGAGTCCATGTATGAGTTGGTATGGTCTCTCCTTAAACCTATAAAAGGAGGACTTAGGGTTTATAAAGGAGAGTTTTGATGATTAATGAAAGTTAGGGTTTTTGGTTTGTCTCCTTGAGAAATCTGATTGTCTCTTTCATAGAGAGGTCCACGTTACCTTGCGCCACTATATCATCCAACGGCTAAGATCAAAACCTCATCCCCTTTCGTTCTCTCACGGACCGATGCCCCTGGGAGGCCGAGCAAATCTCGACGTCGATTAGTTGGCGATCATATATATTGCAAGGTCACCATCCGATGGCAGGGATGACACGGACTCGGATGCACCATCGGATTGCAGTGGAGGAGCGTGTTACATCAGCGAAGAAGGAGAACGCAGAGGAGGCGACGAGGAGAATATCATGCATCTCTATGCTTGTGACTGGCATTTGGACATGTATAAGGACATTTCATAGAGATAGTGATGTTCATAAATGGTGATTGGTCATATTTCTAATTTCCTGATTTTTTTCATATTTTTCTTCACTCAATCCTCTATTTTTTGCTATGTAATGGCCCATCACTGAACCGTGTTGGAGGCAGGGAAGACTGCCACAATCTAACAGTTTTGGTCTTTAAAACCCTGTCAAACCTTCCTCCCTCCCTTCTACCATCTATCCTTCTTGTTCACAGAATCACAGTAATAAGCCCTAGGGGTTGCGAACCAAAGAAAGAATAGAAACAGGTGAAGGAGAGGAGAAACAGGGGACGGATGAAGGTTTTTAATTTTAGCCGTTGGATGATATAGACATCATCATCCAACGGCTAAAAAGATGCACCGGTTAGTAGTCCGGTGCATTATGATATATCTAAAAGCGCCTGGGACTCCGAAGCATGTATGATCATAGAATATAGATAAACAAATTATTAGCCTCTCGATCAGTGCGTGTCACTATTCACACCGCATGAATCGAGTACGTAGAAACTGGTTCTTGTGCTATCCTCTCATTCATTAGCTAGCCAACCAACAACTATATATACAAAAAGAATTGGTCCATAAGGTGACATGCATGCATGCATCATGTAGCGACAACTACTCAAGTGTTTCTTTGTAGGTTTAAGGAGCCATGGATCCTAAGTTGACTTGACATATATTAAAAGCACAACTACTAAGGTCTTTCTGAAAGTTTGAGGAGATCTAACCAATAACCACTGAAATGCGGGCATCTTGAATGACATTATATATGCAGCAGCTGATGTATTATATTTAATATGTACAACTGGACGGTTTGACAAGTTATCATATTGAATGGAATGGCATCCGATGCATAGTTTATATACGTACCTATAAAATGACGAAGGTTGAAGCTAGTCAGCCATAGGATAGGCAGCTAGCTTGTCGATGGCGGTCAATTAATGTACGTGCCCATTGACTCTTATATATTCGATCATTACTTTTATATTAATCTTATAAAAAGTAATAACGGTTACAATCATTTCCCTTATATTAGTTTGTTTAATATATATTTACTAAATTAGTTTTATATATATTCCTAGATTTACATATAGATATTCCCTAATCATTCTTATATAATGATTAATGAAAAAATTATTGAGTGATTACCTTGTCAAATGGTAAGGGCCCCCACTAATATATATATATATATATCAACTTGAAACATAAGATAAACATGAGATGATTAGCTCCATAGATACTCCAAATCATGGTTGTGAAAAAGGAGAACAAAGTTGGTGAGAGGTCCACGAGATGTGTGAAGTAGCTAGGCCAGCTCACTGGTACTTTATAGACGTCCTTGGCAAATGTATACCATATGTAAGTAGGTAAATCGGTAGATGCCTACCAATTATTATCACCTCTAATCCATCGATAGGTTATCGATGAATTAAAATAATTTAATCAGTAGAGTTTTACCGATTAAATAATCATACATGTTGTTATCCATGTACTTAAATCAGCATTCCATATGTAATTACTGATGTGTGATTACGTGTGAAGAGCCATACGTACGCATGATTGAACAACTAATTGACGAGACTAATCACTATAAAGGTTTAGATTAGATGCGCAGATTACCAAACTTAAAAACTTGTAAGCTGGACAACCGCCGCCAACCACCATATATATATATATTTCAAGTTTCTACGTCCCCACAAAGCTTAAGCAATTAATCCAGTTGGGCTCATGCATGGATATGTATTTTGAACGACCTCAGGGGTTTTGGATTGCATGGAAAGGCAACGTCCAACGTTGATGTTAAGAGCGTCGGTTTCGTGGATTAGGATTCATTTATTGTAAACTAAAAACATTTTATATTATTTAGAAAAAATTTTGTAATTATATTTTTTTTTTTTTTTTTGATGAGTTGAGTCTGAAATAACGGACGGAAAATTTTATAACCACTTGAGGCCCGCAAAAATGGAATCGTAATTTAAGTCCTAATCTCAGCCTTTGCTCACTCCGAAATATATAGATACCATGATTTTGACACCTACGTGCATTTGTAGCATAACCTAATTGAAGGATTACAAGTTTCTTGAATCCTTCCAAATCTAAACTAGCTTCTCCCAGTAGCCTCTCAATAATTAAGCTATTCAACATCTTATACTAGCCTAATGACCAGGGACGGAATTACGATTCCATTTTTGCGGGCTCGTGTGGTTACAAAAATTTATAAGGCCAGAGATGTGTAGATTCTGGAGAAGAGAGGAGTTGTGGTGGCCCCCCAGGACGGCCCAAATCAAACAAATAAATATAAAGTTAGACCTGCATTAAATCTCACCAGATCAATCACGCCGTCTATCATCTTGAGGAGAAGTTTCTTTCAAACTCAACCAGAAATAAGTTTTCAACTACTCAGAAAAGGAAGGAAAGCCAGCAGCTAGGTATGCATCAACAAAACAGGGTTGTTGTTGCATGGATATGTCATGACCTTGTGTCATTGTTCTGCTTTTCTTGCCTAGTTTTGGTCTTTCAAATAAAAATGGTGTAATGTTGTTGATTATTGTTGGGAACATGAGGATAGTGTTTCGCCTCCTCTAAAACTGTGTTTGTAATTTGTCATGTTTACTAGCCTTTTAGGCTCAACTCATCAAAAAAAAAAAAAAAGTGGATGTTCACCCCTTATTGAAGAATGGCAATGAGAACTAGGTATCATTAAATCAGCCCAACTAGAGCCAACCTAGATAGATGAACGTCAAAATCCATGTTAAAGAAAGGCAAGAGACAGACCCTAGGAGACCCGTTTGATGAGCAGAGAAATTAACTTACCTTTTTGAATCGAATCCACAACTGAACAAGCTAGCGAGAACATTAAAAGGTTATATAGATTCAAGGAGAAATGCATGCTATAAAATAGAAATCAGTGATACCAAGTGAGGCACAATTCTTGTCCGCTACACAAATTTTAAGTGGCCACAACTGATTTGGCAATTGATCACCAGCTTTATCAGGCTAATTTAGTACATCAAGCAAGATCTTAACATAAAATAAAGAGTACAATATTAATGGATGTTCCCTACAAAAGAATTAGATGAAGACGATCGATCTTGCAGTAACAAAAAAAAAAGTACATATGAAGAGCATCCCAGCTAATACTGGATAAACATGCTCCTTTAGAAGCAGCAGTCTATCAGTCAGGACCTATCTTTCAATACCATGGATATTGTTTGTATAGTAGAGGGTGTCGTCCTACAGCAGCCTCCTATCAGGCTAGCACCAGCCTCATGCCATCTCTTCACAAGAAACTCGAATTTTGTATCTTCGGGACATTCAGATGGCTGCCAACAAAGATCAGAGCACCAAATTAAACAAGGAAACTGAAGAAAACATATCAGTTGGAGACATCTTATAACAGTTCTATTTCATAAGAATAAGATCACAGGGCCAAGTTTAATTACTAGGTAGGTGGCTACTCTTGTTTTACTTTTTCAGGAGACAAGCATGAAATAACCTACTTAAAACGTATATCAGTGACCCAACTGTGAGAAATCAAATTGGAGTTCATTTCAAGTGCTTCTATTTTTTTTTCAGTAATTTCCTAATCCCTTCTTTATTATTTTTCATTTAAAGCAGTGGAGGTTTTATATGTGGATTAGGATGCCTTAAACCCCACCAGTGCCTAGACACGTGCCAACCAACTGGAGGTATCTAGTAGCGTTGGGCTCGACCCCAATGTTAAACCCATATTACCCTAGAGGCTTGTATCATTACCATTCCTCAGAAAACGCCATGCCATAATCCTCTAATCCCCTCTAAAGATTAATTATCAATAAAAGATACCCCTGTAAATCAACACCGAATTATCAAATTAATTGCTGTTTGTGTTTGCAAGATCAAGTTAATCTGCTTATTACAAATAAAAAAGAAAAAGAAGTCGATCATAGTCTAGCACGGTGAATTCAACTGTTCCAGTTATAGTCAGAGAAAAGAAGGTCAAGAAATTAACAATCATGACAGTGGAAAAGCTGATACACATGCAACAGCACTTGTGCATTAGCGAGATTGTGTACATTGCAGAATGCAATTGCAAGATGCTTGGCATCCGCCATAGGATAAGCAGGCAAAGCCTTAATCAAGAAATCGGTACTTACCAGCCATCTCTTATCTCTACCATTCCATACTTCACCACTGTTTGGGTAAACGGCAATGGCTTTGTTCGTTAGTTGTGGCACATAATACAAGATGGATGACTTTACAATTCTGGGCAGAAGAATAAAGAATAATTGAATTACTTGTTGATTTGTTACCTTCTTAAATTTGAGAATAAGATTTTCAATGAACTGAGGTGGTGAACAATTTATGCCAACGATGCTGACTTTCTCACTCTGATTTAACACATCAAGGCAGTCCTGAAAGCTCTCTCCTGACGAGGCACACTCACCATCGACAGAGCTAAAGCAGACCCAAGATGGAATTTGGATGTTTTCTTCATCAAGCAGCTCTGCTATGGCCTGGAGAATTGCTACGTATAAGTTTATTAACTAGCTCGCAAAAGTCAGATGGAATTACAGTATTAGTGCAGTTGTATCATTCAACCCCTCAAAATTGAACAAACTGTGACCTGCTATGATGAATGTAGAACCCTGTTTCAAACTTCATATCGCTATGTGATGCTTCGACATGAAAGCAACAAGGAAGCAAGAAATACGAGTCTCGGCATTCTCATCGGATATAATTGTCAAACGAACATGAAGCTCCAGGTGATAGGCCTTAGAGAGCTAACATGTAAATGCATCATGGTCGTTATGACAAAAAGTCGAAGGCCAGTATGTTTATGCCTAGTGCATAAGTCAAGATTTAACTGCACACTGCACTGCCATTGAGCATTTGCTAGAACTTTGCTAAGAAATTTGCAAGGTACTAGTATTCCTTTAAACAACCTGAAGCAAGAGAGAAAAGGTATTTCGGCATTTGCTAAACCTCTCTGTTTGAAGATTCTGAAATGAGCATACCCTCTGATAGGAACCCAGTAGTGGGTCGAGCCAGAGGGCCGAGTCACGTCATGAGTAGTTTGGAGTCATGTCGTAGGATAAGTCAGTCATATTTGTATTAGTCAATTAGGAGTTGTGATTGAGTCAAGTGTAGTTATGATTGATTTAGGTTGGGTGTGAGCCCAAGTCAGTTGTTAGTCGGGTTGGATATGAGCCATTCGTTAAACGGCTACACATCCAATGGCTATGATGTTATCTAGGTATTTGAGAGTCCTAGGGTTTCTATATGCCTCTCTATAAATAGGAGGCAAGAGTCTGTAGTCAGGCATTCAAAGAAATAAGAAAAGTGTTAGGGGTTTATCCAGCCATCAATTGGGTACAAAGGGTCTTCTTCCAGCCATCAAGTGGGAGAGGGGCGTCCTCGGGCCTTCAATCGAGGATTTATCTTCACCACCTCCATCTTCTACCTCCTACCCATAACCCGGTGAGATCTCCCAGATCTAGGATCTCATCACCCTCAGCCATAATTTAACTGTACTTCCTTTGGAACATTTGTTAGCAGCTTTTTAGCTAGATTGTTTCTAGAAGCACTCTACTCAAAGAAATCTTTTGTTTCATGTCTCGACGATGCAATGATTCTTAGCATTTGTAAGCACAGTTGTTTTAGTCTCTTTCTTATCATAACGAACAGAGTGCATATGCAAATTTAAGACATGTAAATCATAATAGCAGATCTGCACAAGCAAACATTCTGAGAGGCTAGCGTTATGGGATTGTAGCATCAGAATCATTATAAAAGACCGAGACAAAAAATTTGAATAATTTCAAACGCAATTAATTGCGGCAGGATACAAAAGAGGAGATGTGGAATGCAAGATGTGATGTTCCTTTTCCAGGCATTATGTGGTAAGAAAAAAGATGCATTTTTTACTAAAAGCACACGCTAAATGTCCATACACAAAATGTAGTACCTTTGCCTCAAATTTATTTGGAATGGTTTCAAAGGCTAGTAGATCAGGATTGGCATCTACCAGAACTCGCAACCGCTGTCGGTGAAAATCTTTTAGTTCCTTCAAGCTCACATCCCCGAATAACCCACTGATGAGCACGGTGCATCGGAATATCGTCAGACAAATAGATAGATGGAAAGAGAAAATATTCTCAAAGGATATATCAGGAATTCATATCATGAAGTTAGACTCCCAGATGCTCGGTGCTGCAATTAGGCCATCCAGGAGCCAACTCAGAATCTGTCAAAGATACCAAAGCTAGAGAGGATTTTGTAAACAAGTACCTGTACTCTGAACCATCAGCAAGATAAGCTCCATAGCTACCAATAGAAGCAGCCACCAAAGCGCGGCTATGGCGATGCTCTGGGTTCTTTTGGGCCAGCCTCCAGAAAGTATCTCGGGCTTCAAGAGCCAACTGAACACTTCGTTTAAGTAACAATTCTCCTTCTTCAATAGTTAATCCTTTGGATAAAAACCCAGGAATAGTTGCCTGTGCAATGAGAAAAAACAGAGCAGATTGGATCTTAAATGCATTGCACGTCTAGTATCGAAAACAAAACAAGAGTCGAAATATAAACAGCCCAATTGAAGAAAAAAAAACCACTCTAATCCTCGTGCATCTAGAAGCATAAAAAAAATTCTTTTAAGAGAATTTTCCTTCAAGTGTGTGTCAGAGATTGAGTCAAACACTCCATGAACACAATCTTCATGTATCCATAAGCATAAAAAACCCGATTTATACTCTCTTAACAACAGTAATACACGGAGCCAAACTTGCATTGCATCGATACAAATAGGTATCAACGAACTCTAATCCTCACCTGATACGACGAAGTCACCAGTACATCCGCTCCCGCCTCGAGGTACTGCATATGAACCTACATGTCCACAAGATCTCCGTAAGCTCATCATCCCCTAAGCACGAGCATAGCTCAAGACTCAATGGATGGAGAAGGGGAGAGAAAGAGAGGACCTGCTTGATGAGATGGGGATCGGAGATGAGACAGCGAGCGCTCCACAGAGGGTCTTTGATGTCGGCGCCGTGTGCCTCGAGCTGCGTGGCGAATCCCCCGTCGATGACCGCGCATCCGCCGGCCCTCTCGATCAGCTCCTCCACGAGACCTCGCCCCACCCCCATCTCCTCCCCTCTCTCTCTCTCTCTCTCTGGTCTCAACGTTCGACGGGAACGGACTGGACTATATTATAGAGGTTTTATATAGGTAGGGAGGGAGACAAGGGGAGAGGGGAAGCGGGGTTGGTGGAGGCGGGTGGGTTCGGCCGTTTCGAAGTCATGAGGGGGGCGAGGCGGGTAGGTGTGTGGGGGGGGGGTGTGGGAGGGTTGGGGGGCGAGACCGAAACCTGGACCAGGTCAGACAGAGTGTCCGCCCGGTGCCGGCGGTGCGGTGTGTGGGATGGCTCATGGCTGGGTTGGTGAGCTTTGCTTTAGGTGTACGTACACGTATGACGCGGCGGATCACCGGATCTTGGCTGTGGGGTGGACTCGGAATACGGACGCTGAATCCGATCTTGAGAATCATATTAGAATAACAAAGATGGTCAACACGCTGAGTCCGTATTATAAGGATGATTAGGCTACGATGGTCAACGTGTTGACTCACGCTTAGCAATATTCACAGTTCCCAAATGACTTTGAATTACACGTTTCACTTTTAATTCTTCGTAATTAAGAACATTTTCTTGAAGGCCTTTTAGATAATTCAACTATTAGGACAAAGGTTTCAATTGCTGAGGGCGTTTTGGCCTTTTAAACTAACGTCGTCGTCTTCAAACGTGACGGCGTAAGGAATATTTATGGGAATGATCCTATTCCTCATAAAATTAATTAACGTAGAAATATTTCTAGTATATTTTTTTGAATATCAAGTTGAGAAGTAAATCCTTGATTTAAATGTCAAAACGTTAAAATACGAAATAGAAAAAACATATATCCCAATTATCTCAATTATTAAGGATAAAAGTAATGCAACATTTAAACTATGAAATATTTTTACTCGTTATATATTAAAAATAAATAATATTATAAAAATAGGAAAACAAATATTTTAATGATGATTAAAACGGTAGTGAAGCAAAACCATCGGACTTGCAAATAGACAACTTGTGTAGAGCTGAAAAGTAGTATATGTTAGATGAGAATGAAAGCATTTAGGTGCGTAAAGACTTTGGATCCATCCACGTATATTATAGTACGTTGGTAGGTGAGTAGTACGGTCAGAAGACTTTGGATTCTAAATACGCAGGCTGATATATGGAATTGATCCCCTGCCCTTCTTTTTTCTTCTTTGTCTCTCTTTACCTCTTCTTATTTCTTTTTTTTCCCTCCTTTTCCTCGTCGGTTCCCAAAGTAGCAGGATGGCAATTTGTACCAAATCGATGGGGAATCGAACCATTCCGCCCTGATTCCTTGCCCTAAATCCGTGATTTTGCCCCGTGGATATGAGTTTGGTAGAACCCAATAGATCCTCGCGGGGAATGGGGCAAGTTTGGTATATGTTTTTCCCCGAACCGATTCCCAGCCCCGCTCCATATCTGCCCCGCCCCGACAATTAAATTACTAAAATACCCTATATAGTAGTGGGGTTAGTGTTTAGAAGTGGGGTTGCGTAGTGAGTGATGTAGTACTTGGACGAAACTATTTAGTCAATTGCGATATGAAATCTTTAGATGTGGTTCAATGATTTGAGAATTATTCATGATTATGATTTTGTAAGTGTTTATGCTAAATCGTGGTGATCCGTGGTTCCCCGAACCCCGTTTGGTATGGGGACGGTACGAACCCGCTAATCCCCGTGGGGAATGGGGCGGTTTTGGGGCATGGTTTTTTAATGGAGAATGGGGCGGTTTTGAAGATCCCCGCCCCAATCCGTCCCGTTGCCATCCCTACCAGGTAGCCTGGCTTAGCTCATAAAAAATGAATAAAAATTAAGACTCAAAATTTAGGATGATGTCATATTTCTCAGCCAAAATTCTCATTTTTCCCTTTTAATATAGACTAATATGTGTCTTCGAGTAAGGGAGAGGGAAGGGAGGAAATATTCTTAGAATATTTCTGAATCCACTATTTATTTCACACTTTATCCCCAAACACATTTTCTTATTTCAAATAATCATTACAAAATTATTCTCACTCTCCACTCTACTTTTTTCTTATTTCAAGTAATCATTATAAATTTATTCTCGCACCAAACGAGTATTATTGGAAACAAATGTATATGGCTATCGTTGGTTTTTTCCAAATAGTCTATGAATATGCTGTGCGTCATGCATATTTTTGACGGGTCATAATATTTGCTTCCATTCATGTGGGGAAGGAAAATGTCCAATTTCCCCCTAAATATTTTAAAATTTTAAATCCCCTTGCAGTTGTTCAAATAGCATATTCTATTTGAATATGATAGTATACCTTGGTAATTATGGAGAAAATATTCATTTGTGACCGCATCCCAAACTCCACACAAATCATGACATATGTGCATTTTAACTACATCGTTTAGACACTACATTGTTTAAAGTAATATTTGAAGAAGAATTAACTTCCTTTAAATATGTTGGGGAATCTGAGTGGTCCCGTTGATGTCGGAGATACACAAGATAGATACGGGGATGTCGCAGTGGAAGAGAAACAACCAAACCACAAAGAAAAGGGAAAAAGTGGAGACAAGGATTTACGTGAAAAAACCTACTAGCTACAACTGGAAGGGGAAAACCACGAACATCAGAGGAAATCTTCACTATGAGAGAGAGATTACAAAGCCCAAACCCTAGCAGAGACAAAGAGATCTCTCTTTAGGGTTGCATACTCTCACACCTCTCATACACCTCTCAACAACATCTCTACCACCCAAAAGAAATCCTAGAAGCACTCTATTTATAGCCTCAAATGAATACAAATCCGGATTAAATCTGAGCCATCGGATTTGCTCATCCAATAGAGAGGGATCAATCCCACTCAAGGGAAGGATCGATCCTTGTATGCACGAGATCGATGAATTCCAAAATCCCGAGGAGGATCGATCCTACTATATAGAAGCGATCGATCCGTCCCTCAAAATCTCAGCATCCCGAAGAATGATCGATATGCGGATCGATCCAACCTTGATCTTTACAAACAGATGCCCTCTGTCTCTTTTGTTTACCGAGTAGGATCGATCCTTCTTGGAAAGATGGATCGATTCGTCGATAAATATCAAAGAACGATCGATCCCACATGACTAAAAGGATCGATCCGTCTCTTGCTACCGTCATCCTCATGGAAAAGTCAACAAAATACACACACATTAACAATTATTTGGCCAACGGAGCTAATCCTGATCGGAAAATAACTCAGAGAGTAATATTTCAGCTCAGCTATAATTATGAAATAATAGATGAATAAGAAAATATTATGAATAATTTATATACAATTATTAGCTTCAAAGTAACCACACCACATGGTATATTCACAAAAAAATTCTACAGGGTCTAACTTCCATAACACACACGGTTTAATTCACACTATATTGGGGGAGGATATACACTCCTATGAAAATTACTAAGGGATAAGATGTGAAATTTTCAATTTTTTGAGAGGAAAATTGATATTAGTCGATATAATAAGATTTAATATAGGATCATTTTCTTATTAGGATTCATAAAGATGATAAAATCATAAAAAAAAAATGCGATATTTAAGTACTATCAGACGAAATATTAATAACCTCAAATATATGCATACCGGGTTGTTGTTGCGGATCCTGCTTCGGATCTAAAAAATACCCGACCCGCGACCTGTCGTCCTCTCCAAGCAAACAATCCTAACCCGTTTTATAAGGCCGGCCCTTCTTGGCTTGAGCCCTGAGCCCCAAACCCTAACCCCTAAACCCCATCTCCCTCTTACTAACCGAGCAAGCGAGGTCGAGATGGCTGCGGGCGGCGGCGGTCAGCAGGCGGTGTCGCTCCTCACCAACGTCGCGCGGCTGGCGATCGGCCTGGGGGCCGGCGGTACCCTCCTCAGTTCTTCCCTCTTCACCGTCGACGGTGGCCAGCGCGCCGTCCTCTTCGACCGATTCCGTGGGGTCCTCGACGAGACCGTCGATGAGGGAACCCATTTCCTCGTCCCATGGCTCCAGAAACCCCACATCTTCGACATCCGCATCCGTCCCCACACCTTCACCTCCAACTCCGGTACCAAAGATCTCCAAATGGTTAACCTCACCCTCAGGATTCTCTCTCACCCCGACGTCCCCTATCTTCCCACCATATTCAAGAATCTGGGTACGGAGTACGATGAGAAGGTGCTGCCCTCGATTGGTAACGAGGTGCTGAAGGCGGTGGTGGCGCAGTTCAACGCCGACCAGCTGCTCACCGAGCGTCCTCAAGTTTCCGCCCTCGTGCGGGAGTCCCTCGTCCGCCGCGCGCGGGACTTTAACATCGTGCTCGACGACGTTGCCATCACCCACCTCTCCTACGGCGCTGAGTTCTCCTCCGCCGTTGAGAAGAAGCAGGTCGCGCAGCAGGAGGCCGAGCGGTCCAAGTTCCTCGTCATGCGTGCCGAGCAGGAGCGGAGGGCTGCGGTCATACGTGCGGAGGGCGAGAGCGAGGCCGCGAAGCTTATATCGGATGCCACGGCTGCTGTGGGGATGGGATTGCTAGAGCTTAGGCGCATTGAGGCTGCGAGGGAGATTGCCACCACTCTGTCCAAGTCGCCCAACGTCGCTTACCTCCCTGGTGGTAACAACATGCTTCTCGGGCTCAACCCCTCAGCCCCGGGGTCTGGGCGGTGATCAGCGTCCGCACCTCTGCCCCGTTTGTTTGTTCGAATTCCCAAAACCATGCGGCATATTATCAGGGTATCTTTTAGCTAAGGAAATTTGTTTCCTTGCACTTCTTTGGTCTCGTATTATGGATCAGTTCTTTTTTGTCTTTGAACGGTTGACCATCAGACTAAAAGAGTGCTCATGGGCTTCCATGTGCTCATTATGGTTTTTACTACTCCACTTAGTTTCCTCTTGGATACATTGTTTCATTTAGGCAGATATGAAAAGTAATCTCAGTGGATTTTATGCCTGCAAACTGGTTGCATTCTGTGTTTTTGGTGGTTTGATTGCCTGGATTAGGTTCATCTGGTGGATGTTATATTCTGCGAGGTTAAACTTCTGAAACAGGATTTATGTACTCGTGTTTCATATTTTTGTCTATGCGTAGTATGAATGCTTCTTCATGTTTTAGTAGGATTTGTAGTGTTGCCATCGATTGATATTAAGCTTTCGTCTCCTTTCGCTTCTGCACATGGAAATCATGTGGTGTGATTTATGCGTAATATAAATGCTTCTTCATGTTTTAGTAGGATTTGTAGCGTCGTCATTGATTGATATTAAGCTTCTGTCTCATTTCGCTTCTGCACATGGAATTCATGTGGTGTGGTTCTGTGGTTGGGTTGCTACATATTGGTGAGATTTTGTTTGCTGACATTGTGGTCTCTGTTCCCTTCATTATCTCGGTTGTGAAAAGGTTTTTGCCATTGAATAATTGACCTTCTGAGATCTATGGGGAAAAAACTATTCTGGAAACTAGTGAAGCTTTATGTGTTGGATTATTACTTATAAATGACCCATTAGAGCGAATGCCCGTGGGCAATATGATTTGATGCATTTTGTTTGTACGTTTACTGAGGATTGTTGAGCATCCGAGGTGTTTACATGTATGACAGTAGACTCATGCTTATTACCATATCCATGCAATGGTGGTGTATATAGACGGGGTTGTACTTGGTAAAAATGGTGGTGTATATTGACTCACCCCAAATATGAAGGGTCTCCTCCATAGAGAAAAGGCCGGCCAGCCCAATAGACATTCAGATGGAGCTCCTTGGTGTGGGAGTGTTTTGAAAGAGATGAAGACTGAGGAGACAAAAATCAATGGATCCAAGAAGAAAAAAAGGAAGCTAAGTCCTATACTTATTGGTGAAACGCAAGCAAAAGCAAAAGAAAACCCTGTGATCAAGGCCTCAGTATAGACAAGGGAAATAAACCAATAATTAACTGGCTTTTTGATAATGAGAATGATGGAGGAATGGTTTCATTTTCAGTTGCTGAGTAGCAAGAAGAGCACAAAAAGAACGATTTATAGCCATGTATGAAATTTTTCTTTTTCTTACTTCCATGTTGTAGCTCCATGTTTGCTGCTTTGTCACATTTCCATTCCGTCTATCTGTGCAATGCTCGAATGTGGAGTCTATGCACATATGTCTTAGTGCTTATTGTCTACAAGTATGTCTATGCAAGTGTTGTTCCTAGATGACCTATTATCTAAGTTGACATTGATTGGTTAAATGGAAGGGGTAAAAAGCTTTGATCCTTGATTGCTGGGCTTTATATCTGGCATTTGTAGGAGGAATTTATCAGGCCTATGTAAGAGAAATTTCTATTTCTTCCCTGTATATCATGGCAGCTTTTGGTAATTGGATTTTTCCCTTGTAAGAAATCTAGGAACTGCTGGTAGGCTTCACATTTTAATTATTCAAGTAAGGTGATTGAAGATGCTTAGTACAGTGCTCGCTGGCAGATAGATGTCATGGTATTTTACTGTAATTTGGCACGAAAAAAATCTGATGTTCAATTTTAATATTTTATCTTTGGAGTCAAAAGCGTGAAATTTTTCATGGATTATGATACAGAAATTTTTTGTTACAAAATCACAGGTTATGCTTCTAAGATCGTGAATTGCAGTGTTCATTTGGATTACATTGACTGAGAACAGATGATGTTATGATTCACAGACTGGACGCCATGATTCTTGGCTATTTATTTTACTGCAATTACCCATTGAGGTTAGTTGGTGATCTTTTAAAATATATTTGTCCCTACATAGCAGGTTTGGAGAGGACTGTGTACAGTATTATTAGGACTCCAGCTAAGTCTTTGGAGATATGGCTCAAGGACAGGGGGGTCAACTTAAAGGTCTTTGTTTTATTGTTTTGATTGCTAATGGTCATAAATTGATGAAGGGCGAGGAAAGAAATCTTTTTGTATATGTGGACCGACTGTAGGATTGATTCCCATTAGGCTAGTTTGTTGAGGATGAAAGGAAGAAATTAGCGCTTAGTTGTGTATTGTGTTATGAGCCCTTCCTTAATAGTGACCAGATGCAAGAGGTATAGTCACACAGGTTCGTTTTCTGGAACCGGAGCTCCTTTCTTTAAGATTGTTGACAGATGTTGCAGATGTTCAAAAAGGTTCTAGGTTTGATCTTTGATACGATTTAAGTTAATAGTCAATGGAGCCAACCATTTTTTGTTTTCCTAGATTGTTCATGCGGTGCCTCAAGAGAGAGCAGCAAATTTTTGACGCATAACAACAAGGAGCAGTGACATTGGTATTCTTAGTCTGATTTTGTGACGTGAATTTGCATGTGAATTGACTCATGTAGTGCTTGATGTTTTAGGCATAACAATTTGGAGAAGATACATTGGTGTTCTTAGTCTTTATGGAAGATTTTATTATTTTTGCATTTGCAGGCAAGAAAAGTAAATCAGCTCATGATGATATCCCATGAGCTCGATTGAGAGGGATAATTGTATTGTTTTTGTTTTGTCCGCTTTACATTTTTGCCTTCATAGCTAAACTAAATAAGCAAAAGAGGGAGTGTCATATCGACTTTATCCAGCCTAGCATAACGAGTACGATGTATATTAGGCTAGGTTTCAGAGGAGGTAATACACAAATATTTGTACAAAAAATAATGCTTGAACTTGGGAGTGCATACCTTGGAGGGAAGGATAGGAGTCTGGCCGCTTCAGGATGAAGGATGAAGTACTATCTTAGATAGCCTGGATAGACACGGTAGGAATGAGTGATGGTAGATTCCTGGAGGAGCAGAAGGGCAGGGTTGTTGAAGAGGAAGACGTCTTCCTTTGGCGCAGTATATGGTCAGCCCTAGCTGGTGTTCGTTTCTTTCTTTGGAAATTGGCACATGGTAAGATGGTTACTTTGAGAAGGCTATGGGATCTTTGTCTAACAAGTGAGAAAGCTTGTCTACGATGCGGGTGTGCTGATGAAGACCTGGAACATCTTTTCTTTGGCTGTCGTGTTGTTTGGGAGGAGGTGCTACAGGAATTTAGTGGATTGTCCGAGCTCAATCTTTGATGGTGCTTTGGGATGTTGGGTAAGTTAGGTAGGGATGAAGCAAATAGAGGGTAGGGATGAAGCAAATAGATGGTTAAAATCAACTGTTACGTATGCCTTGTGGGTTGTATGGAAGCAAAGATGCAAACAGGTATTTGGGGAACAATTTATGGATTCAACGGATATGGCCCGATCGATCAAATGGCAGATTCGTGAGTATCTTTTGCTTCATACCATATGCATGCAGCCTGTTTGTGATATGGCATGGGAGGGTGTTAGATGCCAAACTGATGCATCCAATGATGGGAATGGTTCCCTGGCTGGGATAGGAGTGGTGGGTGTTGACAAGGAAGGGGTGGTGATCTGGGATGACTCCTCTATTACATTGGCCTCTTCTATTGTACATGCTGAACTTCAAGCCATCCAAAGGGCGATTGAGCTAGCGCGCAGGGAGTCAAGCATTTGATGGTGGAGAGCGACTCACTCCTGGCTGTGGGAATGATTGAGGGCCGGGTGCCAAGGATTGACCATTGCGTGGAAGTTGTGCTACAGATATGGTCTTTGGCAAGGGGCTCCTTAGTTTTGAAGCTTTCAAGCTGTACATATTTGGAGAGAGTTAATGTCCTGGCGGATGGGTTAGCCCGCCAAGCAAGAGCTTTGGCTGGTCTTGTTGGTGGGTTTGAGGCACCTTCTAATGTTTTTGATGAGGAGGACGATCTCGTTGGGCTTTTTTTTGGATAGTGGTGAGTTGAGGGTTGTACCAGCTTAGGCTAGATTGAGTAGATTTTTGGCTTAATTTGTCAAAAAAAAAAAAAGAGAGTGATGGTAGTGGACATACTTGCATCATGAATATTTATGAAGTAATTTGATGGAATTTGTGATGGTAGTGGGCATACTTGCGACATGGTTATCTATGAAGGTATTTGAGACCTGTGAGGAAGCCTAGAAATCTTCTGTTGATGGAGACTGGGCATTAAGGATTATCAAAAGATAAGCAGCTGTATGTGACTACTGTTTTGAATGGAAAATGTTACTTGCTCCAATGTTTTTCCATTAAAGCCTTGAAGCTACTGTTACTAACTTGTATTTCTGGTTCAGAGTTGTTTTTGCTAACGAGCTGCATTGATTTTGTCACCTCAATGATTGTTCACCGTCCAGCTGCTATTGATACGTCGGACATTATTATTATTTTTTGATTAGTTGAGCCCGAAGGCTAAGGGACCCTATTAAGGATCAAGTACAATCGTAAGCCTAGGAGCCGGGGCATGCCCCTCAGCTCCCGGTTCATTACAAAATTGATACCAAACTCTAAGTGCCTCTCGGGCCTGCCAATCTGCGCACAAGTTATCCTCGCGTGGGATGTAAGCAACTCGAAATTCAGCAAGTTCCCGGGCAGTCCACCAAATTTCATGCACCTCCTTTTTGAAGCTCGCTGGTAAAGGCAACCTCCCCTCTATCATACGGACCGCATGCAATGAGTCACTCTCTACCAGTACCTGTTTGAACCCGCAGTGGATTGCCTGGGTAACAGCCACGCAGATCGCTTGAAGCTCTCCAGAGAGGACGGAGCTGGCTCTGCTTGCAGCCCAAAGTACATGATCATCTTCATCAATGCAAACAACACCAAGTCCGGTCATGCCAGAAGAATGATCCAGGGAGGCGTCAGTGCGAAGTCTGATGCTGTGTTCATCTTCCACAATCACCCTATGCGAACGCCGCTTCGATAACCCGATGTACTCCTTCACTTGCCATCTGATTAACCTGGCAATCTCCCTCGCATCCTGCCCTGCTCCTCCAGCCACCACCGCGCAGCGATCCTTCCACAACCACCAAGCGCCATAGGCAAGTAGGGAAGCTACATGTTTGGTTTCCTCGAACTTTTGAGGACGCCCGAGCAAGTTCAGGTACGAATCCATGGTGAGATCAGAGGTACTGATGCTGGTGCCGACCATGACCCTGCTCCACACATCGCAAGCAAAACGGCATTCAAAAAGAATATGCTGCACAGTTTCCTCTGAGAGATTGCATCGGGGACAAAGATGATCAGGTGCTAAGCAAAGTGACCAAAGAGCTGCTTTGGTCGGAAGCTTTCCATGCATAAGCTTCCATAGGAACATTCTTGGTCGTGGCCCAGCTGGGGCATGCCAAATTCTCTTCCAGAAATGAAAGTGCTCTGTTTCACGCCGCCCGCCATCCGCATCCTCAAGCATCTGGTACGCCGATGCAGCTGTGATGTTGCCATCCTTGGTCCACGTCCATCTGGGGTGTCTACCCGTGACATGACGAGAAAGAGGAGCAGCTAGCAGCCTTTCAGTCATGGCGGGGTGAAAAAGATAGTTGAGCTTGCATTGATCCCAGTCGCCATCTCCAGTGAACAGGTCGGAGACCTTCATTTGAGACAAATCTTCATCGGCTTTAACAAGGCAAGGGAATGTGAGTAAGGGACCTTCACCAATCCACCAGTCATGCAGGATGTTCGCGCGACACTCCACTCCGGGTTCTCAACGATATTGTTTGCGAAGTATGTCAGTAGCCCTGCAAACAGAGCGCCATAAGCAGGAGACAGAGGACGAGCTTCGGAGGAGAGGAAGAGCTCCCACAAGCTTGTATTTAGCTCGGCAAATGGATGTCCAAATGCTCCCCTGAGGTTCAAGGAACGTTGCCGCACGCTTCATTCTCAAAACCAGCTGCCAACGTCGAAGGTCCTTGAGGCCAAGGCCGCCCTCCATCTTGTGTCGGCAGACGGTGTCCCAAGCGACCGTCGAGAGCGCACCTTTTTTCCCTTGCCAAAGATAACTACGAGCCATGGTGTTGATCTTGTTCAGGACGGTAACAGGGGTGGGCACCGACGACATCACAAACACCGGCAAGGCCTGCAACACCGACTGAACTAGCACCGCCCTCCCTGCCTCAGCCTTGTGTGAGCCGCTCCATGCTGCCAGGTTCCTCTGCACTGCGTCGAGGAGGAAGGAGAAGTCCTTGACCTGGATCCTTCGTGAGTCCAGTGGGATTCCTAAGTATCGCCAAGGCTCAGCTTTCCTCGCAAAGCCAAGGAGCTGGGACAACATTCTTCTTCGCCTAGGAGAGGTAGACGGTGAGAACTTAACGCTTGACTTGTCGGAATTGACTTCAAGACCTGAGAGCTTCCGGTACCTCCTCAGGATATTGGTAAGCTTCTTCGCCTCCTCCCTCTTAGCAGTAGTCACGAATAGGCAATCGTCGGCGTAGAGGATGTGACTGATGGGTGCTGCCAAGCCCGTGTATGTCACCCCTTGCAGAGCAATAAGCGGAATCTTGGCCAATCTGGTAAGCGCCTCCTGCGCTAGGATGAATAAGTATGCAGATATGGGGTCTCCCTGGCGAAGTCCACAGGCTGCTGGGAAGAAACCGCATACCTTCCCATTAATTAGCAGTGAAAAATTGGTGGTGAGGTGATGCACTCCATCACGAGGTTTATTCATGCCCCTGGGAATTCCATTTGCGTCGGACATTATTTGAATCCTGTGTTTTCCTTGTAGATCTTTTTAGCCTATCAATTCGATGACTTCTCACTCTTGCTAAATTTATCGACTTTTCTTGTTATTTGCTTAAAACTGCACTTGTGTGTGTTTCGGTGATGTGATGAACGCGATGGCCTCTGATATGGATGTCGGCCATGTTATTTGCTTCTAGTACAAATTACAAAAGAAATCTATGTTGCAGATTGTTTTTGTTTTTTGGATGAGATGGAGACACTGAAGAATGTGATGGCATGAGGATAAGCCTATTGCAAAATTGGCACTATATCCCTCTAGTCTCCCTTTTTTATTTTGTTGGATCTTGTTACCTAATCACGGTGATGTTGTGAGAAGAATGTTAAGGCTCCTCGTTGGATTGAAAGGACCATCCCCTTCCAGTTTCCAGATATGATTCCTAGTTTCCAGATTCCTGCTGAGAGGGGGATACTTTATCAGCGAGATTTGTTCCTGAACTCCCATCAGGTGGTGGTAGTCAAGAGGAGCTGAGAGCTGATGGATTGCTTTCGAATAAGGGGCCTTTGGTGGTATTCAAATGTGGAAGGGTAGACAGTTATGTTATCTCTTTGTGCATTCCAAACGCATGGGAACTCTTACAATCCCCTGATATCTAGAAGATTGATACTGCTAGGCCTTTCAACGCAACCAGCAGTTTGGCACCAGAAAACTCGTTTTGGTCGGCAGCTAACAAGTCAAGTCTGTCTAGGAATGAACCCAGAGAACAGGGAGTAAGACACGGCTTCGGTTATGGGTGCATATCCACACGTTTCAATTTTAGTTGTCGGCGTATGTTTAGCTTATTACCCGGGGTTGTGTTACAAAGATAACCGCTATGAGAGTTAGCAGACTAGAGGTCAGTCTTCAGGGTTACCATATCTACGATGAAAGTGTTCGATATCTTTCGCAGTTGGAACTGAGAATGTCAAGCAGAATATTCTCAGGCTTTTGAAGTATGATTCGTTTTGTTGTGGCATCAAGGAAGCTTCTCGTTGCGTGAAGGAGCTTTCAATGTGTTGCCTTTTATTACAGTATCACTGAAGACTTGAAACCGGGGCAGTGTTTGGTTGAGCGAGCGGACCCTGGACGCGAAGTGAAATTTTTGACTGGACTGGAAGTGACCATGTTCGTCTCAACTGGACTATTATTTGACCAATCAAATGAACCAAAATGAGTCGGATTTGGTATATCAACCACACCTTAGTTTTACATCACCATCTATGCTAACGTTGCTAACGTTGATCATCAACACGAGAAATGTATCTTTTTTATTAAGCTCAGAACAGTCTATCTTTTTATTAGATTATAAAAAACTAAAATCCACACACAAATTTCCAGAACCAAGAAGTATGTCAAGAAATAAGAACATTAATAAGTGATAGAGATATTTTGTTTAAAACCACCCTCTTATTTTATTAGAAAAAAATTAAATTGAAATTTCGAGGTTTAATAATAAGTCTGTCAACTTTTAACTGCCCAACAACCCACCCATGCCTTTTTTTTTTTTTTCAAAGTCCATATATATGTTACTATAGTCAATCCTCTTTCCTCTCTCTGCCCGTTCTCACTCGTTCATAAGGAAGGTACTAAAAAGAAACGAATCGCTGGCTCTTCTTGGCTGAGATGCCCCACTTTTTCCCCCGTTGCCCTCCCCCCCCCTCCCCTCCCTGAGCTAATCCAAGCCGCCGCAGCCCAATAGAAGAGGCCCGCCTGGAGGGGAAGGGGGAGGGGGGAGGAGAGACATGGTGTTCAAGGGGCGCTTCTTCTCGTCGTCGAAGAAGTCGGCGTCGGACTCGTCGAGCCCTGATGGGTCCAGTAATAGCCCCCGCACCCCCACCCTCGACTCCCCCACCCCTTCCACCACCGCCGCTTCCCAAGGTAGCGGTGGCGGCAGCAGCAGCAGCAAGAAGAAGCAGGCCTCCTCCAAAGCCTGCCGGGATTCCCCTCTGCGTAGGAATCACCAGCCCAAGAACAAGGATAAGGATAGTAAAGATTTGGGTAAGGACTCCAAGATTCTCAAGGGTAAGGAGGTGACCCTTTCTGCCGCCGCCGCCGCCGCCGCCAGGGTTCGCGAGGATGGTGTGGGCGGCGGTGGGCCGGCGCTGTCGCCGATCTTGGCGTCGTCGCTGGGGCTGAACCGGATCAAGACGAGATCCGGGCCACTTTTGCAGGAGGGGATCCGGGGGGATGATAGGATCTCTGGCATCGGGGTGAGTAATTTGTCTCGTAGGACAGCGGATGGGTGCTCCACTTCCACCTCGTCCTCGACGGTGTCGGGGTCAGTGGGGAAGGGTAGTGGTAAGAAAAAGGATGTTAGAGGGCTGGAGAAGGTGCCGGAGTCACGCTCCAAGGAGTGGATGGCGACGCCGGGTGTGAGGTCCGTTGGGAAGCAGACGAGTAATGGGGAGTTTTCTGCTGGTCAATTGGGTAAGGTTTACTTTATTTCTCTTTTAACTCTTCTCAAGTTCCTTTAACTATGTGCATATGCTGGGAATCTGATGTAACTAATCTTTGTTTGCGAGATATTGTTGATGTGGCGACTCTTTAACTCACATCATGATCATTATAAGCTTATTATTAAGCTCTGTTTCCTATTTCTTCGTAAATTGATCTTACGAACAGAGTTTGACTTTTCATTTGAGCAAGTAAACATATAGATAAAAGCTTATGATTGAAGACACCTGAAGGCAAAAGGGAATTTTTTTGATTCCCAGTACACTGAGATAATAATGCTGATCGAGAATTGTCTTCATTGGACATTTGATCAAGTGGTCTTGGTGCTTCCTCTCCAAAAATCTGAACCCTCGCCCCCATCAAATTTAAAGAAAAGTCATTTGAGGGTGATTAGTGCAAAGAGCAAGTAACCAAGGCATCTGAATATTGACTCGTGTGGAGCTATCGAAGGAATGCTTTTTACTTGCCAAAAGCCTTTTTGAAAAGATTTGGCAGAAGTTTCCTTTATATTCATTACCTGACACTCAACTTGCGTGATCTTTTTGGCTCTGGCATTGTGGATCTGTTTTTGTAATTGACCAATTTATAATGTGGTTAAGCATGCGAAGTTGTGAAAGCTTCACGGGATATTTTGCATGCTTTGATAGATTCAATTTCAATGGCCCGGGACGAGATGTGTGATCAAAGTTATTGTAGGAAAATTTTCCTTTATCCTCGACAGGGGGATATCAAATAGCAGCTATATGCTTTTGTATGGTGACGTAGATGGTTCCTCTTTTTCACAAGTACATTTGAACTGGTCTGGGGTTTAATGTGACGAAGGATCTCCAAAAATCATGTTTCTACTGTGTATATGGCTCCCAAACTGATGAAACATTCACCCAGCTTATATGACAAGCTGGGATTAGTTAATTATTTCAACTTATATGTTTCATAGTAACTTTTCTAATGGTAGATATAAATGCTATAGGCTTTAGCTTGTGACCTATGCTAATGGACTGACACATGTAATCAACGAAGAAGTTTTGTGTTTGATGTTAGGCAACCAGAGTTGCTCACATGGAAAAAGAAGAATAATTTGAGTTTTGGTACAGAAGGAATTTAGATTCCGATTACAATGTTGGATTAATCTTATTGACAATATACTTCAAAATCGGACTTTTCCTTCATGATTTGTTTATTTGTTTGATATTTTACTTTAGTGCTGGGTTTGGATATGGTTCATTGTAATTCAGAAAATTTGTCGAAATGTTTGATCATTGGATCCAAAATTTTGTGTCTTAACTTCTTCAAATGCTCTTAGGCCAAGTCATGTCATCATGGAGTCATTCTGGAGAGTTAAGAACTGCTGCTGCTTGCTCTTTGAATGCCGAGGTGATGAAAGATTTTCTCTTGGTGCTGTGAATACGATGAATATTTAAATCTGACCGTGTGGTTACTCGCTATGGATATATTTAATAATCTAGAATTCATGCAGTTTCCAGCTGATGATTCTGATACTCCAAAGGAGTCGGAGTCTCCCCGTTTTAGAGCCATAATGGAAGCTACTAGTGCACCTAGAAAGAGGAACCCTGCAGACGTAAAAAGCTTTTCACATGAGTTGAATTCTAAAGGCGTGAGGCCATTTCCGTTTTGGAAACCCCGAAGCACATATAATCTGAAGGTACATATGTGCCTGTTGCTGATGGGTCTGTTTCATGATCCAGTTTTGTTTTCCTTTTGTTAAATGTAATATAGTGTCCTCAAATTGGTAAATTTTGTTGTATACATGCTTGTGGAAAATTTAGGCAGATAATGGTGCTTTTTTTTTTTTTGTTCTCTCCTTGTTAAATACAGGAGGTACTGAAAGTTATTCAGGTGAAATTTGAGAAAGCCAAGGAAGAGGTGAACTCAGATTTGGCTATTTTTGCTGGTGAGTTGGTTGGTGTAATGGATAAGATTACCGAAACCCATCCTGAGTGGAACGAAAAATTGGAAGATTTGTTGTTACTTGCTAGAAGCTGTGTTGTTATGACTCCAAGCGAGTTTTGGCTCCAATGCGAAGGCATCGTTCAGGATTTGGATGATCGTCGTCAGGAACTCCCAATGGGTGTGCTGAAGAAGCTTCATACTCGGATGCTCTTTATACTCACCAGATGCACAAGATTGCTTCAGTTCCACAAGGAAAGTGGGTTCGCGGAGGATGAAGTCGTTATGGATCTTCGAGATCCAAAAATCCTACACTCTGCTGATAAAACAATCCGATCAGTATCAGGTGTAGATGGAAAAAACACTAGCGCCCCAAAAAGCTCGGCTGATGCAAGAAAGTCTCATAGTCAGGAGCAGCAGATTTTAAAATGGAAAAGAAGCCATGAAATAAAGCCACTGAATTACTTTCCACCACTTGAAATAGAAAAAGAGGAAGTGGATACCCCACCAATTAGGGCTCGTATAGCTTCTTGGAAGCCTCTTCCATCTCGTGCAGTTAAGAATCAGGAAGATGCTAGCTCCATCGAAGATGTTCAAGCTGAAATGGAGGTGCATTCTTTGCAGAGAACAAATATGAGTAATTCTAGGGCAGATCATAAGCCTATCAATCCTCCTGAATTAACAAGTTCAGAATGTTCTTCTGTGCATACTTCAGTTCCTTTGAAGCATCAGCATAAATTTTCTTGGGGTAACTGGGTAGATCAGCAGAGCATTTCAGAAGAGGGTTCAATAATGTGTCGCATTTGCGAGGAGTACGTCCCTACTTTATATGTGGAGGACCACTCAAAGATATGTGCTATTGCTGATAGATGTGATCAGAAAGGTTTGAGTGTTGATGAGCGTCTCATCAGAATTGCCGAGACTTTGGAGAAGATGATAGAGACCCTTTCCCAGAAGGACACATCCCAGATTGTTGGAAGCCCAGACGTTGCAAAAGTTTCCAACTCAAGTGTCACTGAAGAATCCGATATTCCTTCTCCAAAGCTTAGTGATTGGTCTCGGCGAGGATCTGCTGATATGCTTGACTGTTTCCAGGACCCTGATACTACTAACTTCTTGGATGATTTGAAGGGTCTTCCATTGATGACATGCAAGACCCGCTTTGGTCCCAAGTCAGACCAGGGAATGGCTACCTCATCAGCCGGGAGCTTGACTCCTCGATCTCCTGTATTTACGCCAAGAGGTAGTCAAATTGACATGCTTTTGGTAGGGAGGAATGCAGTTTCCGAAAGTGATGATCTTCAACAGGTTCATTTGTTGTTATCTAATTTAATAGATGCACGCTACATATTATTGAGTTAGTATGTTTGTTACCCCATGCTTAATACCCATGCTTACTAACAATTAATCGCACGTGAATAAACGTGTCAAGATTTTCTCAGGTCATCATGTTGTTAAACTGGACTAATTCTGTTTATTAAGTACTTTTAAGGTGCCAGATAATGATTTTATTCCCAGTTTACTTTCTTTCTGGTTCTATGCACGGTGACTATTTTGAATGGTTCCTAATGTTTAACCGAAAATAGTATGCTCAAACTGGCATTTGACGCTATTATCTGAAAAGATGGCTCGATCGTTGCATTAAAAACCTATATGTCCTCCACCAGCAAGGGTTTGTCGAGAACCTTCCTCTCACACTTATCGGAATGGACATCGTTGCAAAAACTTATTTTTAACCGAGTTGATGGATAAGCTACTTAATATCCTCACAAAAAGAATGTTGGAGTAGGCTACTTTTTTTTTAAAACCGAATTGATGGATAAGTTCCCCAATATCCTTGCAAAATATTGTTGGAGTAGGCTACTTTTGGCTTGAACATTCGATTTGTTCCTTTCGTAAATAAGACAAAAATATACTCAGTTGGAGCATTTAAGTTTTTTGTAAAATTGGATACACTTTGATAGCCAAGGCAAATATGCTTGTATTAAGACCGAAGTGGACTTTAATCAGGATGTTGGATTTTCCCATCCTTTGGCTTATGAGGAGAGGCTTCGTAAGGTAACATATATTGTGGTCGTTAATTGTCTGAATCGTTTCTTCATTTGCACGACACATTAATACCACAATAACTCTTGGTATTTTCTTTGATGCTGCTATAATGTTAGGTTGATTGAAAGGGAACATATCGTGGTGGTAATAGCTTCCACTTGTTTCTTCTTTGAAATGATACAATAGAATTATGTTTATGGTTGGTATTCAATAAGGTGCTGAATTCGCATATCCTGCTTATTACTTTTCATTGCATGTGGACCCAATTGGTTTCCCTTAATACTACTATTTCATAGACCTTAATTAAAGGTTGGTCACTGATTTTGAGAAGTTTTAACTATGAAGTAAAAATCAGCAATCATAGTAATTTGCTTAGTATTAACTATGTGGGTAGGCTTATTATGCGTGTCAAACCTTCAAAATTGTGTGGACCTCTGGACCTTGCCTATCATACAGTTCTAACTGGTAGGAGAAGCACTTTCTATTTATGCTCATGCATGCATCTATTTTGCAGATGATTGAACTTGCTGATATTGCTCGATGCATAGCAAATACACCCATGGATGAAGAACAATCATCGAGTTTATTGGTATATTGTGTAGAAGATCTACAAGAAGTTACAGGCCGCCAGAAACATGAGGCGCTTACAGTGCAAACATTTGGAGCACGCATAGAGAAACTTCATCGGTGAGTTAGGGCTGTACAAGTGTTCGATCACTTGTTCTTCCTGTTTCTTCCCAGTTAATTCAACTGCTCGAGGAACTTTCAGTACCCATGTTTCTGTTGTCAGTAAGTAGGAGTTTGCCTTTTGTTTCGTTGCCCCAGCTTTCATTTATACTTTCCGTTAGTCTTTTTATTCTCATTGCTTGGGGCTGATCTTGCATTGTTCAGATGAAAATTGTCTGCTGTATAATCTATCATTTTGAAATTTTATAGGGAGAAATTCTTGCACCTTTGTGATGCTGTTGATGTTGAAAAGGTTGATGCGACAAGTACTGTTATGGATGACGAAGAAGAAGATGTTGTCCGCAGTCTGCGAACAAGCCCTGTTCATCCTACCAACAAGGATCGCACATCTATAGATGACTTCGAGATTATAAAACCTATCAGTCGTGGGGCATTTGGACGTGTTTTCTTGGCAAAAAAGAGAACGACTGGAGATCTCTTTGCTATTAAGGTATTTTAATTTATATTTATGACCCATTGATAGAACGACTGGAGATCTCTTTGCTATGAAGGTTCTTTTGGTGTGAGCTGACAGAAAAACACTATGGATCTCCTTTTCATAAATCTTAATTCCTGTTTGCGCTGATATGACTTCTTGAAGTTTGAATCCTCTTGTTGTTTTGCTATCATTTAGGCCTCGTTTGGTATGGGAATAACCTTATTCCGGGGTTAAGGGACTTTATTCCCGGTTTCGGGAATAACTTTGTAATGATTACTTGGAATAAGGAAAAAGTAGAGTGGAGAGTGGGAATAACTTTGTAATGATTACTTGGAATAGGAAAAGGTGTTTGGGGAATAAAGTGTGGAATAAGTAGTGGATTTAGGAATATTCTTGGAATATTTCAAGAATATTTTCTTATTCCCGTTTGGTATTCCCATACCAAACGGGGCCTTAATAGAAAGTATCATGTTCCTGTGGGCATAATTTTTGATAATTTATTTCATCTCTCATTAAGAGATATTGTCCCTGGAAATGATCTCAAGTGCTAGAAACATAGGTAACATCCAACAGCTGTAACAACACTTGCATGTCTAGAGAACATTGAACAAAGGTGTTTTTGTATGATGCTGACAAGAGTATCATGTGATGTCCTTGTGTGTGAGAGGGTGAACATGGTGCCTTTGTTGAGGAGGATGCGGAACAAACAAGTTATAGGAGTTTCAGCCTGGTACAATGTTCCTGATTTCCAGGATCATTAAATCACCTTCTGGAATGACCGCTATATTTTCCCCAACACGGAGATAACTGTTGGTTTCAACCTCCAATTTGAGTAGTAGATTCAATCACTTTCTAGCTATAGATGCCATCTTTTCATAAGATACCTCATGGAGTATCCCAAGTGGTGATCCAAGCAGCTCCCTAAGCAAGATCTTGGCGAGGAAATAAAGGACAATGTGGAAAGATGGAGATCAGAATCACATATCCATGTTGCCCTGATTCTATGCCTTGTATGCTAGCTTACAACTGAATTGATATCTTTCCCATATACAATTGAAGTCGGTATGAATTTGTTTGTAACTGTCTCATTTGTCATATCGCATGCTTATGCTAGTATAATTTGGCATGCATTTTTGTAGAGCTGAGCTGTTATAAACACCACACATATGTTCAGGTTCTGAAAAAAGCAGATATGATCCGCAAAAATGCCGTTGAGAGTATATTGGCGGAGCGCGACATTCTAATCTCAGTTCGAAACCCATTTGTGGTGAGCATATCTAATGTTCAAAGTGTTTTCTTCCCGATGTAGACTATAATGTCCTGATTATTATTCACTCTCTCAGGTGCGTTTCTTTTATTCCTTTACATCTCGGGAGAATTTGTACCTTGTCATGGAGTATTTGAATGGGGGAGATCTGTATTCGTTGCTAAGAAATTTAGGGTGCTTAGACGAAGAGGTTGCGCGCATATATATAGCAGAAGTTGTAAGCCCAAAGCATTGTCTACTCTGCTGATTAGTTCTTTTCATTTATGACCTAATTGCTAACATGTTGACACGCATACTCTTCAGGTCCTTGCCTTGGAGTACCTACATTCTTTGCGTGTTGTTCATCGTGATCTGAAGCCAGACAACTTGTTGATTGCACATGATGGCCATATCAAGGTTATGATTATTCATCTATATTACATTCAAAGGCACTAGTGGCAGTTGTCACCTTCATCTTGGAAAAGCATATTCTCAACACTATAGAACATGCATCCAGGCGCATGCATAGCATGCTCATACAAACTTATGCATGTACTTGTTATTCTAGTTGACTTAGGAGTGAGACAGGAATTGCAGGTTCTTATGCTGGAGAACCCCGTGAATCATTGATTTAATTGTCGGTAGCATGTGTCCTATCTACACTTCTGTAGCTGGGTATGTGCATCGATGTTTGGCCCTGCCGACGGTACAGAAGTAGTACAGAAAATGCGGTTTCATGGGGGTGATGGTTGGATAGGTGGGAAGAGAACAAAAGGGCGAGGGAGTTGGCACTTAGATCAGGAGAGGTAGAGATGAAGATGGTGTTGGCTGAGGATTTTGGAGACTCAGAAAGGAGGGGGGAGGTGCATGGCGTTGACAGGTCGGATTGGCGGCAGGTCAGATCGGCAGCAGGTCGTAGGAACAGGGGTGGACAGTGGCAAATTGTGGGGATTGTTGGAGATGAGTGTGTGAGATAGAGATAGAGAGAGAGAGAGAGGGGGGGGGGGGGGGGAGGGGGAGGGGGAGGGGGAGGGGGAGGGGGAGGAGAGGGAGAGGGAGAGGGAGAGGGAGGCAATAGGCTTGACATGGTTTTACTGATTTAACTCAGTGTAGTTGGTATGAAGTCGTTCAGAGAGAGAGAGAGTCGGGGAGGCAATAGGCTTGACATGGTTTTACTGATTTAGCTCAGTGTAGTTGGTATGAAGTCGTTCTCTTAGCTTTTGAAATTTTTTAATTAAGTCGACATTTGATACCAACTCTTAAATTTGGGAGCAGAATGCATGGCATTTCTGGAAAAAACTTGCTAGAAGCTACCTGATTTGGGTCCTAAAGCGTTTTTTTCACTGGATTTTGCTTGTAACAACCCTACTATATACCATGGCAGGCTGACCCCTATGTACTATTCCGAAAGTCCATCGGAAAGTTATCCCAGATATATACCAGACTGCACGGACTTTGCCACCAAGCGATAATCTAATATGTTTTTTTAGCCTTCCTTCTTGTTTTGGTTGAATTAACACAGTTTCTTGTGTTTTTTGTTTGATCAGTTGAGCCTATAACCCTTGCTTAGTGGGGCAAATGCCCTACACACAGTTTGTGTGTTTTAGCACATTAATTTTGTATTGTCCTTAGCAGAAATCTTTCTTCTTTCTAATCTAATGTTCCCATAATTTTTTTCTTTTCCACGAACAGCTGACAGATTTTGGACTTTCCAAAGTTGGTCTCATCAACAGTACGGATGATTTATCTGGTCCGGCTGTTAGTGGGACATCACTTCTTGGAGAAGATGAACCTCAGCTATCCGCATCTGAGCATCTGCATCAGCGGGAGAGGAGAAAGAAACGTTCTGCTGTTGGTACACCTGACTATTTGGCACCCGAGATCCTTTTGGGAACTGGACACGGTTGGTATACATTCCTTTCCAGATTATAGCGCTCCAGTATTTTTTTATTTGCTGGTAGTTTAGGAAGCACCGACAATTGTAGCAGTGGAGCGTGTCCGTGTCTGACACTTTCCTCGCGTGCCCTTTTTTTATATTTAATATCCATCATGTGACAGACAAATTATGGACGCACAACAACACAGCTCATGTCGTGTTCTCTATTGGGTGGAGTTTAGAGACGAGATTGGGTTTAAAAAGTGACTCTCATTCTCTCCCTTCTTCCGTGAACTGAAGTCCTAACCTTAAAATCTGAATGTCTGACAAGTTAATGCCAAATCGGTGCATTGATCGATGGGTATCGATATTTAAGCTACAAAGCATATAATTCTATTTAGTCTTGTATCTTTTAATAAAATATTCTTGTACATATGACATAAAAAAAGTCCTTTTCCAATGTGTCCTTGCTGTGTCGTGTCATGCATTTTACGAAGATCATTGTGTCTGTGTGTCCATATCGTGTCGTATTCGTGTCGCGCGTCCACGTCAGTGCTTCCTATCTGGTAGCTAGTTCGTGTCTCCTTGACTGCTGTTACAGGCATATTGGATTAACTTGGCATTTATGATGCACTGATACATGCAGGTGCTACGGCAGATTGGTGGTCTGTTGGTGTCATTCTCTTTGAGCTTATTGTTGGTATTCCACCCTTCAATGCAGAGCATCCTCAGGTGTCATTGCCAAGTCTATTTCATTCTTCCATATATAAGCTCTGCAAAAATCTGTGCCAATATATTGACAACCTGCAATTCCATGTTACGCATGATGCTGAAATAGTCGGGAACTTTTTATGGTTATTATCATGTGCACTATGAATGTTCATAAAAAGTCTTTACTTCCCTTAAGATTCGATTGTTTTTTAGTGATGATCTGTTCAGAAGGAATCATTGGCTGTTATCTGTTTTAGTTCCAATAGGAGGGTTAGGTGACCTGGTGACATTCCAACTAGTTGTTACTAATGTCCCATTGCCAAGAAGTTACTGTTTGAATCATTGTTCCTTTAATTTAGTTCTTTATTTTCCTCTTATTTCTGATTCTGCTCCTATGTTTTTGATACTTTGATCCTCATGTTTTTTTTGCATGTTGAATTTTTTTTTGCCCTTATGCCCCGTGTTTGGTTCTGTTTGATTTCTCAAACCTAGGCTGCATCATTGTCTGTCTTTGTACACGGAAAATAGTGTGCTCAATCTATTGTTAATCATCATTGAAGCTCTAAGAGGGGGGCTTATCTTAGGCTTTAAACAATAAAATCAATTAAGGAAAACTGAGTAGGAGTCTAATCAAGTAATATGCTTGCAATGATAAGAGTACATACTTAAGCATATAAATAGAAGGATAGAGGAGAGTTAGAGAGATTGCACCAGAATATTTATAGTGGTTCGGCCAACCATGCCTACGTCCACTTCTCCCAAGGGGCTCCTTGGGGTTCCACTACTTGCAAGACCTCTTACAAGCTTCCACCAAGCTTACGGGTGCTTGGCAACCTATCCACCAAGCTTATGGGTGCTTGGTAACCTTACAATCTCTCCAATCTCACTATTGGATCTCTCTCTCAAAGTCTACTTCACACTTGAAGTAGTTTTACAAAGGTTTAGCTCACTAATAAGAGATAGAAATTTGCTAGAATATTATTACAATAATCCCTTAGCTCCCTCTAAGTGCTTGGCAAGTTAGCTGGACTTTCTCTTATATAGCTGAGCCTCCAACCCCTCCAAATAGCCTCCCAACGGCTATTTCTTTCTCCTGCAACGGCTCTTTAACGGCTAGTTTCTGGGCTCACGGTCGACCGTCGCATCGTCCGTGACATCGTCCGCCAGCCTTTCTTGAGCCACGGTCGATCCACCAATCGACCGTCGCACCGCACGGTCGATCCGCCTATCGACCGTCACGCCTCACGGTCGACCGTCCCATCGACCGTGACATCGTCCGTCAGGCTTTGTTGCGAAAACCTCTTCCCAGGGTCGATGCACCGATCGATCGTCGCTCCTTCGAGCCAAGTCATATAGGCCACGGTCGATTGGTCCATCGACCGTCACACCTCACGGTCGACCGTCCCATCGACCGTGACATCGACCGTCGCCTATATTCCCATTGTCAGCTTCCGCGGTCGATCCTTCCATCAACCGCCATATCCCACGGTCGATCCATGCATCGTCCGTCGCATCGACCGTCAGTACAAAACTCAATAAATATGATTTAAATGCTTTCCAAATTAAGGGATAATAATATTAAATCATTATTTTATCATCAAATATATATTGACATCATCAAAACAATATCTGGGCTAACAATCATAACGTGAAAAGCAATTACCATGGCAAAAGAAGGTGCGTGCGCACCTGTCCAATATTTGAGATGGTTCTATATGTAACTTGATTGCATGTGTAAATTGATTGTGTGGGCTGCATAATACTTCAGAAATGTAACAATTGACACTAAAGTAGGTGCAATAAAACTACTTCTGAAGTAAAGATTGGAAAATAGGACGTGTGTCTCTCTGTGGACCTGTGGTATTTCCTTCTACCTACCTGATGTGTGTGTGCCACCGGGAGCACAGCATTCGTCATATTTTCATATACATGGTTCTTGGAGTACATAATACTTTGTCTGAGATTAATGATTGTTTCGGTTAGGGGTGCAGACTATTGATCCAAAGTAGAACCTTTTCTAGGAGTATAGCATAGGCAGCAATTGCATTCTGAATCTCATCTAAGCTTCATAGCAAAACGTAAGAAGTCCACTTGTTTGCAAGTTTTTAACATTAGCTACATTGAGCAAACTTTGTCAAGTTAAACTCTAGAAATTTTCTTCTGCTAACAAGATTCTGATGGAAATTGAATTCACTGATACATTTTTTGTTCTTATTCCAGACAATTTTTGACAATATTCTGAATAGAAAGATACCTTGGCCTCGAGCACCTGAAGAGATGAGTTTTGAGGCAGAAGATCTTATAGACAAGTAAGAAAAAGTGATCCTTATGCTTTTAAGATGCATATTTGAACTTTATTCTCACCTCATTGCAGGAAATGAATATTGTTTGTGATTGAGCTAATGTTATTTATTCTGTTTCCTTGAAATTGATGTGTTTTCTAGTAACCTAAATAGCTCATTCAAGTAGTTGTAGTCAACTTCAGACCTAAACACTACAAAGTTGTTTTAGAAGTTAGAAATTAACCTATGTGGGGCTGTATGAATATAAGCAGATTAATAATGGTAGAACATGGCAGTCAAAAGCTATTTATGGTGTCCTTTATATGAAAATTTTTGATTCAACCTTTGGTTTTTTTTAACAAGATGATGTTGCAAGCAACTTTCATAAGGCAATAATAAGGAAGTTGTCATGAATTTCAGATTGTTGACCGAAGATCCTAATCAAAGGCTTGGCGCAAGAGGTGCAATAGAGGTAATTTGCCCTAAAAGCGATGTAAATTTGCACCAAACCAATGTCTGCGAAGTTGTTGGGCGTGCATGTCATAACATTCCTATTTTTTCAGGTGAAGCAGCATGCCTTTTTCAAAGATATAAACTGGGATACACTTGCTATGCAGAAGGTAAAACCATGATATTGAAAGTTTCCCTCTGATTATACTGCATTTTTTTGTCCTTTTTGTGATAATTGAATCTCTTTTCCTTCACAGGCTGCATTCGTTCCCTCTTCAGAAAGTGCTCTAGATACAAGCTACTTTACCAGCCGCTACTCCTGGAATCCATCAGATCAAAATATTTCTGAAGCTAGTGAGTTTGAGGATTCCAGTGAAAATGGCAGCATAAGTGGCAGCAGTAGTGTTAGCAATCGCCATGAAGAGCTGGTATGGGTTATATACTGATCATTCTGCTGGATATACTCTCTACCTTTCTTGACTAGATGATGACTTCATTTTAAGTACGAATATAAATCGCTGCAGAAGTCAACTTATTTTGGCATTACCTCGTAGCAATGTTATGATGTCTAACATTGAGAATATCTCTAGTTATATCTTTCAATATTCTATCTTAATCTGGTTATAAAAGATTAGTTCTTGTATTTTTGACTTTTAACTTAGCTTGTTTAACTTGTTTTACAATTATACATAAGCAGGGGGATGAGTATGGTGATCCTACCCAGCTTGAATCTAGCTCTTGTGTAAATTACTCATTCAGCAACTTCTCGTTTAAGGTATGTAAGCATCATGGTTTTTTTATTCCATATTCTAAAAGCCAAATTTGTTGTACCTGACGTAGCTGTTATCTTATTTACCTGCACTACCTGCAACTATCAGCTGTTCATTAATTTTTTTATCCATTTATCAATTCAGTACTCTTAGACTACATCAAACTTTTCAGGCCCTGGCCCATCTTGCATCTCTCAGCCTTAGAGCACTAATAATCCAATGTATATTTTTCTATAATGCAGATTGCATTTTCTGTGTGCACCAAGTCCTTGAATAATCGTGACTATATGGCTAGATCATGTACACCTTCTAACTCCTTGCATTTGGTTATCAGAATTTGTCTCAGCTGGCATCAATCAACTTTGATTTACTTTCAAAGGGTTGGAAGGAAGAAATGCCGACAAACCCTGGCCCTTAGCTGTCTTCTGTGAAATCATTTTCTAGTGAGGTGGAGTTTATAGAAACCCCCTTGACGATTTCATGTACAGCATGTAAATGTAAGACTATACGCACACCTATAAATTCAAATTATGTGCATTTTTTTTATAATGCCTAGCCAGTTGATGCTTGATCTTTGTCCTCTTCAGAGATAGAAGTTTGAGACTCCAGGGATGCGCTCTTCCCTATAGTGAACTATCGCTTCCAATTTGGGGAGCCACAGGTTTGATGATCGGCCATTTGGTTTCTTACTTGCGTATGTTACTATGCAGGGAGTTGATTTGATCATCATCTGTTCTCGCCATCGAATGGAATTTATGTTTACCGTGGATAGTATGCATCCCTTTGGAGCAATGCTTGTCTCCAACTAGTTGATATAGACATTTTTGTGACAAAATTTTGCATCTACTATAGTAAAATTTTAATCCTTGTGACGAACCGGTTCCCATTCAAACGTGTCCCTAGTAGAGGTGAACACTGTTTGGAAAAATGATTTCTGTGAACTTGTCTCACTGAGATTGTAAAAAAAGTTTTTTCAATCAAAATGCAAGGTAGCAGGCAGACATTCGGAACAGACCTCATTGTCTTATGAATAAATGATAGAGAAGACCTTTACAGATTGACCCTGTAGCTGTTCAAGGCTCATGGGGCTATGGAAAAGTACTGGTTGTGGTCAGCCAAGAATCTAGTAGGTTTCTCGCATCTTTGCAGTGTTTGTTAATGGAATAAAACAAGTCGCAGGTTTAAAGATTCAGTAGTGTAGATGTATGAGGCCATGGAAGATCTAGCCTCCAAATTAAGAACCATGGGAGGTTTAGCATCCAATTAAATTTCGAGCTCAGGGTTCAATCAGCATAAGCAGCTATTATTTGACAGACCACTCTTAGTTGTTAGCAATAAATAACATCATCTGTTACTTGATTACAGTGATTAATTATCTGGGCAGAGACGATGTAGAAATGGAGGTTGAGAGCAGTCTTAGGCAGGCTATGCGTCTAATCTAATCCAATTAATTCCCAGCTGTAAGGTTTTGGTGGTTTTAGGCCCGAATCGCCCGGCCCGTTAGGGCTTGAAAGCAATTTTGCTCGTGGACAAATGTGGTTTCAACTTGGGGCCTGACATTGTCCTTTGGGCTGGGCTTCGGATTCCCCATCTACAAGTCAAGGCCTGTAATCGATAAGGTTTGGTAATAATGATAGGTCCAATACCTCGGACCGGGTCCAGAGAATGATTTACACCCACCCCTACCTCCAAAAAAAAAAAAAAAATGATCTTTTTAACAGAGAGGTGATCACCAGACTAATCATTTGATCAATCCTCTCCAAACAAATTATTCGCTACATGTTGAGTATATATGTATCACTTGTTGAGTGTGTGTGTGTGTTGTGTGCAAGTACTCGAGCTTAATTGTGTAACCAGCTAGCAAATTTCGACAGGATCTGTGTATTGTATTTCAATTAACTAAATTAAGCTATATATTGGCCATTAATCATGTACAAATTAAGCTATATATTGGTTTAAATTCTACAAGATTTAAACCAAAAAAAAAAGAATTGCTCCATACCCATTGTTCTAGGTGGCAGAGAATGTCCTAAGTGGCGCATATGTGGCGCTTATGTGGCATCATAAGATTGATGGTGTTTAGTAGGAGGGAGTTATTGGGTAGTTATTGGGGTGGGGTTGATGGTTACCCTATCAGGTGGTTGGGGGCACCACTAGTCATCCTTATATGGGAGGATGGTTAATAAGTGAAAACTTTTGATTTGTCCTAATGGCGTCCTATGTGGCAGGAATTATCCTAGGTGTAGCCTAGGTGGAGGGGAGTTGGTAGGAGAGGTGGGAAGTTAGTGGGGGGAGTTAGGGGGTTAGTGGGGAGTTAGTAGGGGAGATGGGGAGAGAGGGTAGTTACCAACCTAGGTGGTAGGAGATTTACTAATATATATATATAAAAGAAGGATGTATAGATTAAAAAAGCGCTAGGAATATAATCTTCCTACACGAGTACTCCCCCATACGACTATCTTTCGTGAATAATATACAATGGATGACGATAATCCAAACATTTGAAGGCCATCAACGAGTACCCCGAGGCTGCAGTAGAGAAACTGAAGGGAAAAAAAACAAGGAAAAGAGACTTTTTAGCGACAAGAATATCGACGCCGTGGTAAAATTGCGCCGCAGCTGTTTCCCGCTGCTAAAACCATTGGCACGGCCGGTAATTATCGTCTCTTGATACATTTAGCGGCCGTATCAATCGTTTTAGCGACGGCTACGCGAGGGCCACTATTGCTTTAGCGGCAACATGCTTCCTGGCCGCCGCTAAAAGTCAAAAATGAAAAAAAGAGAAGAAGACTATTAGCGACGAAGTTAGCGGCGCCCACGAGGCCACGAAGAAGACTATTAGCGACGAAATTAGCGGCGCCCACCAAAAATACCGCGGCTAAAACGATAGCGGCGCCCATCGCTGATACGATTGGTACCGCCACTAAATTAGTGTAGATTTTAGTGGATCTGGATCTTCTATTGCGTGTATAGCAAATATAATTTCCCAGTTTTTAACCTTCTCGAAAGATGCTAATAAAAATTTGTGTTTTCTAGGATTACTGTCTGTACTCTGGACTCCTATTAGCTTTCTCTTAAATGGTTAGATCATGTATCGATCCACATATAGTTGTGTACGTAATTAGGTCATGAATTTATTGGAAAAGGCAGGGGTATCTACTATAAGAAGAAAGCTTGATAAATCTAAGGGCAGAGTGATATCACTTCTCCTTATATTTGTTCAAATTTAACGCCAGGTCCATTAGTCTGGTGGGTGCCTCTAAACTGAAGGTCGTCATCCACTCACGGTCGTCCTCTGGCATCATCGGTTTTGAGTATAAATTCATGGCCTCTGTGAGCCATCCTTCTTAATTTTGCATCCAAGAAAACGCATGCAGTTATGGGCACTGATCTCCACAGTTAAGGAAATCATTTAACCATTAAGGTGGGCTGAATCTTTCTCTAAGATTAATTCAAGATTTCTATTTCTAAGAAGACCTTTTTGTCATAAATCTCAAAGCTAATTTTATTATTATTATTATTATTTTAAAAGCCTCAACTTGTGGTCAATGAGAACGGAGAAATTTCTCACCAACTAGAGTGCCAAGGCGCAGGTTTAAACAGTCAATAGATTTAGATGTATGAGGCCCGTCATTTGGTACATATGGTGAACATATCATTGCAACTTTTATCCATAAAGACCGCAGGGGTTTGCTGCACATTTTTAAGAGATCTGTGAAGCATTTCAAGATCACTGGATCAGAACGCAGCGATCCATGGAAGTTCTAGCCTCCAAATTTACAATCCATCGTCGGTGTTAGGCCCAAATCGCCCGGCCCGTTAGGGCTTGAAAACAATTTCGGTGGACGGGTTTGGTTTTAACATGGGGCCCGAAGCTTTGCTTTGGGCCGGGCTTTGGATTTCGTAATGGATAAGGCTTGGTAATGAGTATAATGATAGGTCCAACACCTCGGACCGGGCTGGCTAGCCCTGGACACCCAAAAGGGGAAATAAAGCCTTTTTAGCAGAGAGGTGATCACCAGACAAATCAATAATCTAGTTATATTTAACATTAAACAATCCAAAATCACCAAAACGAGTAAAAATTCTCACCTCTAAATGTGAGACAACAAAGATATAAATATCCAAAAGATGTCCTTTATAACAAACTCTGAGAGGTTATCACCCTCAGCAAAATTTCTTCTAAGCGGCCATCAAGAAGTGCTTCCTACGTTCCTATAATACATTTGTACCATACGCTCAGGATACATTGATCTACTTCAACACAAAATATATCGCAGATGTGCTGGAATATGGTCCTATGTATTTTCACAAAATTTGTGTCCACATTTCGGGCACACATAGAAGACGGTCATACCCTCATCGGCTGATCTTATCTGCAATAAAGAAAGTCATCGATAACGATAGCACAACACAAAAACTAACATGAAAATAATATCAACATGTGCAGATCTTTCACCTGTTTGGTGTGATATCTAAGCTTGGGATTTTTGCATTGAGGACATTCTTTATTTGCCTTGTATTAAAAAATCAGGAAGGTATTAGTTCAGTATAGTGTGGTTTATTGGATTTGCCAGTCAAGCTAATGCTAGTACTGCTTTTTTACTCACAGATTGTCCATGCACTTCTTCGATGACCACATCTATTTCCTCATCAAAAGGCTTAATCTGTAGCTCCCTTCTAATATCCTGCAATGAAGGATACAGTCGCAAAATAAGATTTGGGATTCACATCAGTTGAGCAAAGGATCATATCTGAGTGACAGTCCCCTACTCATGGCATCACGAATCAAATTACTTAGACAATTAGTTGGCACACAGAATCTAATTTACATACCAAATTTGGTTTGAAAACTAGGAATTAATTAGTTACAGCTTCAACAGAATATCAGCAGTAACCATTATAAAGAGAAATTGGAACCTCCAAATGCTTAGAGCACTAAGGACCGATTTAGCATATGCATTCTCCCTCACGATATATGCCGTTTCCTAACACATGCACCTTCATTAACATATACTGTGCGAACAAGGAAGAAAACAAGTAAAAGACTATATCAACATGAGTAGAGTCCATACCTCCCCACTAACAGTGTAGCACAACTCTCTGCCCATAATCTCTGCATAAACAAAAACCTCAATCATTTAGAAGATTATATAAAACTAAAATAATGAAGTATCATTTTCTCATCATACCACCAACTTCCTTGACCCTCCAGCACGACATTATGTAGGAAAGCTAAAATGGTTAAAACTGATGGTTTTGAGCATAATGGGATACCTTTAGCATCGCACTTGAAATCACAATTAGGATGAGGGCACCGGGCGAGCTTTTGCGAAATGCGAGTGAGACGAGTTCCACATCTCTTGCAAAACAGGAATTGGCACCCATGGTAGTTTGGCATTCTAAACTGGTAAAAGTTGCAATCACCGCCTCGCTGCTAAAACCATCACAGGTCTTTTAAAGTAAGTACTGCACCACATGATTGCTAATCCATTTAGCTTATGGGCTTAAACTACTGATGCGCAAATTAAATTCAAAGAGTATGAGAGATAGGCTAGACCATTGGTGCAGATGTACACATCCCTGTCAATCATCCAAAGCAAGCCTTTTCAAGCAAATTTAAACATCTTTATTTTGCAAAACTTAGGCGCATATGAGAATGTAAAGTGATAACTTCAAACTACAATTGGCTTTGTTCCAATAGGAGACAGAAAATCATTCTCGTATGTCTAAAACGGATATTTTTGCAAAGCAAACATGTGCCTCAATTTTGATTTTTTTACTATAAGATCGCTGTAAGCAAAAGTTAAAAATCGGAAATCCTACTGCCTCATGCTACTTTTATTAGGAATTCACGTTTAACATCAGTATCTCTAGTACTTCCGTCATAGTAATAGGCAAAGTCTCATAATCAGAAGTCAGTCATGGTTACAACTATAATCAACAATCATTTGGCAAAGACTACAATAAAATTTAATGTCAACATTTTTCTACAGTCCTAAAATAGGTGGTGAATGTAGAAAGTAAGAGTGTTTGCAACATGATACATGCCCAATCTAATTATCAAATCAATAGTCTTCCAGCAACACCTCATTAACAATTTTTCATGCCAGAATGTCCACCATTAAGTCATAAATGATGTATGCCCAATCTAATGCATGTAGTAGGCTTTATTGGATGATCTTGTTTTCTTTATGGGTTTTTTTTTTGTCTTTGCTTTGTTTTGTTTCTAATGCCATCTAAAGACGGCAAAAGAGTCATTTGAATCCATTTTCCCAATGCCCTAAATCATAAAGGCTCTAAACAGAAGGCATAAAACTAGGGGGTTAGAGTTTAGTGAGAAAAAATTAGGGAAAGGAGTGAGACTGTGAGTTAAAAGTGGGAGGACAAAGGGAGAATAAGGCCGCTGGCAGGCTGGGTCCGGGTACAGGCCGTGCTGGTTTAGGCCTAGCATAGGCCGTTCCTAGACCAGCCGGCCCATTAAGAAGCTTACACCAGTAATCTAATTCGATCGAGCCTTTTACCGAGCCGACTTCGAACTTTGTGAACGTGGATAGCAGGGGTATTCCGGGAAGGAAAAAGATCAAATAGTAGGGACTATGGGACGAAAACCAGGTCTTCCTGCTCAGTATATGCACCACCAGTTTTGTTATGGGTGCACATAAGAATGAAAAAAACTTGTGTGCTTAATTAATTAACAATAATTCTCTCTTAGAATATGCTAAAAAGTTATGGTGGCCCTTATAAATACAAAGCTTTCATTTTCATAAAGATAGATCTCATACACTGAAATGATTGGTGTTATGCAGTTAAAAGGGGCAATCAAAGGCCACCAAACTTCAAACTAATGGACCAATAGCAAACTTATTTGTATAAATATCAATACCATCTTAGGATGATCAAATGACATCAAACTAGATTCCATTCTTTATTTTAATTGGCCAAATTTTGCATCCTAAATTAGGACTTTAAACTCCACTTCCTATTTAAGTTCCATAAATCATGCATTAATAGGCTCTGGAAACTCCAAGCCTCTAATCACACTGATCATGTGTCAAGTACAAGAATCTTCTTATCAGCCACAACCAAAATTCTTCAAGGAGAACGTAAGACTTCAAATACAAGAAACTCCAGTTAAAATACAAAAACTCCAAAACTATCAACATTCATGAAATATATCAAGCTGAGAATGTCATGTATTTTTGTAAAGAACTACAACACATTGTTCAGAACACGGTTTGAGAAATCAACATATGCTATCAGATTATAGCATTTAATTTAAGGTTGGACTAAAGTAACATAGATGGCAGCTGCTTTCAAGTGAGCTCATTGACACATATCAACAAACATCTTTCATGCAGCCTATATAACAATATTCCAGCATCAACGGAGACATGCATAAGAGATCAAAGGAACATACATAGTCAGTAAAAAACATCTAAAAACGCATAAAATTGTAAGCACATTGGACTAGATCTTTAAGCTCCAGCACAAAGCTCCACGAAGTAATATCCAAAAACCAAATCAACAAGCAGTCAAGGCGAGCTCAAGACTCAAAGATTCAAGCACGAGATCACATGGATGATATAAACAAAACATCATCGACATCATTCGTAGCTTCTCATGACATGGAGAGGTAACGAATAACATAAGATCGAGTAAAAACATCGAATCGGTCCGCAATAGGCACAGGTCGACCAAAAAATCCATCCTCTCGTGACATAGAGAGGCAAAAAAAAGCACAAAAACCACAATAAAAGAGGAAAATGTAAGCTGTGTTGGAAACCTGAAGATTGAGGGGATCAAACGTAGGTGTATGGAAATGAGAGAGGTCCTCGAGCCTCAGATCTACCACCGACGGAGAGGGTTAGGGTTCTTAGACCCGTCGTCCTTCGCATATACTGCCGCGAGCCAAGAACCTAGCGCTGAGATGGGTATCACGTCGGGGGAGAAAGGGGGCGAAGAACCCTAGAGGAGTGGCGGAAGAGGCGTGGAGTGGGGTGAGGAGAAATCCCGGAGAGAGCGGCCAACGGAGAGGAGATGGTGAGGAGAACCTAAAGGAGTGGATATCAGAAAAGGCGTCGGGGGTGAAAGGGTGGCAAAGAACCCTAGCCTGCGGTTTTCGAAGTAGCGGGACTGCATCGATCGGAGTAAGAGTCCAATCTCTCACTCCCTCCAGTTTATGATCCAATCAAATCAACCTCAAATGAAAGGAGTGATTCTAGTCCACCCACTCCATCCACCCCCGTTCATTCATGACAAGTAAACACCCCTGTATCGGGACCAGTATCACAAGGTTCGGCATTAACTGAATCGCCTTCCACTCCACTCAGTCGAGTGATATGGCTGAGTGAAAGCCTTCAGTCCACCCACAATCTACCCACTCCCTCCACTTATGACCTAACCAAATAACTTCAAATGAAAAGAGTGTTGCTAGTCCAGCCACTCCACCCCTCACTTTTGACAACCAAACAACCCCAATACATTAATATGAAATGATACCTAGCATAATATACCATTGTTTCAATTCTTGAAAAAAAAAATCTTCAGAATTACATGACAATTGATGATTAACAACAAGTTTTGAAATCCTCAGCCAAGTTCACTGAATTGGGAGCATGAGTGATTCACACAAACAACGGAGCCGATGCTGCTACATCCTTGTCTTCTGGAAGGAAAGGAATTGGTTTGGTTGGGGCTGGTAAACGGCCAATGCTATCAACCTTATCCCGCTGCTTTGGTGGGGGCCTGGCTGCTTTTGGTATCAAACGACCCTTCTTCTCAAACCACTCGGGCTTAAGTAGCGCTCGGAATCCCAACTTGTTATAATACACCTTCCTCACCGACCCCCCTGCTGCCTCCACAGCTTCTTTGGCCCTTACCGTCACCCTTGATACCTATACAACCCCTTTGAGACATTAGTAATGCCCTTGGAATAAACAGAATGATAGCGACATTATCTTGATGCAAGAGTATGCAAAAGGCAGTTTGGACAAGTAGAAAGATGGCTCGATTTTCTTGTTGGTAAACCAATTTGCAATGCCATAGCAAGATTTTCTACAGAAGTAGCAATGATCCACAAAAGATAGAATGAATCTACTGCATTTTAGACATACTAGTGTTAGATGTGCCACAAATCCCAGGAGGAAGTGCAAGATAATAGGCACTTACGCCTGCCCTGATACAACCAAGCATAGCTTTCTGAAGTGTGAGAAATTGGCCTGCTGCTGGATGCAGGATTTGCGCAAGGAGCTATAGATCAATGTCCCAAAAATTCGAGCAAGGGATGCAATTGCAGGGCGGATGCATTCAAAGTGTTCTACTATTTAGGGGGGAGACTCCACTTTACACCAGTTACATATGGAATACCTTCAAACGTGGCCAACAAATATCTACGCATTGCTTGAGTGAAGCATGAACTTGTAAATAAAAAAGTTAGATGCCACTGTCACATATGATGATTTAGGAAGCATAGGAATGAAAAGATTTAAGCTTTGGTGGTCTTGTGAGTGAAGAAGCAGAACGAAGAAAATAGAGGATGGAAGTTTGCAGAAAGAAAGCATGTGATCGGAGAGATTGCAGCACTGTGCATGAAAAAAAGGGCAAAGTGTGTGATAGATTACACGTAGATGTAATATGTCGGTAAAGTGGCAATACATTTGCACCACCGTTGGAGCTTATTTCTACGAGCTTCACATTTTTCAGCAGAACAGTGAAATTGTATTCTTTAAGTTTCGTGCACATTTTGTTGCTATCATATAAACTGAATGATGGATGATCCATTAGTAACTATAGCATCACTCATATGAAGAATAGCATGATAACATCCCAGAAAACAACAATAATAACGGTGTATCACAGTTATTACCATATTGCTAGCACACGTAGTATGAAATTGTAAATAGTAGAGAAGGATGGCAAAAAAAATAACAATATAATACCATTTGTCCTCAAAATTAGTACATGCTATTAAAGCATACCTCAAGGTGAATTGGCCATTGGATGTGCTCAGCACCACGACCCATCAATCGGACACCATCCTTAATCTGCTTCCCTATGGCACCTGTTTCCTAGAGTTGCAGGGTTTGATTTCTGTCAGTGACGTCAATCATCACACTAACAAGCAAATAGAGTGGATGAAGTAAGTACCTTGAGGGTCTTCATTGTGATGAGCTCAGATGAGTCAATTTTGCCTGCGTTTATAAGTCTTGCGATCTTTCCCAATCCCACTGGCTGTTTAAAGCGAAGTGGTAAATGAATCAACAAATGACAATAAAGATGCGGAAACAGGAATAAGGGATTTTTTCTGCTTAAAATTAAATCTTACTTGGACAACTTGCTAATAAAATTTATAAACAATTTCTTCTTGTAGCAATCTTAGAGTATGATGTAAGGGAGGACCATTAGATCAGACAAGAAGCTTAAAAAGTCCAATGAGTGTTTTGGATGGGATTGGATGATTCATCCATAAATTTTGGAATGCAAGGACTTCTATTAAGTTCTCAATAGGAACGGCATATAAATAATTGAGATTATCAGCTTGATATCCATGTCTTCCAAAAACACTTGGATGCTAGTAGGACATCTTTCACAATCCAACATTTGATTAGCATTTTTTGTTCTTTAGGTGCCTATTCATTTTGTTACATAAAATTGCAAAGTTAAATTCATTGTTCATATGCTTATGTTCTACTATTTGAATATCATTCTCCACTCGTGTTAGATTATTGGCCATTTCCGTTGACAATGTCATGAGTTGAAACAATTGTTTTCCAGGTATTGTTAGTGCAAATCTCTCTCAAGCAAATCCCTGCAATTTATATCAACTTCCTTTTGTATTTGGCAGCGATAAAGAAATATCCTCACCACTACGTCACTTTGAATATTTATATAAAATTTAGAATCCTTTATCCCAGGCAGTAATGCACCTTCATTTTCACATTATCCAATCTAAAATCTGCCAGTATACATATCTCAAGTACAATCTTCCAGCAAAAAGACCTATTAATCTATGAATTTATCTGATCTCTAAACAATCCATTTCAAGAAACCTTCTTTGTTTTCAAGTTGCATCAGTAGCATAAAGTGACCAAAGATGATGACAAAATCTATAACCGCAAAAGATTGTTAGTATGATATTATGCTAACGTATTGTAACGATCAAATGGAAGGTTTTGTGGGATCCAGTGCACCTGGAAGGTGAGGCTGAAGGGGTTCTTGAAACCCCGGCGAGGCAGGCGGCGGCGGAGGGGCGTCTGTCCACCCTCGAACCCAAACTTCATTGTTCCCCTCGCCTTCTGGCCCTTGTGTCCTCTCCCTGCCGTCTTGCCCGTCCCTGATCCGATTCCTCTACCCTTTCTCTTCTTCTGCTTCCTAGACCCAGGGTTATCCCTCAGATCGTTCAACCGCAAAAGGCTCCCCGCCACAGACGACATCTGCGCCGCCATCGCTGGCCCGCCGCGCGAGGAGGCAAAGGGTGGTGACGGAGATGAGAAGGTTAAGGTCTTGGCGAGCTCTGAAACGGATAGTGGTGAGAGGGGATTTGCGATGGAGGTGGGGCGTAGGGCGAGCTTCGAGAGGAGGGAGACGCGCCGCCACATGGCTGCCGTGTTGCACGGTGACGCCCGCCGGCGCTGACCTCGTGGGTTTTGGGGGTTTTTGAAAAAAAGATAGCAACTCGTAAAGATTGATTCAATTCATCCTACAGAAAAGTTAAGCATGCAATTTTAGTAGGAAAATTCGATCCCAAGCGCATAGCAATGGTAGCTAAAAAATGTAGACGAGTTTCAGAACAAGAAACAGACCAATATCAAACCAATCAACGAAAAACAAGAACAAGAAGGGGAGTACTTCACCAAGATTAGCGGGTTCGAGGATGAGAGGGAATACAAGCTCAGTTGGGGAAAAGAAAAGAGAAGGAGACTATGGAGCCGGAGATCACAAGAAGCAACCACTAACCAAAATTCATGACATTGGAAGATAGAAAATACAGAAAAAATACATGGAGATGGCGCCGTTTCCGGAGGAGACGGAGCAGGAGCCGAGGCCGCGGCGGCGGAGGGCGTCGCGAAGAGGGGCGGGCGGCTGGGGGTCGGGGGTGGGGTTAGGGGTTAGTGAGAAAAAATTAGGGAAGGGAGTGAGACTGTGAGGGTTAAAAGTGGCAGGAGGAGAAAGAGAGAACAAGGCCGCTGGCAGGCTGGGTTCGGGTACAGGCTGTGCTGGGTTATGCCAATAATAGGCCGTTCCTAGGCCAGGCGGCCCATTAGGAGGCCTACATCAGTAATGTAATTCGATCGAGCTTTTTACTGAGCCGACTTTAAAACCTTGTGAACGTGGATAGCGCCATAGTGGGGGTATTCTGGGAAGGAAAAATATCAAATAGTAGGGGCTTTTCGGGAAGGAAACCAGGCCTTCTGCCTAATTCCCGCCGCCTCATCATAGACATGAATCTCGAAGTCTAGGGTTTCGAACGCGGCCTCCACGAGACTAGGATGGTTCTCTCGCCCCGTCAACAACAAGAAGAAAGCCTCTCGGACGTCGACGACGGCGAGATCGACGCCTATCTTCATGGGGAAAAGGAGAGGCTTTACAAGAAGATCATCTGGAAACTGATGAACAGAGACTACCTCCGAGAACAGGGATCCTCCAAGAAGCGCAATGCGTCTGCCGCTGGAGAGGAGGGCAGGAAACGGAAACGGGCCGACGAGCCCCCAAAAGCTGGTCGCACCAGAAGCCATTCTGGACGGGTTGTCGGGGAGAAGGTAAAGGATACGAGATCGAGGGTCAATTATGACGCATTGGATGCACTCTACTATCTGGATGGAGATGGACGGCCTCCTGAAGAAGCGAACGAGTCTCGCGGTGGCGATTCTGCTACCAGAGCTGACGGCGGTGATCTCCAGCGGGATGGCCACGAAGTGTATGACAATTCGTTCGGAGGTGTAAACGGTGGAGAGTTCGAGTACGATGACTACCAGAGTTATCAGTACGAATACGGAGAATTGGCCAATGGAGATGATTGCCAATACGATTAAAAAGTTATGAGAAATATAAGAGTTCACATAGCAGGTGCTGTTCTGTTCTGTTCTTGTTTGTTTTCTGGTTTGTTTGAAATGATTTTGGTATAATGTAGTTCACAGAGATTCGTGTTTTAGGTTCCACTTGGATGCTTTTTGTTCAAAAGTATTTATGCAAGTCCCACTATTTTCGGTCCAAGATTGTGGATCTTAACAAACTTTTGAATGAAAAGTGAATAGTGGAGCATATTTTTTGGGTTTTGAATCAGAGTCCTTCAAGAGAAGAAATGACTGAATTTTGACATTACATTGCCTCTAGTGTGGAAGAAATGAAAAACCTGCCTTCATGTTTGCTGGGATTGTTGTAACACACAGGAACTAAATTGCCTATATACAAAGCATTTGGCAAGTGTCTTGCAACTTTCATGTTTAGAGGATTAATATGTGACATGCTTTATGAGTTGTCTGTTTTTCCCGCCTTTGTTCATTTTGTAGCTCTTTGAAGGTCTGATCAAGATTTCATGGTTCTTTCCTAGCCTAAACAAATAGCCTAGAGAATTACCTTCTTTATTAATGTATCAATAACTGGTTTAAAATTGACAAGGCTCATTGCTATCCAGTTTCAAATCATTACTGATTAGATAACAGAAGTTTGTGAAATGATAAGAGCTTATTGTTTCATTTGATATTCCTTTCTTTAAATTTTTTATTCTTGTACTTGTGTCCTCTGTCATGAAACATTAATCTCTGAAAGCAAAATTATTGAAAATCTACTGTAAAAAACAGCTTTTTCTGTGATTTAACTCATAACAGATGGAAATCTGGACCTTCAGTTTGATTGAGGTTGGCTGCACGCAAGAAGCTTAAGAATGATCAGGAGGCGAGCTGTTGTAAGATAATGAGTTTTAGTTGATGAAGCAAATGGAGGGGATAGATTGGATTACAGAGGTCAAGTAAAATAGATGTTGCTTTGTTTATTGCTCATCATAGGCCTGTGATATCACAAATGTGAATTAAATACTTTAAGATGATAAGACATTTGTCTTTCGGAAACTCTGTGAATTAAATACTTAAGTGTGAATAAAATACTTTAAGGTCAAATTAATAAAAAAAAACAGTAAACTTTAGCTGGCCCATAATATGACAAAATGATTCCCAGTGGGATGCAAGTGCAATCACTTTGGTTTTGGATACAAGGGAAATTACCTCAGTAGCTGCAGGCTTAAAGTGATCATAAAGTTCCAATATAAATAGTCATAAAGAAGAATGCCAAACGGGATAATGAAAGAAAACCATAATTGCAGCTTTTCGATAGATTTTGTTGTCTTAGAGATATTCCTCTGCTTGTCGGGCATTTATGAACATATAAATTTAAGTTCAACGATAGTTTTTAGATTGTGAGTCAATAGCCCAATAAGGTCTCTGAGACTTGCAGCTATATTAAGACTGAGCACAACGCTTATGCAATTTACCATGGATAGTATCTAAGCATACTAATTTGACATTCTTTTAACTATCAGGGATAGCTTTGTTGCAGTCATATATGCCTGAGGTTGTGTGTCGAGGAACAGAATTTCATCAATGCAGTTAATTCATAGGATGATAACTAATCCTCTCCATAATAGTGACTGAAACAATTGGGCTTGATGGTATATATATGAGCCCGAACTGGGCCTTGAAGTCAACATGTATGATTATTTGGGCCGTGGTGGACTGTGTCACTCTCAAGATCTAAGTATTGCATGAAAAGCTTACTTATTGCCATTATGACTAATGGCCTTGACTAGCCTTGTTTGGCAACTATGGATAGTGTGCAATGAAGACATTTCTAGGAAAGAAACTTCAACCGATACTGATGTTGAACGAAATTCTAACTGATGCTTGGTGGTGGGTAAGCTGAAGTTGTACATGAAGCCACCAGTTGAGCTTCCTTGGAAGTGCTTCTAAGGACTCAGAAAATATAGGTCCAGGACAAATGTTCAGATTCCTAGGATTGATCTTGTGTTGTTATTTATTTATTGACTTACAATATAAGTCGAAGCTACAAGCCAGGCAACTGGGAGAGAACTAACTAAAACCAAAACCCTCTGGGTCAACACCTCCAGAGGTAGACCGGCTAGCCAATCTAAAATTCCAGGCCAGTCTATCCGCCTGGCTGTTCAGCTTCCTAGGTACATACATAGGATTGTGACAACTTACTATCCGTGGTTGTGAAGTTTCCTTCAACAAAGTTGTCACTTTCTATTGATCTTGAACTCCAAGCTTTTGTATTCTAGTTGTCATTGTCAGTTACTTTCAAGTCTAGCTGTAGATTCAGTAGGCTTTTCTTATCGCATTTCCACCTGTAGTTGAACATTTATGTGGTGTAAAACTATGAACGATGATGAACATCACAGTAACGTAAAAGAGCCCATTCCTCTCTCGTATACAACTACACTAATTTTTTTTTTCTTTCCATGTTTCCACCAGGCTTTTTACACCTTGGCATGCAAGAAGAATGTAGAGTGGTTCGAGTGGGAGGTAAGAGGGCAAGGTAAATAATCCATCATGGAAGCTGCTGGTTGTTGCAAAGTGAGTGAAAGATACTAAGATTTGATCCTGCCTTTTTACCCCACCCAGTGGGGCTCTGCTGTCTTCTCTCAAGCTTGCTCCAATCGTTCCACGTATTATTAATAACGTGGCTTCGAGGGGTCTTCCCATTAGGTAAAGTGGACAATAACAGCTCTCTCTGGCAAAAGAAAAGAACCATTCCTTTGGAGTTTTTAAGACTCTTCTGTTAGAGGACATGTCTCCATGGTGCTTGGCCAAGTCCACTGAGAGAGGTTTGCAGATGTTGAGTTCCACAAGTGGATACTAATTCGATTCGTTGGTCTGGCGTTGATTCACCGTGTTGTTCCTCTCAAAATTTTCAGCTTGTTTCTGAGAGAGAGGTGTTGGTGTATATTGAGCACGCGTTTCAGTGGTAATTTCGTGTAAACGATTACCATCCATTCATTCATTCGTCAGGATTTCTATGGCCTTTTTCTTTTTGGGATCTTCTTGAATAATTGAGGTGTTTCAAACTGTAGGGCCCGTTTGATATGTGGTTAGAAAAAATGAGATTAAGGGGGGAATAGGGTTAGAAAATGTGGGGTTAAGGAATGAGGATGGGAAAAGGTAGAGTGATGATGATAGATGAAATGAAGATAAAATAGTAATGATTATTTTTTATGTCTGGGACATGAACGAGAGAATAAAGGAGGTTACGCCTCTTTTAACCCTGTATCATGGGCTTAACGTAACACTACGGACTAATGTCACCTTGTGTCACGCATGCAATGCATTATGTGACTTTAACGAGTTATATCAGTATTTCTCAACATTATATATGGCAAGAAATGAAGACACTCTGTTCATGTTTTGTTTTTTTTAAAACAGTTGAGACTATAATTCTAGCTCGACTTACAAGGATCAAACAGCTGTTGGTTGATGAGTCTTCAGCAACTATTTTCTATTGAAACATAGATATAATCCCCACATTTTTATTTGAGTGAAACTGATTGGGTTGGTCTGAGGTACCAAACAGGGTCCACCACTAGTCATGCCGATGAATACTTGTGCATGCATGTGTGGCTCGACCATTGGGCCTTTTATCTATATGACTATATCTGTATTCAGTGATTCATGATCCATCCGACTTCCGACCGCCCCAGAAAAGAGCTCTGTCTCCTCTCCTCTTCTTCTTCTTCTTCTTCATCACATGCCACCCAATCCACTTACTCTCCTCGACAGCCGCATCACCATTCCACTATCCACTTGTCATTCCCCAAATCACCTCTCCTCTGCTGACGAGCAATCATTGCACGCCCCTTTATTGCCACCCCCTCCATTTGTTTATCTCATCCCCTTATGCTTTAGCTCCCCACAAGAAAAGGGCCAAAAGGGCACACTGCTGATGATCTCTCAGAGGACCACTCTAGTGGGTATATTCAAAGCTCAGAGACGATGATGATGAGATATGGGCTCTTTCTCCTGCTGCTATTGTTGCTGCTGCTGCTGCTGTTCTGCTATTTTGGGTACCGACTTTGTGGGTGCTCTCGCTGGAAAGCAGACACACACTGTTCTTTGTGGTGCTAATATAAGGTGTGCTGTGATTGCTAATGCTGGAGGTGTGGCAGATATATAGATGGTGGATGCATGGGGCCATGGCTCGTGGTGGCTCTCAGTAAACAATGAGATCAACCTTTGTTCCAGTCTCTCAGCTACTATAATACATACATATATAGTACTATATGTGTGCCACAAGGATCTCCCCAAGTGTATTGCTTGCATTGCTCCACCTCACCTCCTCTTAGCTTTTTCAAGGTTTCAAGCACCACCATGCCAATCAGAAATTATTCTAAGCAGTACATGGATAACATAAACAAAATAAAAGGGGTTTTAGGATCACGTCTAACTTAAACTGATTAAAAAAATAATGTTTTTCTTGACTCGCTAATTATCTGAAAAGCTTGAGCTGATAGGAACAAAATGAATATATATACATATCATGATCTCGACTAGTGCTATAGTGTCAAGTGTACTTTAGGAAATTGTCAGTCAGTAGATTTGGAATATAGTATGCTTTGAACAGGAGGAAGAAAATTATGCAGATTGCTTGATTCTTTTGGCTTTTCTTTAGACGACTAAGCTCGTTTGGTCTCGGATGGAGAAAGTAACGATAAGTCAGTAATGATTTTAAGGATAAATAAAAAAACTGAGGATAAGAGATTTTAGAATAAAAATTAAAAATAATGAGTAATGATTAAAAAATGAGAATAAATCAATAATAATTGTTTAGGGATAATGAATTTTAGTATTTGAGGAATAAAATAGGAAATAAAAGAGGTTATCCTCACCTATCTCCAGACCAAACAGTACCGGAGAGTTCCTCAGTTGGAGGTTATGCAACCATGAAATTAATTATGCTGACTAAGTGACCCTCTGGATCTAGTAAAGAAAATTCACTTGGACTTAATCATCAATTAGACCAAATCAGAACATTAATTTGTGATGACTGACTCAATCAATTATCAGAACATTAATTGTCAAGATTTTTTTCTCCCATGAGATAACGAAAGCAAGGGTTTCGTTTTTTTCCAACTTGGATCGATCAAACTCTATTTTCATAAGCATGTTTTTTTATTTTACACAATGGATCCATCTAACCCCACTCTGGATCGATCTAAGACACTGTAAACGGGAAAATTGGATGGTTAGAATTAATTCGGATCCTAATTATCTTGGGGCTTATAAATAGAGGTTTCTAGGTCTTCTTTGTGTGTGCTTCTTGTGCTTATGAGGTATCCTTTGTTCTTTGAGAGATGTGAGAGTAGGCTACCCTTAAGAGAGATCTCTTTGTCTCTGCTAGGGTTCGGGCTTTGTAATTTCTCCCTCATAGTGAAGATTTTCTCTGCTGCATGTGATTTTTTCCGCATAAATCATTGTGTCTATTATTTTTTCCCTTTGCTTGTGATTTGTTTGTTGTTGTTATCTGTTCCGCTACGACATCAACATCCCATCATTATTTGGCGCATCTCCAGCCTCGTCGGGCCACCGGAATCCCTAACATAATTGGGGTGACTGACTCAATCAATTATATATAAGATATAATTGTGATGACTGGACTCAATCAGTTATCAGACACATCGGCGGATTGAGACCAGCGAACGTTGCCAACCATGAACATTTTTAAATTTGTGAGACTTTGCTAGCATGCATCAAAGATGTCACATCTAAAATGGCTGTCACACGCTTAGAAATCTCATGTGAACACAAATTAAGAAGAAGATATATACAGAGAATGAAGGAGGAGAATGATTCTTGGATTCTATATTCCAAACGCGGCGGCTTCAGTGTTCAAAGTGGATTTTGTAAATGGCGCGTTGGAGTACTACTTTAGAAAAAGAATTGCTCTTGTTGGTTATATATGTTTTATATATAGATTCCATCGTTAGAGGTTGGACGTGGAAAGCCGATCGCTTTCTTGCTTTCTTTAGGAATGGATCTGGTGTATTCTTTTGCATGCTTGCATGGAGCTGAGCTCTTTGTTTCGTCATAATTCATGTATGAAGCTAGCTAGTAAGGAGGAAATGAGAAGAAAAAGGTGGCAAAGATGAGTCATGGACTCTGTATGAGAGGTGACTTGCTGACTGATTGAAGTATTGGCTTTTAGACTTTAACAATTGTAGGATACTTGACTCTGTATCCTTCAAAGTTAGGAACTTTCACACTAGGTGGTAAGCTTTATAGCATAATCAAGAATTCAAGATAGAGAACTTTCACACTAGGTAAGTTAATTTTATATCATAACAGAGAGAAATAGTGAGCTTGCATGCTAGTGATATAGTCTTGGAGTTCTTGGGTTTGAATGCTTTATATATTGAGGACTCTGTAGCTGCAGAGTTGTAAGGGTACGTAATTGTCGACCCTATGCGAGGATTAGAGGCTCAATTTAGCAAAAGAAAACATACTTTTCGATATCTATCTGTAGAAATTAGTACTGCAACCTAGCTACTAGAAAAGCAGAGTTCTGAATTAAATTGACATCATTGACTCGAGTCACTTTTAATCACAAATCATCAAAAAAAATTACTTCAGCCAAAATGGGCAATTGTGAGGAAAAAATTACTAGATCAACTAGCTAACAATTTCATAGATAAGGAAATAGTTGAGGTAGGTCATAATGCTTACATCATGCAGCCATCACGTCCTTCACATAAAGCATTAGCAAAGTAGATAGAATATATAGACACACACACACACACATTATCTCCTTCATTTCATCATTCTCCTGAGAACCTTTTGTCAGCAGGGAAAAAAGAAAGAAATACTCGAGAAAGAAGGGCTAAGTCCTACTATATTCTAAATGCCGCTCAGTACATAGAAAGGGTGGTTGACAAACTTAAAAAGAAGTCATGGATTAAAGTTCACACCAAGAAAAATTGTGTCAGGCTAGAGAAATATATGTACACCTGATCTCTCTTCTTATCAGCTTCAGCTTTTTTGTCGATTGGTGAAGCTAACATAGTATGAACCCTACAAGTCAATATTCATATGTGATGACTGATGTTGATCAACACGGAGCAAGCATTCTTAGTCTAAAAGATATATAGCACTTAATTGGATCTTAATTAGGAAGATAAGGGTCACCTTACAATATTAATTGAAGAGATAAGGAGTGCATGATGAGCAAGAACATGCATCCACTAATTCACATTTTATTTCTGACTTCATTCCCCTTCTTTCATTCTTTTTCTCCTTTACAACATGGACAAAAAGCCAAAAGAAACCCAAAAACTCTCTACAAAGATGACATAAAGTAGAAGAAACCAATAAGATTAATAACAAAATCTTGTTAATGATCTCATTATTAATCCTTCTCTCATCAATCAGTATCCTCTCTCTTATTGTGTATGTAGACATGCACAAATTACAAGCAAGAAGGCCCTTATGTTCAAAAGAGCTCAAACTTCCAGGATTCCTGCTCAAAGGTACTGGTCCTTTGGCACTGGTAATTAAGAGGATCAATACTAATTAATTTCTCCAGCCCATCAGCACCTGCAGAGAGTAAATCCCATCCATGACTGAAGTCATCCATTCCCCACAAGTACATGGATTCAGGCCACTCCATGCATGGGAACTGGGTTTCATCAGGAACCACTGAAGAATAAGATGACCCAGATGTTGACATGGATGAAGATGAGGAAGAGGTGGTGGTGGCTGTTTTGATCTCATGTGGTTGTATCATGGGCACTTCATCAGTGCAGAACCCAGGGGATGTCCTCAGGAATAATGCATCAGTGTCAATAGCATCCATACAATCAAATGAACTACTTGTGATGCTCTTATCTTGCAGTGTTATCTCATCCTCAGGAGGAATAGCTGTTCCAAATCCTTCTTCATGAGCTGGTGAAGTAGTGCTGAGCTTTTGCTGTTCTGGTAGGGGATCATCATGATCAGTGGGGGGGATGGGCTTGTGTGTGAGGGGGTCAATGCCCATCTTCCTTAGCTTCTTCTTGATGTGCGTGTTCCAATGGTTCTTGATCTCATTGTCAGTCCTCCCTGGGAGGTGAGATGCTATCTTGGACCATCTGCAAGTAGTGAGAAGCTTGGTTAAGGAAGAAATTAATATGGTTTCATACTAATCAACTCTTGTGTTAGAAAAACAGAGCCTCCCATATATGAAAAGTCCTAGCAAAGATATTGTCAAACAAATGCTGCAGATTAAAGACAGAATATTATAACAAGGGGGTGGGGGAGAGAGAGCGAGAGAGAGAGAGGACTAGGTACTTGTTGCCAAGGCGAGAGTGGAGGTCAATGACCAATTGCTCCTCAGACTCTGATAGCAGACCTCTCTTGAGATCAGGCCTGAGATAGTTAGTCCATCTTAACCTGCAGCTCTTCCCACACCTCAGCAGTCCTGTAGTATAATCAAAACCATCCAACCATTTATCACAAGTTGAATTACATGAAAAATTAGCTCATCCATATATATATGAATATCTTAAGCACAATAACCAAGTAAAAGGAAATTAAGAAAGTTGGAATCTCTCTCTATCTAGAAAACAAGAAAACAGAGAATAAGAGATCGAGTTGTTGTTTTTCCTACCAACTTTAGGCCCTACCATAATAATACATGCACTTTCAGAGTTGTACCCCGCCAAAATAGAAGCACAATCTTTGCCAACTTTGAAAGAGACCTTGCCATTGACAAAACGCAATAACAAAGCAAGCTCAAAGGTAGAGCTGCAGGTTAAGACGAGGGGCATATGATGCAGCCCTCAACAATGTCCTGTAAATAATTGTATAGCCTTCTGGTTCAACTTTCATGATCCTACTCATGAATTCAATCGATATAATGCGATTAATACGTGGCATAGTTTTCTTTCTCCTAGAAATATTAAATCATGAAGTTAATTAATCTCCTCGTCTCCTAGATTAACTATATATCACTTCATTGATCAATCAAATAAGGGGAGAAAAGAAAGTTGCAATGCAAAAAACAAGTTCAAATAAGAACACTACAAAAGAAGCAAAATTATTAAAGGTTCTGATGAGCAAAGCAAGAGCAAAGAAAGAAAGAGCGCGCGAGCCATATATGCATGTGAACTTTGCAAGGTGATCAAAGGCAATTAAGCATATATGAGGAGACCTGCAAGCTTAGGAACAGCTCTCCAGCAGCATTGGCCATGTGTGAGGATGAAGTTGATGAGCTTCTTGTCCTCCTCAGCTGTCCATGGTCCCTTCTTCAGCCCCACCTTCTCACAGCATGGCTTCCTTCCCATGGCCTCACCCCTCTCTCTCCCTCTAAAACACTCACACAAAGAGAGAGAGAGAGCGAGACCACCCTAAAAAACTCTAGAGAGAGAAAGAGAGAATTAAAGAAAGAAAGAAAGAAAGGGGAAGAGAGATGATCAGGATTTAGTGAAGCAGTAGCACCACCTCTACCAACCTTTATAACCCCCCCACGGCGTGGTGGCCAGGGTGGGCTTGGGCTAGCCACCTACAACTCATGTGCTCTCTCTCTCTCTCTCTCTCTCTCTAGCTCTACTACTCTAATCCAAGGCAGCTGGCACCATTAATTGGGCCCAGGCGAACGTACGTGTCTATAAGGTGTATAGAGAGAGAGCGATGGTGCATATATGTTTGGCGTCTCACATGCGAAGTTGGTCTGTGAAAGCTCTCGCTTATCAGCCGCCGGCCCGCATCCGCGCGCGGACCGCGCGCATCCTTTGCTTGGTTTGAAAGCTCTCAACAATTGTGATTTAAACGGGGATGACTCCTGCACACGAAACTTCTCTTCTTCTTTTTTTAGTTAGTCTTTTTTTTTTTTTTTTTTTGATATTAGTTGATCGAACTAAAAAAGCAAACAAAACAAAGAAAAAGAAGAACGGAAACTTCTCGATCGTTAGTTTTAAAGCAGTGGACACGATACATCTCTGGTATCATTAACCATGAATACTACGTATGTAACACTCTTCTTCGTTTCCCACTGGATTAGTAAACCAGTGGCCCCCGACCATATATTCCCATGTCACTATGGACGTCTACACTAATTGGAAGTATATAGAAGTACTTGCAACCTTAAAATAGGAATTGTTATTCGATTATAACATAATATATGAACTTGTCATGAGAGTTCCGGGATCAGTTTGAATCCCACCCAAACGCTCGGATTTCTTCAGCACATAATTATGATTCAAAAGATTTGAGAGGTTGTTACTGGATGAGATTCAAACTATTCTGGACCGTTGATATGATGGTATAAAAAAAATCTTGATATGACGTAATCTTTTGAGATGATTGGTGATCTATTAATTAGTAGTGCCATGGTATCTCATATCAGACCGATCCATATATGAAAAGTCAATATTCGCATATAAGAACCAATTAATTGTGGAATATATGAAAAGTTTAAAGTGGTGTATGTACATATCCTGCCACTAACTCATGAGTGGTGGGAGATAGCTAAGTTGGCCTTCCGTGTGTGGGTAAATTAGTTGGTCTGACCTCTTTTGGACCACTTAAGTCTTCAGCATTAATTGTGGCTAAGGACTGTGCTATGGGGAGACATGACCTAGCTATATATGCTTTGAGTAGATGTACGTATCCAATAAAATGTATGATTATTGGCTCACATACCATCTGGGATCTCCAACTGATGCAGTAGTTATGTGTCGTCTGAGGATAAACAATCCAATTGCTGATCATCGAATGTTGTACGTACTACAAGACCTTATAGTTTTTCCGTAGTTTCATCTTGATTGTGAGCTCATTTACATAATTTTTCAATCATGCTTTAGTGTTGATATATTATGTGTTCTTGCATTTGCTGACTAGCTAGTATTTTGAAAGATTAATTCATAATATTTTAGTGGCATCATCATATTTGAGAAAATATATGGGAGATGGTATAATTAATAGGTAGGTAAGCAAAGTCTGAAATGTTAAAAATCACATCTAATTATGAGAATTTCTTCAAACGCTATCAACTTAGGCATCCTTTTCGTGTGCTTGTTATTGATCTCATCGTCTCTAGATCGTACTCGTACTTAATGTCTTCCTTGCACCCAAAGTAAGTTGAGATTCACATCACCAGCTATAAGTTCAGTAGGCCCAGTGGTTATATTTACACAGCAAAGATGAAAGATGGAACCCTAAACTGTTACTAAAGCAGCAGCAGAGCTTACACATACACCAAAAAGTTCATTGTATATATATGGACATTTGGCCTAACAGGCCATGGATGATCAAGCCATTGTTCAACCAAATAAGCTATCTATATATATATCTACATGATATGCATGCATGCAAGAAGGGTTGAGTTTCTCTCACTTTCTACATGAATAAGGTTTTAAGGAAGTTAAAAAGAGAAGGGCCAAAGGCATGTTGTTCCCATAGGAAGAGTGTGAATTGAAGGGAGACAAAAACCAACTAAATCCTAACAAACGTAGGGATCCTTTTGCATCCTTCATTACTGAGCAAAAGATTAATTAGTTTCCGGTGTTCTCTCGATCGATAGATAGATGAGGCCACCACCATGCAGAACAGTAGCCTCTACTCCACTCCAAGGCTGTGACACCTCCCTCCCTGCAGCCTTCCCTTAGAATTTATGTATGATATACTGGGGGATAACTGTGTGCCCCAAGGCTTTCTTGTTTCCCATGCAACTGGCCGGCTTCTTGGTAACTTTGTGGTTAGAGTTTCCCAGAGAGGGAAAGAAATTTGCTACAAGTGCAAGAAAAGCACAGTACGTGGATCAGTTTGCGAGTTGATCGATCGATGTTGACGAGGATTCAAGACTTATTGGAAAACAACCTTCTACCTGAAATCCATTGGCATATATCGATCTCCCACCTATAGTAGTACTATATCATGGTCAACCTCTTATTTTTCTTGGGGGAAAAAAAAGATGACCATGGCTAGCTAGCTAGCTTCAGATGTATCCAACTGATCCATGTTGATATCGCTTAATTGGTTTCTAAAGGTTTTTTTTATGGCGAGACTTACGTGGAGATGCTTGTTAGCTAGCTTGCTTGAGATCTATCTTGTTAATAAATACGTTAAAAAGGAGGCCATCTAACATGAAGATTTAAATTCAAACAGATTGAATCCAATGCGATAGCCTCATCCATTGCCGGAACTCGAATCACAAAAAACGAGCCGAGATATCCTCTAGATCAGTTATGAACTCCCTATCTCCTCTAACAAGTTAATCAAACTCAATTCCTAGTATATATCCATCCAATCTAGCTATTTATCTATATATATAAATGACATCGTCAATGCATGTATATATAACATAAACTGATCATCAAAAGGGATCAAACAATAGTATAGAAGATAGCAAGATTAAGGAAACATGGCATCCATGCAGCAGCAGGTGGTGTTACTTAGCCTGGTGCTAGTCCTAGCAACTTGTGTTGGCACGGTTCTGAGCCAGAGCGACGACGACACGACGGCCAAGTGCCTGCCGAGGATCTTGCCGTGCGCGCCATACTTGCACGATCCCAAGCCTCCGGCGATATGCTGCGTGCCGCTCAACCAACTGATCATCGAGGATCCCAAGTGCCTCTGCTCCCTCTTCTATAATGATAAGCTCCTCCGCTCCTTCAACGTTACCAGAGATGATTGTATCAGTATGGCACACAGCTGCGGCAGCAAGCCTGATCTTAGCCTTTGCAAGAACAGCGGCGGCGGCTCCGGCTCCGGTATAACTATATCATCAGCTAGTTTTCGTATATCATTACTATTTTACTTGAATATATTGTAACTATATTGAAGGTAAAACAAGAAGTCATCATCAATGTTTGCTTTGGTTTAGTCGCTGATGGTTTTGGTAATTAAATGACTTATAATTCATATATAGAAGGATCTCTTCATTTTATCTATCTCCAGCGTTGCACATGCTCCTCCATCGGTAGATGTCTACCTATGGAGGATACTAATCCATAGATATATTACCGATGATCATCAGTAGAACATTACCGATGGATTAGGTGACTCGATCGGTAGATGTTTGACTCGATCGGTATACATCTACCGATCAGATGATTCACATATTCAATTGATAGATGTCTACCAATTGGTTAATCAAATCCATCAGTAGAACATTACCAATGAACACTACCGATCGAGGGCATATATCATGTACCCAATCCGGCGTGGCACGCCACGCATGAATTTATTTATCTATTCCCTTTATAGATTGCAATTTTAGTTAAGCCATGGGCTTGTGTCCTGTAATCATGGAATTTATTTTGCTGTATTGGCTTCTAATTGAGATATGTTGCAACACAGGTCCTGCTCCGCCAGCACATCCACCTCCACCAGCCACCCCCGCTCGGCCAGCACATCCGCCTCCACCAGCCACCCCAACTCCGCCAGCACATCCCCAACCTAAAACCCCTCCCACAGGTGATGCATATCAATATGAATTAATTCCACTTACTTAATACGTACTTAATACTCTAAATTATTTTCCACTGAATTGTTTCATATATTGACATTTTATTTTTCCTTTTCTCAGGATCATCAAAAAGCGGTGCGGATCCTCACAAGAGTCTGACAACAGCAACTAAAATTATGGCATTTATTGGATTTTTTCTATTCAGTATGTTCTAGGCCTCAGGAATTTTAGTTTGTTTTCCCCAATTGCTCCAAGAATTTAATAGCTGTCGAACAAAATGCTCAGTATATTAGGTTTGGATGTTCTTTGCCGTCATAATAGGTACCTTAGTTTCAATGCCCAACTATTTTCCTGCAAATTAACTTTCATTTGATGCACACCAGTATTGGTAAATATAAATGAGAAACAAGTATTGTTGTTCTTACCAGATTAATGCTTTTACTGTTTAGAGGTAAAACATATATATTATGCATTCTCTTGTTCAATCCGGAGGGCAGTAAAGTTGAAAAATGAAACAATAACAGAAATCTGCACCAAAGGAAGTAAAACCTTCTGTGGCACACCTGAAATCAGCTAAACCTTTTTCTGTTCAACTGCTTCCATGTTCATGCAAATTGTCAACCAAGTTTTAAGCTATCATAAGCAAGGCACAAGACCTGAGTCTGAAAAATACATAACAAGATAATTTTACAGCTTGCTTAGGGAACATGTCACAATTGCTGCGACGAAAACAAAGATAGTAGAGCTTTAATTTGTCCAGCAAGAGCCTTTTTCCATTAGGAGGCACAGAATCCTAATTCACATTTGAAAAGGCTTCCTGGAAGTTCACCTTCCTGACCAAGCTAGTGAACACAGCCAGTGTACTTCCAGAACATACGACATAGCATAAACAAGTCAAGTTACAACATATGAACAAATACCATAAAGGAGGGAGAAAGCAGAGGAAAAGAAAAGAGAATTAAGCTGAACTTCAGGTCATAAGTCAGCATATCATATGATAAAATTAGTAAACTCACAATGTGAGCAAACAAGCTAGGATACATCATATGTACAAAGAGCAAAAACCAAAATTATTCCTGAAGGACATTAACTTATACCAACTTACAACATTTAACTTTTATGTGATTGTACAACCTAAGCAGGTCAGTCTAAGATTCATTGTTCTATCTTGATTCCTAGCATCTGATTATCTATATCTGATACAGCAGTCCTCTGGCCTAAATTAACTTGCAAGCTGTGGTCACCCATATATTTAACAACCTTCTTTGGGAGAAAGTCCAGAACAGTGCGTCCTCCATCATGACCAGCCACCAGCAACTTCTGTATCTTGGCCCTCCATTCTGAACTGTATCTCACATCTCGTCTGTCATGCAAAACCCTGTCACGATAGTTAAGCATTGAGCCAAGCCCACTATTTGGTCTCCAACCATACTCTTCCAACACACGTGCTTCTCCTTCCGTCAAATCTTCCCCAACCTGGCCAGAATTCAATTTAAGAGGTTAAGCCATGAAGTTCCAAGTCATTCTGCAATAGACTAGAAGTAGATTATCATAGCCTTCCACAATATGTCTTGAAGAAGGCATGCCTTTGATGCTCAAACACTTTATCTACGATAATATACTGGTAAGCAATAGTTTCTTTTGCATGCTGTTGGCTCGGACGGCATCCCGAATTCATCAAACTGCAGATGAATAAGAAGGCATCCTGCTTCACTATTATAGGATACCAGATATATTAGAGAGCTCTACCCAAAACTAGAATTTGTGGACAAGGTTCAACTCAAAGTTTGGTCAAGAGCATCAGCATATCCTAATCTAACATGATAAAGGAAGAAGTCTCAAGAAAGAAGTTACAGAGAACTTTTCAAGAGCATCAGCAGTCCCTAATCTAGCATGAATAAAGGAAGGAGTCTCAAGAAAGAAGTTACAGAGAACTCCCATTTCTATAGAGCATGTTCAAATGTCAAATATCAAATCACTGCTTAGGTTGCAATGACTTGCTAATACCTTCTTTTACCACAAGCCTGTTATTTTCCCATGTTATAAAGCTCAGTGGTGCACGAACCTAATGTAAATATATTATAGAGACAACTACCATAAAGCTGAAGAGAAAAATATAATAAGCCTTATCTAAGGGCTAAATAGAAGTTGACAGTTGACACTGTGAAATAAGCAATCTAAGCCCCATGAAAAAAGATTCGAGTCACAGAAAACATTCTGGAAAAGAGGATGTGGCAAGCCTTACCAACAGCGGTCTGTTCTCAATGAGGGTGGTCCTGCTGCAGCTGCTAAGCTTCATTGCAGTTACCAGCCTCTTGATCTGCCAGTTGACTGGCAGCAGCTCCAAAAGCTCGAAGAAGTACGTGGCATAGCCATATTCTGGGCGTTCTAAAACAATTCTGCAGAGCAAAAAACATTTAATGATCAGTTCATCACAAAAGGGGAAAATCTCCTACAAGAAAGCAACTGCATCAGAAGCCAACCTGTTATGCTTTTCAAAAACAAAAATGAAAGACTGCAAGTCACGACACCAGCCCCATTCAACAGGACTATTACGAAACTGTAAATATCGAGCCTGCTTGTCACGAAAGATAGCATGAAAGACAAAGCACAGGGAAAGTTATATACTTGAGGACAACAACACCGCCTGAATTTGCTTTTAAAACAACTCCATACCTGTTCAATAAGCGAAATCAAGCAAGGTAAACAGTAAACAGCCTTTGATCCCTTCATATGTTTCAACAGAGGAAACTTCAACAGAGATGTGCGCTCACAGAATAACTGAAGGAACAAAGAAATGACAATAAAGATGCTTATGAGGAAACTTGAGATAGAAACCTGGGAGGAAGCTCACCAATTCATGTTAGTCAAAACATGGCAACAGAACTGAATAGTAAAGTGTTTTATTTGTTGATCAAACCTTAGTTATCACATTCTCAAGCTCTTCAAAGCTGTCTTCAATAGAAGAAATCTCCATAGGAATATCATCTTCTGCAATCCCATAAAGTTTAATTTCTTCCATGGAAATTCCTTTGTCCATAAGAACCTGTTCAGGCATCAAACAGTTAAAAGCTGACTACGCTAATGTTAAACAAATCAGAAGAGACTTCCACCCTCCTGGACAGCTCACATAGAGTAGTAACTATAAGTTTCTTGGTTCAAAATTCAAAGATTGTTCCTTGAAATGAACTGACAAGAAATTATTTCAACAAAATTGCATTCATAGTTCATTTGCTTTCCATACTCGTAGAAGTCCAGGAGCATCTTCCTCTAGAGCTGCTTCTACAGAATTTCTGCATCGATATATTGTGTCAAACAAATTATGCTTCAGATAGACTACCGTAATCTGAAATAAGAAATGAACACTGGCATGATCAGGAAAATACGTGGCAGTCTTTTTCCTTTTCCGCCGAAGAGGGGTGTGCTTTGCTTCCGAATCAACTGAACAGGAAGAACTGGACTTTGAGGTTTTTGAGACAGCTTGTTGTGAAGATTTCAAACTGTTACCATGATCCATTGCACTCACCAAGCGCAATATATTCATCCGTTGACTTAATGTCATGTTATCTATCGTGTCATTGGAGTCCTTAATGTGGAACTCTCCTTTGACCTCATCTCCAGAAACAAGGAATCCTGAAGTGATGGACTGAGAATTCACACAGGGGCTAAGTAAGCCACTTTCTAGAGGTTCAAACTTTACTTTAACTGGAAAGTTAGATGATACTTGACTTAGAAGTGTATTGCCCATTTCCTCTTGCATGTTTCTGCAACTGAAGGGAATGTCACCGAGGCAGTTACCAGCCTTAGTTGAATCATGAGAAATTACACAAGCATTCTCCATAGCAAAAGTATTCGACATTGAACTGCTCCAATGTTTTGCAGCAGTTGAAGTGAGCTGTACCTCTTCTAAAAGAGATGTCTGATGAGAGCATCTGCAATTAGCCACTGCGTTATCTCCGGAATCTAAAGCATCCAATGTAGCATTATCTTGACGATGATTATCTTTCAAGGTAGATTGAACAGCTATGTCCAAGCTCTCTGTTGGATACTGTGATAATGAAAAGCTTTGCAGCTTTCTGCCATTTGCTTCACGGACATCGTTGATGGTCCCATCTTCCAAAAGTTCATTCTTGAACACAGGACAACAGTCCAAGGGGCCTGGCTCAAGCAGCTGATTGTCTTCATTGGCTTCATCAACATTATCAATCGGCCATTCTTCCAGAGGTTCAGATTTCACCTCGATAGGAAAGTTTGACCGAAATGGATCAAGTTGCTGATTGTCTCCATCTTTTCTTGCCAGTCCTTGTCCCAAATGAGATGCCATGGACTCCGAAATACCTGCTTCACAGTTCTCATTCTCATGTAATCTGCAAGTTAAATCATCCGGATTCCTTGTTGCTTCTGGCAATGACTCAGGGATCACACAAGACTTCTCTGAAGAACCTAGTATGTCGCCTATAACATACATTAAAACAATTGGATTAGACATATAACTAATATAACAATCTTCTAGACAATCAGAGATAAACTGGACCTGAGATGAGGACAAGCCTAAACTATAAGGCATGGAGTTAGCATTACCTTGTGCATGTTTGTCTCCTAGCGGATGAAAGCTAACTTCAGATACCAATGTCTGATTTTGGGAGATGTCGTCAGTTACTTCATTTGGTTGCGAACTTATGCCTTTCGACATATCATAATTGTGGCCAATCATAGCAATTCGTGAAGACTGATCAACCATAAAAAGATTGAGGTCCATGCCACCTCTGTTATTATTTTCAGTGGATAGCCTTGACAAAAAATCCTGTGTACTAAGCAGTTAATACATAGATCATGATCAAAATGAATGAGAAATGTAAATCAAGTAGCTCAAAGTAGGCTTAGAAAGTGCTTTAATGGCAGCTAATGCCCAGTAGACTCTAGAGAAAAAAAACAATACACCATATTCACACGAATATACGCCAAGGAAGCATCTTTTAACATGTTAACTAAAACATATCTAGCATTGATGTTGAACAAATCATGTCTTTTTTCCACTAAGTATCTTTATTTCCATCTAGGTTGATTTTGTTGCGATGTTTCAACCAAGAGCAAGATAAGATAAGGTTAAAAAACTCACGACGTAACAAAAAAGAAAAAAAAAAGAAAGAAAATAACATTTAAACCATAGTTACTAAAATATGAAAAGCAAAGCAGACAGAAAAACAAAAAACACGATACATCTTGTGTAGGGTTTTCAATCTAGAAACATTCTAGACATACATACTCACGTAAAATTGACTATTTAATTTGTTAGGTTCAATGTAGTTCAAACTGAGATATAGGACAGGTTTTGTTGCCATTTCCTGTAAATACAATCGAATTAGAAAATCTTTCCAACTCTACGTTAATTAATCACTACTGCCATGTCATTTTCCTAATATTTTCCTCGTCAATAGACTCTTCCTGGAAACAAGTTCTAGATCATGTCTGAAATGGATTTCAACAAAATTGCATATAGCCTTCAGATTAATGCAATTCTCAGTACTAGATCATTTGTTCTTCCGTTGCTGCCAAGAATATCCATAAACCAAGAAGAACCTCAAAGAGTTGCTTTGCGCTAAGCTGGTTATAGATGCTTAACCTGCTTTTATAAAAATATGTTCCTCCTCCACAGGTTGTATGACCTCTAGGGTCTGCAGCAAGCCCCTCTCTTAATGCACTTGGTCCTGATGGGCACCAACTCATAAAATGGATCAATTTAAGGTAGATTTTGCAAGTGAGCTAATGAATCACATATAGTTGCTCTTATTCGCATAGTTATGATGAAAGGTAAGGTGCAGGAGACCTAAAAAGAAATTCCTATAGACAATCAAAACTCAGAAAATCATAATTTACTCCGCAAAAGATCATCTATTTCAACAAATCATATTAGATGATAGATGGGCACAAAATATAAAAATCGCAACCACCCTATCTTTTTGCAAAGGACTAGTTAAAGCAGAAAATTCCGAGGCGCCAACTTCAAATCCATAACTCACCCTAAAAAATAACTCAAAGTCAATAGTGTTGTTATATGCTGTAGATAGAATGTTCAGGAACTGGACTCAGTCATTTGCTGTGAAGAGTTCCATGTTCAAAGCTGTGCTTGGAGATATGGTGCAAACTTGTTTGTATGCTCAACAAAAAATTATCCTTTCCAATAACCAGGCAATCTATGGTCTGAAAGAGGAAAAGCTGATTTCCAGGCACATTCATAGGTGCTGACAATGACAGCATACTATATGCCATAAGACAACTCCACATGTAGCCTCATCGATTTGAATATGGTGGACTCATAACAAAAAGAAACTGCACTTTGTAGGGTCACAAAATAACTCACCTTTTGGCACTCTGCTGAAACTCTATTCAAACCTTTGACAATGTCTTGTTCATTACCAGATTTACGAGATCTCTTCCTTTTCACATTATCATCCCCAGAGAAAGACTGCATTTTAGGGATATTGCAATAAGTTGGGATGCTACCCAAAGGCTGATCAGATTCTGGAGGTTCAACTTTCAAGTCCCTCAGAGCTTTCGTGGTAGGAGAGCACTCAGGATGTTGGACTGGAGGTTTAACCGTACTTACTTCGACTCTAGTCTCGTGACATGCTACTGCCTGTATGTAACAGCCCAAATTCAGTTAATCAATAGTACATGGAACTTGGAAGAATAAAGTTCGACGTACTCCAAAATGGGGTAGTTTCTCTTTGTATTAATTTTTGTTACATCTCTAAAAGAGACAATAAGGAAGAGTTCAAACAAATCCCAAATCCCTATCGATCAAATTCTCTTAGATAGTTAGTTATAAAGGAACTTAAAGTCAGCTGGTTTTGAATGTTGTGCGGACTCTACCTCTGTCTGCAAATAACCCATAGTCTCCAGCGGCATGCCCCCTTGCTTAGACCTTTGCTGATAAAAGACTTTAGAAACAACAAGCTCTCCATCTTCTTCCTCTCCAGCCCCAAGGCAATATTGATGCATCATCCAATTGGCTTTCTCAAGTTTTTCACCATCTGCTGTGCTCATGCATAGAATCATTACCTGCTTATGCCCCTTATAAATTCCATCTACAAGCACTGGTTCTGTCTCGCCAATATTGCGCCAGATAAAGTTTCCAGAGCCAACATTGTTTCTCTTCTGACGTTTTTTCCTACCAGTGTCATAGGTCTCAAATTTTGTATGGAAGAAGTATGACATGCTTCCATCCTGCTTAATCCCTAGCGACATGCCAAGTTTTAAAAAGCACTAGATCTATAAATAGTATCAGAGCACTACCACTCACTTATACTTACCAGGTAAACTCATAGGATAGGCATGAAATATTGCATCACTTTCATCAAGTGAAATAATGAGTTCATCAATAAAAGGATGCGGCAAGAACCCCTCTTTCCCAACTTTTGCAAGCAAATGCCACACAAGATCTTCATCAGATGGATCAAATTTCAGACCTCTTGGCAACCCTGGCCTCTCCTGCAAAACAAAACTTTCGTGAACATGACAAGTTAACGAGAGTGATATAGCCAGATTGCCAATCAACAAGTCAGTATGCAATTCTTTTTGTGCACGTATGGGAGAAAGGAACCTCAATATTTCTGTTTAGCCAATACTAAATCCAAGAAAGTGTCCTCTGATAGAAGTTTTAAACTTCCCAATGTTGAGGGGATCAAGAAATGCTTATCGGCCTTCCTTTAGGGTGTGGGATTTAGCCTAGCACTTTACAACACAGTATAGACAGACTGGCGGTTCAGGGTTTGAATGAACCATGTACTAAAACAACGGCCCGCTGGGGCAATCCACATATCATCAAATAAGGACGCAATTTAGGAACTTGGCACACGAATAACAAGAAACCGAGGCATTACCTCTACAATACTTCCATAGGGGCGGTTTGCCGCCGGATCACCAGGGCGCCTGCAACCATTCCGACAAGAACCGTTCAATAACATCCAAAAACCAAACCAAGAAGAGGTATTGTATGGAATTCTACCTGTGAGAAGCGCCTATGCATGAGCTGGGCCTTTTCGAGACAAGGAATCTCCTCCGGGCCAAGAGGGGCATGTGGTCGTGATTGTCCTCGTTCCCGGCTACCGATGGCAGTATAATCCCACCGACGTTCGAGACGGTGGGAGCCATTGTTCCACCCAGCTAGGGGTTTTAGATCCGGAAGGGATCTGCCATTCTAGCACAAGAGATTCAAGAACTAGGGTTTTGGACGATGACCCACGGGGATCTCAAAAGGAAGGGCGCACATCATTCGTTTGGCGCGGGACAGTATTAGTTTAAGGGGGGGCTTTTTTGCTTATATGTTGGTCTAATTACGCAAAATATCCTTTACGATAGCCTGGACCGAAGTTTATCCTTTTAAATTAAGGAAGTGATTCTTTGATTATAAAACTAATCAAAGTTTTCTATTCTTTAATGAGATACATACACAAATACAAATATATTCGTAAAAATAATTAAAATTTCGTCATGTTGCAATGCAGAATGATCATTTCTGGCTATGTTTTCACGTTAATCTTCTCATGTGTTTCGTGTAACAATCACTTTGCAAGTGTTTTTAGAATAAAGATTCGTGTATATGAACATGTCACATGTCTAATGCACATGTCACATATCGATAGCCAAGTACCGGTTTATTAATCTATCCCATCGGCAATATAGATAAAAGAATCAGTACTTGACTATCGATTGAATGCATCAGTAGCCAACTACCGTGGATTGATATGGTCCGATAGTGAGATAATGATGTCTTCATTTATCCCATCGATAGTACAGTACCGATGAAATAGATGAAAAACAATAGTTGACTATCAATAGGTGACATGTGCATTACACATACCACATGTCCATACACACAAATCAGCACTCGTGTTTTTAATGTTAAATGGATATAATTAAGTTGAAATGGTGACCTACATACAACAAAAGAGAATTTTGGAAGGTGTTTATATAATCTATGATTTTACAAGAATATTAACGTAAATACGTTTTGTATGAAATATCACAAATGCTTTATGTGTAGTAGTAAGTAGTAGGCACAATCACAATGCAGTTCCAATATAAAGCAAATCAGTCGAGCTCTTATATTTTATGCAACGCTAGTGTTCACAAAGCCACAAAAAAGCAATTGGTAAGGTAGGGAAAAAGGGTCACACTACTGATTCAACAAACAAGTAAACAGATCGTTCATGTAGTGATCAATGAATACAAATGATGAATATAATGAAGTTTATCCCAATTTGGGCACATTGAGATTCGCTGAACAACAAAAAAAACAACGTACTGAAGGGAATAAACTGGCATGCAAATCATTCGCTATACACAATTTAGATAAAAAGTAGCAAGGACTGCATTTGCACTGAAACAGGGACAATTAATATCTTAAGACAGATCACAACAGGTTTCTGGGCAGACAAAATTGGATGTGCTTTGCTGAGTTTCACAATCGAAAACCAAAACCACATCCCTCCACGTGCATTCAGAGGATTCCAAGAGTTACAATGATTCTTAATAAGTTAGTATACCTGCCAACGACAGAATCAAACTGGACAAAATAATTCCAATAATTCTTAGATGTGTCATGGGGCCATAAAAACGAGAAGAGGAGCTCATAGCAGCAGAGGTGGAGTTTGAAGAAGGTGCCAGTGATGTGCCGTTGAATGTGCCATTCTTCCCGCCACTGCACACGTACAAAATCTTAGGTCACATGTCTATTCTGATCCGTAGAAAAGTAACTTTAATTAAATAAGATAATACGGTTGAACACATAGATTAAGCAAGACATGGACACAAATTGATGTGTCATCAGAGTATAAATTTGCAACCAAGAAACTTTCTTTTGAAGGATAAAGAAAATACCTTCCAGCAAACGTACAGGTGTCATGGCCTGCATTACAAAGGTTGAACTTGAATGAGTAACTTAGCAAGCTAATCATATAAGAATGAGGACTTGAACCTGTGCTCTGAACAATTAGAGAAGTGATCAAACTGGAGTAGCCTATATGATTGATACCTATTAAAACAAGCTATGCATATCCAATCAGGACAATGCAATGATTAATCTCAACTATGTAGCTGACTTGTCAATGAACAGTTCATTGCTGAGTGGAATGATAGATCACAAGCATAAAAGGATACATATATGTTTGTTAGTTGAATTTTGTCCAGGAAGAAATAAAGTAAGATGTCGAAAACAATTGTGGCACAACTATATATTTACAGTTTTCATAGGATTAGCATAATTAACCTAAACTAGTCTGATTTTTTTATTGCTTTTAACAGCATGTGCACGTGAGTGTCTTGTTTGTTCTGTCTTTGGTCCTCCATTTTCCATGAGATTTCTACGGCAGCCATCAAAGGTGATGCCCATTAAGTTAAAATCTTAAAACGCAAAGAAATTAAAAATAGACCTGATGGCCTTTTTTCCTTACTTGGATCTGTGGTAGTGATGGCGGCAACTCCATTAAAGTAGCATGTCCCTGACCCCATCCCCATCATGTGATAGTACGTATTGAAGGCATAAGTTGCGTGTGCCTCCACCGTGTCTGGATCATAACAAGGCTGCCCCTGCAGCAGCGCCGAGCAGTCCACCTTCCCTGGCCCACACGCCCAGTCTAGTGCCGCCTGAAGCATCTTCGCATCCGAGCCATCCTTTGCAGTGCAATATGTCTGGTTTGTAGTGTCATTCGCCAAGACGAGCCCTGAGCCTGTCAGATGCAGCGTGTAAACCGGCACACCATTCGCATCAAACAGCCCCCAGTATTTCTCGGACAGTGCCCCGGGACGGAGATCTTCGTCATACAGCTCATAGATGTACGTGCTAACAGCCATGCCTGGGTGCTTGGGCGTGCCAGTGTTGTTCAAAACATGGCGAATCAAGTTGCTATTGTAAGTATCAGCATTGTCAACGGTCGCGTCGGGCTCATTGGCATCACCTTTCCGCGGCCAACCAGACTCCATAACAACAACAGGGACATTTGTGATGTTCAAATACGCCATTGCAAAGTAGGCAGCATCGACAACAGCATCGAACACATTCGTGTAATGCAGCAGCGTGTTCGCATCAACTGCCTCTTTGTTAGGCGGGAGCGGCCGGAAGAGCGCATAGTCTAACGGAACGACACCATTGGACTGCATGAAATCGTAGTAGGGATATACATTGAGCATCAGATATGAGTTGGTGGATTGGAGGAACTTGAGCATCGGAACGACGACGGGCTCCCAAGAGCGATTGAAGAAGGCCTGCGACGGCGGGAACGAATCGAGAATGATGGACGAGGAGTGCGGGGTGGAGACTTTGATCTGGCTATCAAGGTTGGCAGCCACAAGGGCAGTGTGGATGAACCGAAGAGCATTGACGAGGACCGGGGCCGCATTCGGCAGGGAGGTGAGAACCTCGGACCCGAGGGCGATGGTGGTGATGTTGACGGCGGGGAAGTGAGCAAGGACATTGCGAGAGACCCAGTTGGCGGCAGTGGCATTGGACTGGCCGATGGCCAGGAGCTGCTCATTGGGGACAGAGACGACGACGTGGATGCCGCTGCCGGCGAGCGCAGTCAGCATTGCCGTGTCGGCGTCGTAGAGGCGGACGTGACGGATCTGCTGCGACTTCAGGAGCGCCACCACCTGCGTCGGCGACGGCATGTCCGACAGCGCCGTCCCAATGTTCACTCCCACAAACGCGGCTGCCACGTCGGGACACAGAGATACGAGCACATCAGCATGACTATTTTACTTAAAGTGAGCTACTGTGGCGATCCACGAATATTTAGACACAAAGGCTAGTTGTCGCGCAACGGAGGGTCACGTGATCGATGTAGGATCCGACCCGCTACGATGAAGCTACTTTTAGCTTTACGGGGGTAATCAAACAACTATTTTAGGGGAGGGGTTTACAATAAAAAAAAACAGGTATTTACCATTACTCACTACTAGCTTTTTCCTTTTTTTTTCCTTGAATAAAGACAAGTAAATAGATCCAAATCTAAGGTAGGACCCCAGTCCAGCTCGGAGTGCTAGTGTCGGATCTTAAATTAGGTAGGGCAGACTACAGCCGCAAAATTAAAAGGGAGACAGATCCTTCTTATATGTAACTAAATAAAGGGGATTCGGTGCAATAAGAAAATATTTAAGAAGCACAGTGGTGGGCTTTTGTGTGCACTAAATTTTTGTCCGATGTTGAATCAAACAGAGAAAAAAAAAAAAGAAACAAGAGATGGGACCCCAAGCATGAAGCAGCCATAGAACAGTACTTAGACTGGTTTTTTATTAGTGCTATAATGGTGGCACGAGCTTTAATTTTCTCTAAACCCCCGGAGTGATGTGGTCTTAATGGAGCTTTGAATGAGATAACTCTGCATGAGAGAGGGCATGGGAAGTGGCTTCCAACAAGTAGAAACTGGAAGAAGAGAACCCTCCATGGGAGCACACGGAGGAGCTCATCATCTGGATCTTTCCCAGAGATGGCTTAATTAGCTCTAAAGTCGATGTGCAGAGTGGCATACACATCATTACAATGGCAAAACCAAAGGGCGAACATGAAACCCATCAGACTTGTTTCTTCTCAGCTAAAAACTCTATTGTAGTGAGGTTCCCAAGAGAAAATATGGCCAAAGAAGTAAACTTTCTCCAAGAAACTCAAGCGGGGTTCGCAGAAACAGAGTCGGGAACAAAGGGCGGAGGAAAAAAGGTGAGTTTTCTCAGTTTAATCAGCAGTAGCAGCAGAGAACTCATACCTTCATCCGCGTAGGCGACCGATAACACTAGAAACGAGAAGAAGAGCAAGAGCAGCAACCCCATGGATTTCCAACCACTTTGAGCAAACCCAAATGCTCAAATCATTCAAAAGATCTCCGGAGATGGGAAAAAGGAAAGGGCTTTCCCAAGTATTGAAAGAAAACCCCGGAAAGTAAGCAAATGGCACAAAGATATGGCTATAAATTGCAGGGATTTGAGCAGAGAGACGAGCTATGAAGTGGGAACCGAGCTGATCAGTTTAGAGAGAGAGAGAGAGATAATAAAAAAAAACAGGACTCTTTTTCTCTTTCTATCTCTAGCTGGTGTTGCAGTGTGGAGACTCGAGAGAGAGGACTAATAAATATATACAGGAAGGATATAGAAAAGGTTTGGGGGTTTTAATCCGGATCCATCGACGGTCACATGACCGTCGACAGAGATCGGACGGCGGAGGAGCTCCCGATCACAGCGATGGCGGGTGTGTGTGTGGGGGGAGGGGGCTTTGTTTGGTAGCCATTTGGAGGGATGGGCCTTGGGCAGAGGGAAAAGCCTATTACAACAAGGAAGGGGTGGTGGTGGTGGGGCGCCTGAGGCCCAGTGGTATCTAGCTGGAGCGCAACGGTCGTATTTTCGAATTCGAGTGTATGAGGACTATCATGGAAACAATCACCTCACCTGGTACTTTTTTTGTTTTTGCTCGGGTAATACGAGGCAAAGCCTGCTAATATTGTACTTTAGTTGGACTATATTTTGCACTAAAATGGCTTATTAGATGTATAACATTAATTAGAAGGATATAATTCCGTATCTGATAGAATTTTGGATGGAAAAATAATATATATGGGCTTTTCACAGATCAAGCATCTCTCATCGGGCCACAACGGTCACAACACAATCCAACACCCACCCAAAAGGGTATTTGCCGAGGGAAATTTTTTTAAAATAATCTTATTTTAATAAAAAATTATTAAAATAACCCTCCCAAAAAGTATTTATCAATCTATGCCTCTTTTGGCCACGTCAGCGCCACGCTGGCGTGGCCTTTCATTTTTTACTCCCGCGGTCAAAGACGTAACTTCAAGTGCGGAGCCTAGAGACACGCATACTAAGACGTAGCTTCAAGTTACGTCTCCATAAGAGACGTAACTTGGAGTTACGTCTCCAATCCTCATTACCCCCGAGGGCCAGCCCGCCTCCTTCCCCACCCGACACCCTTCTCCTTCTCCAAATCCCTCTACTTCTCTCGATCTCCGGTGATTTTTCGGCGATCTTCGTCGCCGGGCGTCCGCACGCGGCCAGCGGGCCCCCTCCTCCTTCCCCACCTGCCCCCCTCCCAACCGAGCATACCTCCCTCCCCATTTACTCGTACGGCGCGATTTTCCGGCGATTCTCCGGCGAAAACACCTCCAAACTTCTGGATCTTCTCCATCTTCCTCTCCAAGTGAGATTTTTCTTTAAAATTTTAACAATGTATTTGTTATTTAAGAATTAGGGTTTATATATGCAAAATTAGGGGTTTTTATGCAAAAATTGATTTTTTTGAGAGTATAAAATTGATTTTTTATGTAAAATTTGATATTGATTTGATTATGCTGTAATGCATCATAATTACTATGTATTTGTTGTTTGAGAATTAGGGTTTACATATGCAAAATTAGGATTTTTTTATGCAAAATTGATTTTTTTTAAGTATAAAATTGATTTTTTATGCAAAATTTGATATAAATTTGATTATGTTGTAATGCACCATTATTACTTCATTGATCTAGAAAATGATATGCTAATTTTTTTCCTAAATTTAGTTCAATTTGTTTATATGAAATCTATTTTCCATATGAATTTTTACTATTAACTTGGAATTTCCTTCTAATTGGCTCATAATTGTCATTATATTTGTATTATTTATAGTGATGGATAATGGCATTGTTCCACTATTGTGCCGGATGGACGGAAATGTGGAATTTAAGGGTAATGCGGGCGATATTGACTACATAGGTGGCCGAATAAAACCTACTAGGATACGAAAGAACGCAAGTTATGCAGACTTGAAGGCTTTAATGTTTGATTTAACTGGATACAATCCAAGCTATTTCGACATTCGCATAACTTGTAGATATCCTGTGACGACCCGTCCCTCTATCCTCGTGGCTTGTTGTTGACCCCAAGGGCAATTTGGGAAATTGCGCCTTGGCGGTCGTTTCACACTGGGTGTGCACACACAGGCCTTGCTTGATGGTTGTGTTTGTTAGAAAGGTTAGGTGGGACCTAGTTTGGGAGTTCTGGGCTTGGGCCCGTTTTCCAGCCCAAGTTTGCACTTCTGGGCAGGGAGGATCGATCCTTTGGTCGTGGAGGATCGATCCTGCCTGTGCCTGGAAGTCTCTATTGGTGGCTTTCGAATGACGGCCACCGCGGTGGCTTTCGAAGGACGGCCACCGCGGTGGCCGTCGCTTCCCCTGTTAGGGGAGGGATTTAAGTCTTCCCTCCCCTCCCCCAGTTTTTTCCCCGCATTCGCCGGCTTTCCCCGGCCTTACCCGCCCTTTCCCCTCTTCCTTTCTTCCTCTCTTCTTCTTCATCCCCGCGAGAACTCTGTTTTTCCCCTGTTCAGACCGCTCCTTCTCCTCCGTTCTCCCTCCTCTGGCCACCGTTCTGGGAGCTTGAAGGCTCGTTGGAACCGGGACGGCGCGAGGAAGATCCTTGGCTAGGCTTCGTGGATCGAAGCTGCTCTGAGGAGGTAGGGATCCCACTCAAACCCCGGCTTGCTTTTGAAGGTTTAAAATCCGGTTTTGTTTTCTTGTTTAATCTCCTTGTGGAGTTGTTGGTTTCCGATTTTGAAGCCTTGAGTAGCTTCGTGATGCCCAGATCTACCAACCCACCAAGTTTGGTGAGGTTTGGTTGTCTTCCGGCGGTTCTCCGGCCGGAAGCACGCCGGAACCCATCAGGATCGATTCTCCTGGGAGGAAGGATCGGTCCTCTGGTGTTGGCTTGCTGCACCCAGCACATGATCGATCTTCTTATGGGAGGAGATCGATCATGGGGCCTGGGTAAGCATGGTTACCCTTCGTCCCGAGAATGATCGATCTTCCTGGGAGGAAGGATCGATCTTCCTTGGTGCGACTGGAAGGGTGCCCTCTGTCACCAAAAAGATCGATCTTCCTGGGAGGAATGATCGATCTTCTTTGGCTCGACACTGAGGGAAGTTCACTGTTGCTTGGATGATCGATCCTTCCCTTGGTGAGGATCGATCCTTCAGTAGCAGAGAGGGTTTTTCAAGAGTTTTGCCCGCGGGGCTTTGCATGTATGTGGTTTTTTACGATTTTACCCTCGGGGTTGATCCTGTAATGAATTATGCATGAATGTTTATCGCTTTGTGGTGAACCGAGGGAGTCATGACCCTCGGGAGTGTTTAGTATAAATGGGCCGAAGGTGTGCCCTTGCTGTGTTGGTTGTTTACAGCTTTATCATACTTATCCTGCCTTGTTTTCCTGTGCATTAGACATGCTAGGGTAGGTTGGGTTGGTGTTGACTCTGTTGCTTAGAGTACCGAGTGATGGTAGTCTTAACCTCGGTTGTTCCGCCAAGTGCGGAGATCCCGCTTGGAGAAGGGGGTCCTACTGGTTGCGTCGTGTCCACCCTGCGTCAGGGAATGTCGGAGTTGCCCACCCCTGAGCAGTGGCGTTATCGGAGATACGCACCTAGGACAGGAACCCTTCGGGTTATTGACGGGATTTATGGGATCCTTGGCAAGCCTCGGTACTTGGCCTCAGGGTTGGTTCTTTTGGGTTTTGCCTTCTTAGCGAGAGTAGTAGAGTAGGACCCTGCTGAGCTGTTGCTCATGCCTACCTGGACTGTGTTTGTTGCAGGTGCAGGTGACCGCTCTGTTCCAGTGTTAACCCCCTCGGTCGTCCCGTGGCAGCGTGCCGGATCCTGACCATGTCTGAGGGTCAGGATGGGTTCGTTTGTGCGTTCGTAGAGACCCCGGTGGGTGGTGTTGCTTCTTTTTTTGGGGACTGTTGATCCCTTGTAGCTTGTTGTACTATAACCCTGTTAACTCTTTTATTACCGTTTTGTAATAAAGGTTAATAGCTGTTGTTTAGTACCTTTACTTCCGCTTGTGACTGTTGGCAGCTGTTTTCGCCAGCTGGCCGTAGTCTCAACTGTTTTCGCCAGTTGAGGTTGTTGTTGTAGGTTTTTCTTTCCCCCTCGCGTCCCCGGCCCGGTTGCGCTCTGCGGGTCGGGGCGCGACATATCCTATGGGAGAAAACACGTATTGCGGTGTGGAGATAAAGGATGATAGTGATACTACTGGCATTCTTAGTCTCTACCCGGTCATTCCAAGTATTCAGTTATTCTTGGTGAAAATTGGTGTCGAAGTCAACAATGATCCTCCAAGTAACACGGCATTTGGTGAATTTACACGCCTACTACAACGAGGAGACGATTCAATCGATAACGTCTCTCTTGGGTCCTATGGCGCTCCCACATTCGGTTATCAAACATCACAGTAAGTAACATATTGTGAAACATTATATGTAATGTTATTATATATAAGGTATGCCCTTCATTCATGAGTCACTTGTGTCACTTGTGTATGAACATGCATGCCTTATCAGCAGGAGGACACATGGTTGACTCATGAATACACGCAATCTACTCCGGGTACATATGTGAGACCCCACACACATAATGATTTCGATGCTTGCCCATCAAGTTTTCGTAGAGGCCACCAATATGATGACAATGTTGTAAGCGACCATGGTGACGCTTATATGCCTTCAACATCTCGAAGTCCCTTGCTAGATGCTGATGTTGAGGACCATCATGATGATCAAGATGATGATTGGATCGAGAATACTGCACTGAGCAATGAGCCATTGCATCATGATGAAGATATTGACGATCCAATGCCTCTTAGTCCAACACAGTATGAAGAGGAACTACCAGATGAATTCCCAGATGATGAGTGGGTCGACCGGATGATGCGGCAAAATACCATACCCGGGGTAATTGAAGATCCGACTCCATTCGAAGGTGAATTTTACAAGAAGCAGATATTCGAGACCAAGGCATCACTTATGCATGCTCTTCAACAGTATGAGCTTCGGAGGTTTGCAGAACATAGCACCGTTAAGTCTGGGCCAAAGGTGTTGACAGTCAAGTGCTGCAATCCTGATTGTCCTTGGCGTCTGCATGCGTCAACTTACAAAGAGTCATCTTACTTTCAGGTGAAGAGTTATAGTGGTCCACATACTTGTCGAGCAGGTCTGTTGAATACCAACCACCGCCACTGCACTGCACAATTCATATGTGGTATCATACTTAGTGCGGTAAGGACAAACACCTCGATGACTCCCAAAGATATTGTGCAAAGAATCAAAGATGACTATCATGTCAACATCGGCTATGCAAAAGCATATCATGCACGTATACTAGCTATGAAGATTATATTTGGTGATTGAAAAGAATCATATAATATCCTGCATTGGTATATGCAAGCAATGGTGGCAGATAACCCTGGTACTGTAGTGAAGCTTCAAACGGAGACTGTGTGCACCGGTGTTGATATATTTGAGCGTGTGTTTTGGTCGTTTCATCCTACTATCGAGGCTTTCAAACACTGTCGACCCATAATATCTATCGATGGAACACACCTATATGGAAAGTATCTTGGCACTTTATTAGTTGCGACGGCAGTGGATGACAACGATCATTTGATATCAATAGCATTTGCCGTGGTTGAGTCTGAAAATTTCAGCAGTTGGTCATGGTTCCTTGCTCTACTTAGAGTATATGTGGTCAGCGGAAGAAGAGGTATAGCTATAATTTCAGACCGACACAGAACAATCAAAGAGGCAGTAAGGACAGAGTTCCCTCCGCCGTTAGGCTTCCAGCGATTCTGTATGAGGCACTTTGCAGACAACTTCAGAAGCAAGTTCAGGGATGATAATTTGTATAGCTTATTTTGGGCTGCAGCAAAGAAGATCCACAAGGAGGCATTTGATAAGATCATGGATGGAATTAAAAAAGTTAAGCCAGAAGCTTATTAGTGGCTCGTTACCGCAGAGCCACCAGAAACTTGGGCGTTGTCTCATGATGATAACAAACGGTTTGGCTCAATGACCACCAATTGGTCAGAAAGTTTGAATAATGGTTTGAAAGGTGTACGAGGTTTGCCTATTAAAGCATTAGTGGCCATGACCTTAGAAAGGATGAACGACCTCTTCAAGCGCCGTCGTCGTGAGGGCCAAGCAATGACTGGTGAGCTGACACTAGTAGTCGAAGATGTACTACGCAAGCATTGCATACTAGCCCAATCATGTCATGTGCAATCATTTGATGGTGGTGAGTACTCGGTGATAGAACGACATGAGGTTACATTTACTGTCAAGTTATCTGGACAGGGAGGGACATGCAGCTGTGGACAATTTCAGATGATGTTTTATCCATGTCCGCACGTTCTAGCCGTATGCGGTGACATATCGATCAGGGCTTCGGCATACGATTTCGTTTCACCGTTTTACTCCTCCAGCACGTACAGACAAACATATGCAACTCATTTCCATCCTGTTCGTGGAGATCAACACTGGCCGGTAGTCGAAGAGTACACATTGCTTCCCCCACATGTGCGGAGGCCGGCTGGGCGTCCGAGGAGTACAAGGCTGCGTAATAGCATGGATGAAGGGAGAGGATTGCAACATGTAAGATGCAGCCGGTGCAATCAATCGGGTCACAACATGGCTACATGTCGCGAGCCGTTACCTAGCACAGATACACGAGTAATGATGTTTCTTTAATTATTGTACTAAATTATATTTCATTATAGACTGTACATATCTTTCATTTTGAACTATATACTAACATTTTTCTTCTACATGCAATAGGGTCGAGATGGCTCACACGAGGGCCTTTGACCCGAGGCCGTACGAGGGTGAGCCTGGTCCGATTTCTGCAGACGTACTTTGGGACTAGGATAAGCACCGCTCCACGGCGGTTTGGGATGGCCAGGTAAATGTTAAATTTGTAGAAAATTTATTGTTATTAGCTCTTCATATTTTATTGAAAAAAGCCCCCTACTAACTTTTATGTTTTACAAACATGATGACGATGACCTCGGCCTTAAGTGTACAGAGCACTCACTGCGTTTGCAGTCTTGGCCGATTGTAGATGAGCGTCAGATAGACTTGCTTCGACGTTCAGGGTTTTATGTTGTTAGTAGACTACTGCCGATTCGGATTGATCGGTGTTTGATCACAGCGCTAGTGGAGCGGTGGCGACCAGAGACTACTACTTTCCACTTGCGACACGGGGAGATGACGATCACACTGCAGGATGTTGGGATATTGATGGGTTTATTTGTTGATGGGGCGGTAGTTTCAGGAAGCACGGCAGGCATTTGGCACGACATATGCTTGGAGTTGCTCGGTGTTGTACCCGAGGAGGGCCGACCGGCTGTGCTTGAGTTGTCGTGGCTACGTGCTACTTTCGGGCATATTGGTCCAGACGCCACGGATCTGTTCGTATATCAGGCTACGCGCGCCTACATCCTATATGTGTTGGGTTGTTTAGTAGTACCTGACGCGAGTGGTTCTAGGGTAAGTATAATTGCGTATTCATGTTTCATTTATCGATTTATTAGATTAACTAACATAGTCTTTCAATTGTAGGTACATATGAAGTACCTTCATTTGTTGCATGATTTGGATATATGTGGACAGTATGCTTGGGGGCGGCCTGCCTTGCAAATCTCTTTCGGGAGTTATGTAAAGCTTCAAAAAGAGGAAAGCATGAGATCTCTGGATGCCTTTACCTGCTACAGGTGATTTGTCATTTATATATTATATATAGTTATTTTAAGTATTTTATATTATACCTAATATGAAGTTGTTATCACAGATTTGGTCATGGGAGCACCTCCATATTGGACGGCCTGAACTAATGCCGCGACGACCGCTAGCTACCCAACAGCAAACCGAGGAGCGTGATATGCGTATCATTGAAGGCCCCTTGGCAATCCAGTACGAATTTTTGATTTTTTACAAATATTTTTTGAAGTTTAGTTAGCATTAACATCTAACTCTTGATATACAATGCAGGTGGACAGCACCACACAGCGGTAGAGGAAACCCGCATGGCCGTTACTTAGCCTACTACCGAGAGCAGCTGGACAGACAGTTGTCATCTCATGTATTATTGCTCACGATCCAAGATTTTATTAACTACTTTAATGTTCATGTGATCTAACCGACTTTGTATTTTAAACTTGTAGGTTATGTGGTGTCCATATACACCGCAGCGTCTAGCACAATTACCGGCTCTTTGTACTGCGGGTTTCGCTATTTGGAGGAGTCATGTGCCGCTCATCTGTTTCGATATAGTGGAGATGCATGAGGCACCACGGGTGATGCGGCAGTTTGGGCTACGACAGGAGATACCATCCCCGGTGACCGAGAGGCTATCACGTGCAAACCGTCGGGGCAATGCTACTGCAAACTGGGTCACTACACATCACCAGTATATCACCCAATGGGAGGAGCGGCACCATAGGGTCATTGACGGTGCAGTGGACGATGGTGAGGATGCTGAGTCATACTTGCAGTGGTACTGGGGGATCACCAGGCGGTATGTTAGTAGGCCTAGATTGGAGGACAGAATGGTCCATCAGCCGAACATACACCTTTTTACGAAAGATGGTTAATATATTTTTTTCTTAATAATTAAATATTATATTGTGTTAATCTAATCAAATTGTCTAAACTTGCAGTATGACACCACCGAGGACAGTTACACTGTCTGCCAAGGTCGTTCTGGGGAGGAGCTCGCCGATCGTTTTGCACCGGTATTCTACTCGATGATGGAGGATTTACGGATTTGCGACGGAGCTCCTGTTAGTTCACAGCAGTCGCAGCCGACTACCGAGCATAGTACTTTCTATGACATGCAGGTATCTCAAGATTTACCATCATCATATCCAGTCATGGGCACTACAGAGGAGGATCCAATCGGACATGTTGAGCATAATATCGATATCGGTGCTACGATGGGGGGAGAGGAGGCTGGACCGTCGTTGAGGAGAAAGAAGTTGCCAACGAAGAAGAAACAAAGAACTTGGAGATTTTGACGTTTGATTATTAACGATGTTTGACGTTTGATTTTGATTTATACAAGCACTGCGTTTAGATGTGAATGGGGTGGGTGTAATCATGTATTGGGTACAGAAATTGAGGTGGATGATTGGTATGTGATGTTTGGTTTGTGATGTTTTATTTTCAAATTTTGTGTTTGGTTGAATGTTTGTACACAGAGTGTCAAATATAACCAAGTGTTGGGTTACTGTGTGTTCTATATTAAATCGTAACTTGATGTTACGTCTCCTTGGTGGTCAACGGTCGAAGACGTAACTTGGAGTTACGTCTCCATTAATAGAGACGTAACTCCAAGTTACGTTTTAATACTAACCCCACTAATAACACTAACACTTGGCTTTTTCAGCCGTTAAGTCTTCAAATGAAGACGTAACTTGCAGTTACGTCTCTTATGGAGACGTAACTTGCAGTTACGTCTCTTATGGAGACGTAACTTGGAGCTACGTCTTAGTAGGCGTGTCTGTAGGCTCCGCACTTGGTCGCGGCGCACTTGGTGGTCAACGGTCAAAGACGTAATTCGAAATTACGTCTTAAATTGAAGACGTAACTCGAAATTACGTCTTAAATTGAAATCGTAACTTCAAGTCACGTCTTTGACCGCGGGAGTAAAAAATGAAAGGCCACGCCAGCGTGGCACTGACGTGGCCAAAAGAGGCATAGATTGGTAAATACTTTTTGGGAAGGGTTATTTTAATAATATTTTATTAAAATAAGATTATTTTAAAAAATTTCCTTTGCGGAACTCTGTTCCCATTAGCCGACTTGGAACCCTAATTCTCTCTCTGCAGGCCTATAAATAAATATCCACCGGCGCTCGCTCCTCCTCCACGCCGTCGCCGTCGCCGCCGCTGCCGCTCTTGCTCTTGCTCTTTCTCTAATGTGTATCCATTTCGTTTTCTCGTATATATGTCATATATCTATATCGACTGTTTTTTTTTCCTTTGATGATTTCTGTAAAGCACTCTTGCCCTAGCAAAGAGCAGCATCTGATCGCATCGAATCGATCCGGAGCTTGAGATGCAAGAGATGCGAGATCGATCCGTGTTGTCGGCGGTGCTCCTGGACATGCGGTTTCCCGATGATTACAGTGGAACCTCGCATTTTCTCGAGGGCTCCACATCTCTCTCCTCTCCCCGTTGATACGTTTTTTTTTTTTTTTTAAATCCCAACTTTTTACAGAAATTTTTGCTTCTTCCCCCCTCGGGAGGGGGGCCGGCTCAATGATGATGTGTTTTGCTTTAACCACACCGAAGAGAAGCCAATCCGGAGGAGGAGATCTCTCGCGAACTCTCCATTCTATTTCTCTTCTCTCTTTCATTCCTGGTGTTAACCCGATGAGATTTCTCTTCTTCGGTTGGGAAAATTGATCTAGGTCTCTCTTCCCTCTCGAAGAGGAGTATGTTGAGGGCGCCGGGAGCGTCTGAGAGCAATGGAAAAATGGTGGTGTTCGCGGAGGAGCTCCTCCGACGGGATGACCTTCTTCATGTGGAAAACATTGGCCTATTATACACTGAGAGCCGCTTATACAAATTCCCAATTCCGTGTGTTTTGTGTGTGTGTGGATTTATTCATTTTAAATCCAAGGATTTTTCTTCTTCTCGCCATTTTTTCTGCATCCTTTCCGATTAACTTGAAATTAACTTCTTTTTTCCGATTAACTTGCAAGTATGCCTTTCCTGAGATACCATTATCCTGGACAAATCAAACTCCACACTAATAACTGTTGATTAGAAAAAGAAAACAAAAGAACAATAAAAAATTGGAAAATGAAACACCAATAAAAGATCTATATACCAACGGAGCAAAAATACGAAAGACGACCTCAAAAAGAAAGAGAGAGAGAAATGAGCCAACCTTTTATTTCTTAAACTCCGGTAAAAATTACAAAATTTGATCGAGATAAACCAGTGCTAACAAAACTTACTCGACCCCACTACATTTTGTACATATATAAAAGATTGCTGAGATGCAAAAACTAAAGATGAAACATGAGGTGGCGGGCATCACTAGCAAAGCATAAGACAACTGCTTTACAACAAACATAACTGGAGAAGAAAGAATGAATGGAATGAATGCAGTGCAGAACCCCACACACTATGAACGTAAGCAACACAATATGAACAAAAATCATGATACACACTCTACAGGTAGAGGTGAATCCTTGAGGCCAGCATAGATTGCCTTCATCAGCTCTACAAACTTCAGCATGGTGTCTTCAGAATACCACTTCAGTTTCCAATTGGAGGCTTGAGCAATCTTCTCTGCTGGCAGGATGTCCTCCTCATTCCCTCCACTGACCTGATCCAGAACCAGGGTTGTACATCTAATATCATTGGGTTCAATGACCTGTGGAAAAATGTACAACTTCCATGAGCAAGCAAGGGCATTTCCCAATTTCTACAGAAAAAGCTAAACAGACTACTGAGCGAGATTAGCCAAACTGAATTATGAGAAGAGGCATGGATTCTAGCACTAAGTTGTGGGTATTTCTGAAGCTATATGAGAAGAGGCATTCGTTCGCCCACCCTACCACCAGGCCATGGTATGGTTTTTGGGGTCCTAAGCTATGGTGGAAATTCAGGTTCTACATCATGCTTATAGATTACCACTAATGTAGCCTACTTGGCAATTTTGTTCATGTCTATGCAACAATTTCATGTCCTTTCCCATGTTTATGATATCAGGTGCAACCAAACAAATCCACATTTCCATGTGGTTAGCACAAGCATATAGAGGAAGGAACACTAGAAACCAACAAATAAATGAAAAAAAAATTACCACTTCAAGTATGTTCTGGATAGGACACCACGTATCAACACAATAATACGGGGAGGATAGCTCCAGATCTTCCAGAGAAGAGTTGAAAAGAACAATATCTTCAATGCAGATGATCATGAATCCTTCAATCACAAACAAAGACCTTGAAACCCACGATTTCCCTGCTCAACCAAGTTATAAGAACCTCAAAAACCATTCTCACTTGCAACATTTTCCACAAATGCACACATAAGTAAACAGAAATTGGATAAGCAAGGGTGTATTAGTATCAACATGATCAAACCATTACCAGTGATGTACAATCATAACAAGTTACCAACATTCTTTGCAGTTTTCTTCTGTATATTTGCAAGTATCTTGCATGAGAAATGTAACAGAATCAACCCTACAGCTTTGGGCTAAAGCTAAACGCAAAAAAAGAACCTTGCACTTCTAAAATTAGAAAAGGGAAGGACAACCCTATGCAATGCTATTTTAAATTAGATTTAAAGAGATTCATATGCTGTATATATTATTCATCAAAGTCAATAAAGTTAAATAGCTATCAATATTTTTTAACACCCTATGCCTAAGCTTGCCTCCCAAATCAACTCTAGGAAACTTCACCCAACTTCAACGAATAATGTCTTTAAAGCCTGTATATGCATGTTACTTTGTTCTTTCATACTTTTGGGACGAAGAGAAGTGTGATGCATCGTATATAGTGGAGCAAAATGCCCAAGTGCATATGTAAGAAATTCCTTGAATCTATAGAGAACGACCATAATGCCCCTTTACTCCTGTTGCTTATGGGGACTTATCTTAGGTTTCACTTTAAGCATGACTATGCCCCCATGCATTGCTTTCTACATGATGGAATAGACAGTGACAACCTTAGCCAGCCGCGAGCGATGCAAATGCAGCTCAAACGTTCTTGATCAGAAGTTCCAAAACCCATGCATATGTTTGGACATAATCAAGCGGTGTTGTAATATCCAGGTTGAAGGGCAAATTGAGTTCCGTCTCAAAGGTTGGAATGCAATCACAGAAGCAGGACAGGGGTTTCAAAAGCACCCATTTAAAGGATGAACTTAGACAACATAAGCTTCTACCACTGATGGTTACAACACAATATTTAGTCCAATTTCCTTTATGCTTCCTATCTTATACTAGCTTGTACACATTTTAGCACAATCAACTTGGGGAAAGAAAAGAAAAGAAAGAAGCTATTTCAAGTATCAACTTCCACACACCGGAACACCAAATCAGGTATCTAGACTACAGTATGATATAACAAATATGGATTATCACCTACCCCTCAGGCAATTTACAACTCCTGCATTAGCCAAGGATTCACATTTAACAGCCGTAAAAAAATTTTAGGAAAATAAAAAAAAACAGCTGTGAAAGCATACCTTCACCATGATCATCCCAAAAGAGCAACATGGAGTACATAAATATGTTAACTTTTGAACTTCCACGTAAATGCTTCTTGAGCAATTTGACCTGAACCTGCTCCCAACTGCCATTTATATTACAAGAGAACACAATCAAAAGAATGAAGGGGACTGTCTGAACAATGGGTGTGAGGCAGTCTATTAAGTGAACATTAGACTTGTATGTTCAAACAAGCAAAGCATAAGGCTTCACCTTTGTAGAAGACATCTACTACGTACTAGAGTAGAATCACAAACTCCTAGCACACAAAGTAATTCTCGCAATTTATCCGTTGTCCTTGTTAAAAACAGGTATGTAGCATCATCCGCCATACTAACCCTACAAGATAACAAGAAATATAGCATCTGCTTGATATAGGATTTGCATGGTAGGATATCAGCATACAAACCTCAAAGTCTGCAGACCCAATCCTACCACGATGTCTCTTATATCGTTGAGGGTATGGCATCCTATAACTTTAGGGGCAATTCCTGCAAAACTAATAACAAGTTATTCTCCCAAAGCTCTTAACAAGGAATAGGTAAATATAGTCCTATATATTATCAGTACAGGAACTAAAATAACCTAATAAACTGTAGCATAACAGAAATCCTTCTTGCACTAAACCGAACCTCGCCCATCAGGCACTGCCTGAAGGAGTAGCATATATAACCTACAATTACTGCTCCGCAGTACGGCAATTTCACTGCACAAAGAGAAGAAAGCACCAGTATATGCTTAATTAGATACGTTGAACATTAATATTGATTGTAGCTTTCAACAAAATATCTAGCGCAAAAATTGAGAGAGGGCTTCAAAGTATCAAGAACAGGATCACGAGATACTCAATTTGTAACGCCCCGGCCCTCCACTGAGCCCCAGCCCGCGGGCTCCCGGTCCGACCAGGATCCACCCGAGGGCCCCACCTGACACAATATTGTCCGCTTTTGGCTCACCGCAGAAATCTGAGAAAACTTCCTACTAGGTCACCCATCCCGGGACCGCTCCAAGGCAAGCACGCTTAACCTTAGAGTTTTCTGATGGATCACTGTCAGCACGGCTTTAAAACGCGTTGTGTCTATTAAGGGCTTACTATATACTTATATCGAACCCCGGACCATACCCAGGCGTTGTGGGATTGCTTACCCGGCTACCCGACTCAGCCTCGCCCTCCAGGCGTAGGCATCTTGTCCCACGGTAGACCCAGCGGGCCTCACAATCCACCCCCTTGGAGGCCCAGCGTCCTCGCTGGCACAATTTCCGGCTGGGAACCGGCTCTGATAGAAATTTTGGGATATTTTATATTAAATTGGGGCGGGGCGTGACACAATTAGTTTTTGTGATAACACGAATAGCAATTTAAATAACACAAATGAGGAAAAGAAAATTTCCATGTGAACTACATCATTGTCCATTTATTGTCTTCCTCGACAGCTCATAGTCATGTTCCACATGTCTATAGAGTACTTCCCACCTTCATTTCCCAGGCCAGACAAGAAAAATGCTGAATTTAAATATAAAAAAAAGGCATCCCTGATGACATTCTCTCTTATTTCATAGACTCCTTTTAAACTATTTTGTATAGTAAAGAAGAGAAATAATTCCTTTTTAACAATCACAAATTCACCATTTTTTTGTGAGAAAGATGAGGCTCTATAAGACATGTGACACTTTTATTTCAACTGAAGGTTATTAAAAAAGAGCGAGCGAGTGAGCATGGCATTCACACAAGAAACTGGCAAAGGTACATTAAAGTGATTAAAACATTTACAGCAAACTTCTGTATAAACGGTTCAATCTGTATAATGCAATAATACTAGTTAGGTAAGCAAGGGAAAGGCAAAGAGACAACAAGACTCACATTTCTCGAAAGATTGATTCAAGCAGAAATATACAATCACAACGAACTAATTCCTGAAGAGTTTCCAAAGCCCTGGAATCTGCGATCTTCATATGGAAAACGTCCTTTATGAGCTCATCAAGTTCACGACTATAGGGGTTCACCTTGGTCTTCGACATTGAGAAATAAGCTTCATCAGTTTGTGAATCTACTTCTTGGTGATTCTGCAATAAAACCATAGAAGCTTCCTCAGAGCAAGTCACATCTGAAGTGGGTGACACTGGTGTGTCTTTAACAGGTTTACCAACTTCCAGATAACCATTGGATTTCTGGATTTCCTGATTTTCATCACGAACCGTATGATTTTCAGAAAGAGGAACAACTCTTCTCTTTAGCTTCCTTCTACCTTTTGTGTTCGGCATACTTTGACTTGCTTCGTCATCGACCTCATTACAAGTAACATCATCCAGAACATTGCCTGCTAAAGATGTATTGCTGTCATAAGGTACAACATTCAAAACTGGTTCAGTACCAGACAAGGGGATGCTGTTTTCTCGATAGTCAGGTTGCTTCTGTCTATCCTCATGATTAGTAGGCTCGTTAAATGTACCCAAACACTCACAGATGCGCATTTTTGTGGTTTCCTGACTCAAATACTGATCCATTTCAGCAAAGGATTCTTCACATTTATGCCAGTCATCATCACTGGAACTCGTATCACTATCCGATGACGCTACAGAAAGAGATTCAGTGGATAGTTGCAAGAATTCTTCTTCAAGGTTCAGTCGCTGATGTAGAATGCCCTCCTGGTAATGTGGTGGTGACCCTGGGTACAAGGAAGATGTACGCGAACCCATAATCTCATCAATGGCAGTGAATGATGCTGAGCGTGTAGTAAACTCTACCAGATCACACCCCTCAGCTGTGCGAAGATGAGAGGATCCTCTTACATCTGGAGGAGAGAGATTTTGTGCTCCGTTGGAATGAATGTCAACATGAACTTGTTCAGAATTCAGCCCATCCCTTCCTAAACTAGTTACTGAGATTTGGGCACCATTCACCAAAGAGGATTCCATAACACCTTTTTCATTAGTACCATCATGTTCTTCACCATGAAAACCAGCAGAGACATCAATAAACGAGCTACCAACACCTTCCAGGGGCCGAGACACGTCCTGGATATATTCCAAGCCTTCACCAAGATGTTTCTCACCTATACTTTGATTCACATCCTTTTGCCTTTCAAAACCTGCACTGGACGCTATACAATTGCTTCCTTCCATTGTACCTGAAGATGTTTGATCCATCCATTCTTTGAATTCCCGCAGCCAAAGAACAGACTGCTCTTTCTTCATATTTTGTACTCTATTCATCAAACCAAGTATTTCTGATTCTTCATCAGAAATCGAATTCGCTTCTTCTCTTATGCTATCACTTTGGCATGATATTGATTCTTGATCCCCAGCTTCCGAGCTATATCTCCGTTGTTCCTCATCCTCGATACAAGCAAGACGAGAATGCTTTCTCTACAGTCAAAGCAGTGAATCAGAGATCAAATATAGGAAATTAGAAGTCCCACTTCCTTAGAGAAATGGTAGGTTTATGGTTTTCCGTAATTTAGAAAGTATGGAATGAGCAACCATAAGCAAGACAAACAGCATAGAATCGCGAGTTTCCAACTTCCAGAGAGCATAAACTACAGCAATCACAAGTTGCAGTCAAAATCTATATCTAAAGCCTACCCGCTTTATGCTTGGATTGCTCTCGTCATCTGCATCATCTTTTGCAGGGAAATAGAACCCAAATCCAGCAGGCCGCTTTTGCCTGCGTGAAAGAATGATTTGCCTCTCCCAGGACTCTCTTGCACTAATTCCTTTTTCGTCTAACATCAGCTGGGGCAGATATGCACACATAAATAAATAAGATTGGCTAAATCAACTATGCATTAAATAACCTAGAAGAGCAGACAAATATCAGAAACATTTTTCTCAGAAAAGGCTGACTACGGCAGAGCAAAATAGACGGTAATTGAACAGGCACTCACACTTACTTTTTCTGGATGGGGAAAAAAGCTAAAAACTTGAGCTCTGTACCACCGGGCACAACAGACTGGATTGCCTTCTAACCATAAGCTCTGAAGACATGAAAGATTCCCAAGTACTTCTAATTCTGAAAAGCTGGAAATGATATTGTAGGAAAGATCAAGCCCTTGAACTGACTTCAAATTTTCTATTCCTCGCATTGTAGTTAGAACATTGTTCCTCAGAACAAGTTTAACAATTGGACAAGAAACCTGCATGAGTGCACAACCCAAGTCATCCATTACTAATATGTAGCTGATTAAAGTACCCACTGCAGGGATCTAAGAAATGTCAAACTTGACAGCAATCATACACACTCTAGCTGCCTACATTTAGAAGTCAATCCAAATTAACCTGTAAGGATTCACGAATCTCAAGTATCTGGTTTCACAAAAGTAGACAGACTAATGGAGGGTGGTTAAAGAAAATCGGTCAGTATTTTTAGAACAGATACAATGCGCAAGCCATTTCCCAAGATCTTCATATTACATTTGTAGCCACTTGCGTGCCGGATAATTTTATTCCTCTCCATTCTTTACCACCTTTGATAAAGATAATGAACCATCATTCCAAATTTTCAACAAACATACCTGATCATACTGCATGCAAATATATCTCGGAGAACATAAATTATGCTCTTAAGAATCACTTAAGTTTGACCTTTTGTCTGAATGCTTCGAGCAATTTATGAATTAAGAAATCATTCTAAATGTGCTTCGGCTTATAGGAACCTAAATGAAACCTTCCATAGGTTGGATTGCTCTATCTCATTTACCAAAAAAAAAATTAATGCTTCCTACTACTTCCCAGATTAACTTTACGGGAAGAAAATAAGTAAATAAGCGTCTTGAAGTTCCTAGTTTAAATTGATAAACAGATTTCATCTTTAGCGATTTAATTAAGATACTACTCCTTGATCTATTATAAAAAGAAGATGCATTTTTTGCACTTCTGAAAATAAGAATCGTAGCCGTATTTGAACCAAACATCTACAAAAATATCAAATATCATCACTTGAAGTATGCATTGCTAGCTAAATTTGTGATTACAACCTACCAATCTAAGCACAAGTCATTATGGTTTTCATTTTCGTAAACAAAAGGCATATGTATATCTATGGCTATGCAACAATCACATATATAATTAGTTGCATATGAAGCAGCCATTAAGGAACAACAAGCCTTCTTCCAACAGAATACGGTTTACGACGAAATAAACAAGTGGTCCAGAAAACACCATTAAACAAATCGACTAACTCCTATGACAAATCCAGGTTTCTATAGGGTAAAATATTGGCTAGAATATACCCAACACACTGAAAAGTGAATAACAAGTTAGTACATAGCGGCAACTGTCCCATTTATGGGCACTCAGCAGCACAAGAAGTTGTAACTTTTTATTACGAGAGGCAACTCAGAAAATGCATTGATGGCTCAGGATGTTCAACCAAAGTAGCAAACCATCATACTTGCTCTCCGCCTAAATAGGAATCACAGTAGACATGGAAACACACTCTTACCTCACTTAGTGATGCTACTGTCCTCAAGTGATTAAACCCGAGATCCAGGTGTTGCAACTTTGTACACTTCCGAAGGTTATCCACTTTTGCGAACTGATTCCTACTGAGGTCGAGCGTTTCAACAGCAGGAAGCAATTGCAAGGACTCATCCATGAGAACTAAGCCATTGCACGCACACGAGACATAGGACAGCCGGATCCAGACTGGGGATTCCTTTATATCTGCAATTCTACTGGCAAACACATGCCTCAACGCGTCCTGAGTTATCCCAATAAAGTCAGAATTCTTCTAAAGCATTCACAAATTAAATACAAATACATGTATTACTTAAAAAAAGAAGTAAGCTAACCTGAACTACACACGATAACTTCAAAGAAAGAATTGCAGAGCTTACAAAAATTAATACAGCATTTCAGTAATTCTTTACTGATGCAAGTCCAACAGAAGTACAAATCAAATCTTCAAGAAACATCATAAAGCACTACGCTGTCAAAGAAATATTACCAGAAAAACAATAGCTAGTGCTTCGAAATCAAGAATTCAGTCGGAGATTAACATAAACGATGCTATAAACAACAATCAAGGAAACCCAAATAGAATCTTGCAACAAAACATATTCGCGAAATCATACGGCAAAACATAGAGAGAGGGGAGGAATACGAATCTGCTTACCGTTCAATTATTACTCATAAAAAAGATGTAAATCAACCTGAAATTACGCATGATAGCTTAAAGAAAGAATTGAAGAGCTTACAAAATTAATACAGCATTCGAGTCATTCTCAACTGATACAAGCCCAACAGAAGTACAAATCTTCAAGAAACATCATAAAGTACTACGCCATCAGAGAAACAATACAATACCAGAAAGACAATACCAAATGCTCCAAACATTTTTTGATCAAAAAGAGCAAGAATTCGGTCAACAATCAAGAAAACCCTAAGAGAATCTTGCAACAAAAAGGAATTCGCGAAATCATACAGCAAAACATCAAGAAAGGGACCGAACACGAATCTGCTTACGGTGGAATTGTGGCAGATGAGCTTCTCCAATGAGTGGCGAAGCTCGAGCAATCCCCTAGCAGCGGAGGTCGAGAGATCACAACCGCGGAGCTCAAGCACCCTTAGCCTCCCAAAGGGCAACAAGGAGAGCGGCGTGGGGTCCCTCACGGGAGGCGGCAGCACAGATATCACCTTGAGCGAGGTGAGCAACCCCAGGATCCTCCTTAGCTGCTCAAGCGCCCGGTGGTCGCCGAGGTCGGAGACGTAAGCGCGAAGGTAATCGACGGGGGCCCCGGCAAGGAGGCCCTCGACCTCCTGGAGAGCCTCGAGCCGCGACTGCACGTAGTGAAGCCCCACGGGGTTCAGCTTCAGGGTCAGCGTTCCATCGAGGAGCGGCCCTGCCTGGCGATCCACAAACCGGACCAACGACTCCAGGTACCGGTCCCCCGTCACGATCGCCATCGCCCCCGGGCGACCCCTAGCGCTTCGGGGCGGAGTCGTCCATAAAGACGAGATCTTGGTAGGAAAGATTAGGGTTTGGAGAAGGGGGAGGAGCCGGAGAAGTAACCGCCGGGGAAAGAGCGCGTTAAAGAGGAAGACGACGAGGAGTTAACAAGAAAGAACCTCGCTAATCATTTGGGCAAACGTGGACTTACCTGGGATCGCCTGGTGGGGTTTTTTTTGCGTATACGTGCCTTTCAAGTTATTAATTGCCTGTCAGTCCTTCTTTATGTCGGTAAATATTTTATCCCATCCAAAATCTTCATAGGAAAAGATATATGAAATTGTTTTATAGTGACTCATGGTTAAGATTCTTATTAATAATTCTTGGTCAACATTTTATCTATTTTGGGTGGAAGCTAAAAGGGTTTTTACTCCTATTTAAGCAATTCCAATCTCTTTTAGAGGCAAATATTCATTAAAAAAAAATCTTAATTAACTGAGAAGCACCCAAATATGAACCTCAAAGTAGGAAATTTCAAGCTCTGCTAGGAAACACCCACATAATACAGCCATAAGGCCTGTCAACAAGTCTTCAGAGTTTGGGTCCATCCATGAAAGGTATATATGTTGATTTGATTTTGACGTTGATGAGTGATGGACACCAAAACACACACTAATAAGGGCTAAGGTATCTATATATATGGTACCAATTGAAATAAATTTGGAGGAAAGCTATGAATATTTTCCATTTCCCTCCATAGAAAGTCCTATCTTTTTAGGCATAGTCCAAGTATGTTTAAACCCCTCCCCCACCAAGCGAAACGATGGTCATGCAAAAAAGGAAAACTGGGAAGTAACTACCAATATTTGTAGTTACTTCCCATAATTGTAGTTACTTTTCAATAATTTGTAATTACTATCGCATAAAAAAGGTAGGAAAACTGGGAAGTAACTACCAATATTTGTAGTTACTTCCCATAAATTGGTAATTACTTTCCAATATTTGGTAATCACTTTCATTATTTTGTAGTCACATTCCAATATTTGGTAATCACTTCCCAATATTTAGTAATTACTTTAAAAAAAATTCCGCAAAAAATTTCTATATTCCATTAATTTTCCCTACTTTTATGCCATTTTTCCATTTTTTTCGCATATTTCCCTATTTCTCATTAGTTTTTTCTACTTTTCAGTAATTTCCTTTTTTACCGTTAATGGCTGCTCCCAAAAAAAATTCCAAATTTTTTTTATATTTTCTGGTATTTTTTTATACTTTTCTACCATTTTTCTCATTTTTTTCGGCAATTTTCCTATTTTCTGGTATTTTCCATCTATTTTCAGTATTTTCGTTTTTACTATTGATGCCCCCATTAATGCATGCATCCAGCCATAAAGTGGATGCATGCATGCCTTCCATGTATTGGGAATATGTTTATATATTCCCAACCACTCCATTTAATGCCAACCACCTAATTCAAAACTATTCATCCATCTCTCATTTAAAAAAATACATAAAGGGTATTTTAGAGATAAGAAAAGTACAGCTGTCCAAAAAGGGACTAAATGGTTTAAAATCTTTCAAGGAGACTATACAGCAAATAAAATCTCCAAAAGAGACTAAACACCAATCTTCCGTTAAATTAACATAGTCATGGCACAAATCTCGATATACGTGACACAAATATCGAGACATATATATATATATATATATATATATATATATATATATATATATATATATATATATATATATATATATATATATCTACCTTATAAGAAAATGTGTGTTTTATCATACGACTCTCAATGTCTATGACAAGTTATATCAAGTTGACGAAAATAGATCTGGTGATCGAAAATGAAGACACGTGGCGATAATGAGTTTGGTTGGAAGGGAGTTAGGGGGGGGGGGGGAGGAGGTAGTGGTCGGCTACGTGCCATGTGGTACATGTGGTATGGGGGCCCACTAGTCATATATATAGGATAAAGTTTTGTGAGTCACGATCTGACTCAGGTATTTTATCACACGTGACTGCTAAGTCTAAAGTCATAAAGAGAAGAGGAGAGAGGGAGACATATGACAGCTGAGTCATAGAGAGAAGTGGTAATGGGGGTGGGTGGTTTACCCATGCCATGTGGCACGAGGCCCACCTAGTGTGTGTATATATATAATAATATTACATTAATATATTATACTTTTATATATAATATAATCAATAATATATATTTATGGTATAATATAATGTATTGTATTATATAATATCAACTTTATAATGCAGTGTACTCTATCATACAGTGGAGAATAGCTATTTATGTTTATAATCTAATTAATGGGAGAGGGAGTTAGTGGAGTGGGGGAGTGGCAGTAGTCGATTATTAATAACCATAGTATAGCATCATTATAGTATATTTTATATAGGGGTTTTATTAGGGAGCACCAAAATATGATCTTATCCTACTAATAAAATAACAACTATTAGATTTAACTCCTTAACTCCATTTAAGAGTTCAAAAGACTCTTATACCCTTTTCACAACCAACATAACTCTTTATCCCTCCACTCCGACACTATTATCCTCTTCGTCGATCCCGTCGCCGTTATCGTCGATCCCATCACCGTCGTCGTCGTTGCAGCCTATCATCGTCGTCGTCATCGTCGCAGCCCATCACCGTCGTCGTCGTTGCAACCCATCATCGTCGTCGTCGTCGCAGCCCATCACCGTCGTCGTCGTCGCAGCCCATCTTCGTCGTCTCCGGGAGATATTCTCTTTTTCTAAAGAGAATATTGTCATCCATTGCGATATTCTCTTTTTGCAAAAAGAATACTGCAATCCCCCCCTCCTTCAGTCACTCCTCCACCACCTCTCTCTCTAGATCCCTGCAGCCATCTCCCATCTCCACCCTTACCATCATTGAGGTCACCATCACCTCGTAGCCCCCTCACGGATGCGTCTCCGGTAGGTATTCTCTTTTTCCAAAGAGAATATTGCCATCCATTGCAATATTCTCTTTTTACAAAGAGAATACTGCGAGACGGAGCGCCCCTTGTCTGTGATCGCTTCCCAATCAGCCAGCGTGACCACTCCGAGCGGCTTTGACTTTGAGGTACCCGTGACGGTGACGATGCCGAAGCTAGCGGAGCCGAAGTTGGCGGCATAGGCGACGGCTTCGGAGCCGGAGAAGAAAGGCCCACCACTGAGCGCCGCCATGACGGCAACCATGGACGCCTCGGAGACGGTGTCCGTGGCGACCCCTTCGAGCGGCATCGACTTGGAGGTACCCGTGGCGGTGACGATGCCGAAGCTAGCAGAGCCGAAGTCGGCGGCAGAGGCGACGGCTTCGGAGCCGAGAAGAAAGGCATGTCAGAGACAAAGGGCAAGCGGCGGGCATGGACGCCTCGGAGACGATGTCAGTGGGAGGGAGGATGGAGGGAAGGAGGGGGTGGACGACCATGTTGCACTAAGAAAGGAAATGGAATAATCATGATGTCATCAAATCCGATGTCAGTGGGAGGGAGGATGGAGGGAAGGAGGGGGTGGACGACCATGTTGCACTAAGAAAGGAAATGGAGTAATCATGATGTCATCAAATCGAAACCAATCGAAACCGATTTGTCATCAAATCGAAACCGATTTGAATGGATTACACCGAAAAATGGAAATAAAACAACTCGTAACAACCATAAATTGAATACAACTACATATAATGCCTCAAATATGCAATATATATGAAGTAGGGGTAAAAGTGTCATCCAAAATACCTAACCTCCCATAACTGCCTTAAATTAGTGTTTACCCATTAAAACATCATACAGTGGTGTACCAGTGAATAAGTTTACTAGATTTGGTGTAAACACTAATAATCTATTTTATATATTATGATATAATATATTTGTTGCATAAACCTTGATGCATCTATACATTAGAAATTATAATCGAAAACATAAATGAAAACTTCAATATTTATTAAAATTTTAAAAGTAAACTATATCTATTCATATTCCACTTTTTACATCCAAGCACTCTTTTCCTATCCCAAGTAATTATTACTGATTTATCTCTATTTTTCAACCAAATATAACTAAAATACCATTAGGTGTCGTTTGGTTGCGGGATAAGCAATTCCGGGATCAGAGAGAATATGAATTGGTATGTGATCGCTCGCAAACGTCGTCGTTAAAACGTCGCTAACCTCAATCAAATCTTAAATTTATATCCTTGTTCAATCACTAATACTACTAGGTAGACTAGTGGTGAAATCCGGAGTCGAACCACAGGGAATTACTAGGAAAACCAAAATCGATTCTCAAAACTCTTGATCTAAACCAAACACTTCAATGAGAGATTGATCTAACTGAAATTATCTAAGAAAGCAAAAGAAAATATTAAGGTTTTAATCAGATGGGAAAAAGATGTCTTAGGAAATACGCAATCCACCCTAGTTTCACCCTTAATCTTCCATAGTTATCATCTTGATCACTTCTCTAAGTATTATGGATCGTATGGCTATAAGCTCACACGAATCCCTAAAAGAAGGTTTTATGTTTCCTACGGCATAACCTATTTTTGTTTGGCATAAATCATCTTCGGTCCTACCATTATCTTAAGTTATTCTACTCCTAATGACCTTAGCATGACTTATCTTCACGTAGCATAGATTATCTCAAAGGTAAATCACAAACCACATGCAAACTATCTCATGAATCTTTACATTCAAGTACAACCATCATGTAGGACTAATAATACGTCAACGGAACTCTGTTCCTTCAACTCTATAATCATTAAAATCATATTCATGAGATTATACTAAAAGAAGTTCACAAAAATCCAACTAAGAAAGATCAAAAGTTACACTAGGGTTTCATGGTATTCCTAAGAACAAGAAAACTAGCCACTCATCTCTTGGAAATCAGCCATAGGTGTAGAAGATGAAGCCGTCGATCCCCGCGGAAAGATCACCGTCTTCAAAACCCTAACCTTCTCCTTCAAAAGTGCTCCAAAAGATGATATTTTTCGGCTGGAAGACCCCTTTATATATTAGAAACCCTCAACCTCCGAATTAGGAGTCCTAACAGAGGTTAAACTCTAATTTCCCTAATTTCCGGATCGCTGACGTCATCGGAGCGATCGATCGGACTCAAACCGATCGATCGGACTTTCCAGTTTGACTAGGTTAATAACTGCCACGTCATCAGCTTCCTTATTCTTCAATTCCTACCCGGAATTCCGATTTGTAATCAATTCTGAAGCTAATCTGTTCGGAATCTGAGAAAGTCTTTCACAGGAAAGTTCTAGATCTGGAAGTCTTCTTTTATCTCCCAAAATTTCAGAATATTCTAATTAATGTAGAATATTTGGCGAATATTCTCTTCAGCATCGACGGTGCTGCTTTCCAGCTTATGTATCTTCATGTATTCTTCAATTCTGCTATCACACGATAAGGAATCTCGCAAAGTATCCAACATGAACATTGTAGATCTTGAAGTCTTCTATCATGTACTAAATTTTCAGAATATTTGGACTTATACAGAATATATGGCGAATATTTTCCTGACAGGCGACGAAGCAGTCTTTATCAAATAAATTCATCTTCTTAGCCGAAATTCTTGTATTTCTTCTCAAAACCTATTTAAACCTGAAATCAAGCAATATGACATCAAAGACAACCACTCTAGGCCTAACAAAGGTAATCTAAAGGGTTTAATTATGAATAATTAATGACTTATCAGTATGATGGGATATGTATGGTATTTTGTTGAAAAATAGTAATAAATTAGTAATGCTTGGTTGAAAAAGCTGGGATAAAGTTGATCTGATTGGTTGAAAAGCAGGGATAATGAACTAATGATTGATTGAAAAGTGAAAAAGTAGGAATAAAATTGATATAATTGATTGAAAAGAAGAGAAAATGTAGTAATGATTGGTTAAAAAGTGGGGATAAAAACGGAGATAAAAGTGAAAATAAGAATAAGGATTAGATGGTATTTGACTATAATACAGGAATAAAATGAACTTTAACACCAGATAGGGATTCCATATCCCCAACCAAACAACCCTTAAAATAACAAACCCAAAACTTCCTTATCCGGGAACAGAACATCTCGCGAGCAAACGGCTTCAGAGTTGAGAGGCTGTGTGCGCAAAAAAAGGGCTTTCACTTTTTCTCAAGGAACAGGAACAGGGGCATTGGGAGATGGGAATAATAGAGAGAAAGAGACAGGTTTCAGATGAAGATTGAGACAAAGAATGATGAAATATGGTGTCCACGACCACGACCGATCGATTCATACAAATAGAGATATATATTTAGACTTACAGAAGCCAATTGCTCAGTAATTCCCGGTCATGTGACGACGGACTCATCGTAGTATGAATGAATTATTTGATTAATGTCTACATCATCGGATTCTTCTTATAATACACTGGAGGGATATCATAGCTCTTGTCACTACACTATGCATACAGGTCATAGAATTTTTAAAACAATTTGTGATTTAACAGCGCAATCTTCGGTGGCTGGCGCACGAACCCATAATTAACTGTCCTGCTACTTGGGCAATGTTTTATCACCGCAAGGACGATTATGAGTAATTAGAAACTTGCCATGTTTCCTTGTCATCATCATGCTGGGCTGGAGTGGGTCAGGTGATACGTCTGCTAGACTGGATTGAGCTGGACCAGAACTGTCCTCAGCCCGGTTTAATTCTAAATTGTTCCCCGTCGAGAACAGACCGGAGAGCGAACCGGGGGTGACCCGGTCTAGTCGCAGGTCCGGGCCACTACCGGTATTATAGGCGCCTAGGGAGTAACCGCCTCCGTTAAAGAGTAGAATAGATCAATAGAAAGAAGAAAAAGAAGAAGAAGCGGTCTCACACACTCTCTCCTCTATCTCTCTCTAGCACAGATCTATTCTCTTCAAACCAGAAGGAAGGCAGTCTCCCATTGCTATGTTAGTGAAGGTGATAAATTCTCATGCAAAGATGGTTCTTTTGCTTTTTTTTCTGTCTATCTTTTGGATATCTATGTACTTCTCAAAAAATGGATTTTCTATGCACATTTTGATGGCTGATAGGTTTTATGATTGGAATTATTAAAAGGAGAAAATGTTGATCTTCTACGATTTGTGTGATGCCATTTTGACTTTTATCATGATTTCAGTAAGAATTTTATTGTGTAAAGTTGTCTGCATCATGGGAACAATGTCACAGACCGTAGGTTCTTGGGGGTTTACCAATAGCAATCTTCATTTTTGACAGAATGCCTTAATCGGTGATGTATACAACTAATCAACTAACTAAGAGGTCGTCGCACTTTACCAAACGGATCGATTTGTACATGTTGTAGATCCCATGTCTCCATTGCAATTTGCTGACACTGTTAGCATCTTCATTAGTGAGGCCATATGTCCATGTTTTCTTCCATCTTATGATTTTAACAGAAAGTGGACATTTCATATGGATCAAATTAAATCTGGCTCAGGATGAAACCCGGCCCTCAAATGTCGGTCGCGATTTATGATCCTTTTTTAGAATGGAGTGTCTGAAAGTCTCCTTTTTGTGTTATTCACATTGTAGTTTCATTTTCTCTGTGAATAAAGCAACTAATGTTCTATTCCACCAATGTTTCTTTCCTGTTTTTAGCACTTGTTGAGTCTAAGTTTGCAAGTGTTCTTATTATTTTTCCCCTTTTGCAGGAAAACAGTGAGGAAAGTTGCATGTTGCACTCTCAGATCTGATCATTTTATATCAGCACCTAATAAGCAATCATTTTGAAGGAGTGATATAACGCATTCACTCTAGAGTGCTATGGTGGACTTAGGGACTTTGTTCTTATGGAAAGTTCAGAGCTTCTTGGTTCTGTCTGCTTTCTTTAGTTGCTGCAAAAGGATACTACTGTATATCGCTTGTTCAAGTGAATGAGCTGAGGAAGGCTTGGAGCTGTATATGAACCATGGATTTCAACGAAGGTTTCGTATCAGAAGAGCATCGAGAATTGCTTAGAGCTGCAGCTGAGAGTGCTGATCCCATATCGATTTCTCCTTTGGAGATCTCATCTCCGAGGTCTCCTAGATCACCACATGGCAAGCAGAGTCCAAAAGGGAGTCCAGTTAAGCATAGCAAGCATTCACTTTCGGGAAGAGATGGCCGTCCTAAGAAAGGTAGGATATTGTTTTAATAAGATTTTCCATACAAAATACATATGCATCACAAGCTCAGTTTATTATTACTTCTCACCAAAACATGGTCCTTTTGGAGTTTAATTCATTTGAGGAGAACTTACCACAATTTCATTGATATATATATATATATATATATGAGGTGGTCAGATGTCAACCATTTTGTCTAAATTGAGCTGAAAACAAAAGAAAGCACTCCTGTGATGATCTAAGAGATTGTTCTATGACTCAATTTTAGGTGATCTGAATGACGGACACTTTGTGTTCTTTTAACAGGTGGCTCTGGTGGAAAAGGCACATGGGGTGGAATGCTGGACAGGGAAGATGATGATCAATGTCTTGACACTAATGATCCAAATTATGACAGCAGTGAGGTATTATTCCTTCTTAGTTCAAACAAATCCTTGTGTAAAAATGTTGCCTGAAATCTTCAAGTGCTGCGTCTGAATTGGTTCCATTTTTCTTATCTTGGTTGTTGGATGCATGCTCTTAAAGGAAATCCGCATTTCAAGTTGTAGCAAATCATCAGTAAAGCTTGTAGAATTCAAGAAAAAAGCTACAGTGGTAGTTGAGGAATACTTCACCACAGATGACATTACTGCAACTGGAAATGAATTAAGAGATCTGGGTTGCCCTTCCCATCACTATTATTTTGTCAAGAAGCTGGTCTCCGTTGCCATGGATAGGCATGACAAAGAGAAGGAAATGGCTGCTGTTTTACTGTCAACACTCTATGCCGATTTAATAACACCATCACAGGTTTACAAGGGTTTCAGCAACCTCGTTGAGTCCTCTGATGACTTGTTGGTGGACATACCGGACGCAGTTGATGTCCTCGCTCTGTTTGTAGCTCGAGCAGTGGTCGATGAAATCCTTCCTCCTGCATTTTTGACAAGACAAATGGCAACTTTACCTGAAAACACCAAAGGCATTGAAGTTATAAAGAGAGCTAAGAAAAATTACTTATCAGCTCCACTTCATGCAGACTTAGTACTGCGAAAATGGGGTGGAAGCAAGACTACCACAGTTGAGGATGTCAAGACGAAGACAAACAATCTGCTGAGAGAATACATTGTGAGCGGCGACAAGGCAGAGGCCTGCAGATGTATCAAGGATTTGAAAGTTCCTTTCTTCCATCATGACATTGTTAAGAGAGCACTGATACTTGCAATGGAAAGAAGGGCAAGCGAGGGGCTTATCTTAGATTTGCTGAAGGTAGCTTCTGAAGAAGGGGTGATCAATGCAAGCCAGATATCGAAAGGGTTCAATAGGCTTATCGATGCCATTGATGACTTAACTCTGGACATCCCAAATGCCAAGGATCTCTTGCAGTGCTTGATTTCAAAGGCAGCATCAGAAGGTTGGATGTGCGCTTCCTCTCTGAAGTCGTTTTGCTTCCAACCCGAGAAACAATTGGAGGACAAAACAATCAGTGGTTTCAAGATAAGGGTCACTCCTATCATTCAAGAATACTTCTTAACAGGTGACATCTTAGAAGTGATCGACAGTCTGGAGTCAGAGAACCTTTCCTCCTGCACACAATCTACAGCCATCTTCATCAAGAAGCTGATTACATTGGCAATGGAACGAAAGAACAGGGAGAAAGAAATGGCTTCTGTATTGTTGACATCTCTATGTTTTCCGGCAGACGATGTCGTGAGAGGATTCCATATGTTGATAGAGTCTGCCGAGGATACGGCATTGGACATTCCTGCCGTAGTGGAATACTTAGCAATGTTCTTAGCTAGAGCAGTGGTGGATGAAGCATTGGCTCCGTCACACCTGGAGGAGATCGAAAGCCAGTGCGAGGGTGCAGACTCCATATGCAGCAAAGTTCTGCAGCTGGCTCGCTCATTGCTCCGAGCCCGGCTATCTGGGGAGAGGATTTTGCGGTGTTGGGGCGGCGGCGGCGCTAGCAGGACTGGATGGGCAATTGAAGATGTCAAAGACAAGATAGGAAAGTTGTTTGAGGAATATGATTCCGGCGGCGACATGCGTGAAGCCTGCCGCTGTATAAAAGAGCTAGGAATGCCATTTTTCCACCACGAAGTCGTCAAGAAGGCCTTAATAACAGTCATGGAGAAGAAGAATGACAAACTATGGCGATTGCTTGCAGAGTGCTACTCTATGGGTTTAATAACAACCAATCAGATGATGAAAGGATTCGGAAGAGTTGCGGATTGCATGGATGATTTAGTGTTGGATATTCCGGATGTGGAGAAGCAATTTGAAGGCTATATCGAGCACGCTAAGCGTGAAGGTTGGTTGGATCCTTGTTTTTCCACAGGCAAACGAGGCCAGCCAGTTGAGAATGGATTTTGTTCTTGAGAATCCATGGTAACTAATTAAAACTTTGACAGCCACCATGTTCTCCTCTGTTATCTCTTTATGATTCCAAGTAATGCACAGTAATTACATGAATGAATAAAGAGAAATTCCAAGCTGAGTGGTTCTATCTATCTATTCTGAAATGCAAATTAGACATTTTAAAACTCTCTTTATCTTCATCGATATCTTCTATATACTGATCCATAGCTTTGTGTTTCTAATGAATAAGGGTCATACAAAGCAGACTAGCAGAGGGTTCTGGATAAAGGTTTTTGCCGTATTGTGCAGTCACTACCTCTATTCATGTTGTGGTTATCTAGACTCCAGCTATTCATTGCATCTGAGATATTCTTCTCTGATAAAAATCATCTATGCCAGATGTTATCTATATTGGCATTGACTGCACAACTTGTATTTGGTATCCCCACCTATTCTTGCCACCATGAGAGATTTGTTCAGTTGCTCATCAATTCACAGGACAGAGACATGCATGCTCGTCATCTAGTTATTAGCAGCTCCTCTAGAGCATATATAGCCTGCCTATTTGTCTATTGCTATAGATACATCCCTACTAAAAATTATCATGAGGACAGTCAGAAATAGAATTCGAACCCTTAATGTTAACTTGTTCTGCTATGAAATGATTGAAATAGCCGCCATTCACATAAGTTCACACCATCTTTCTCACAAAGTGAGATTAAACGAGTACGTGCTAGGAAAGAAAAATCAGGCAACTCTTGGGATGCGTTTGGTCACAGACCTCGAAGAGTTAAATACACTAGCTTTTGTTAATGGAGTACCCAGGAACCGTCAAAAAAGGTCGGCCGACCGCCGGGTTTCTGTCCTTGTCTCTTCCCATCACCGGCATTTGCGCCGTTGCGTGCGTGCCATCGCCCCACTAACGGCACCACCGCCTCTTTTTAACGTCCCAAGCGATCCTATCGTTTTAGTGGCACTGTCGTAATTTCTCGTCATTTGTTTGTCCCCCGGTAAGTCCGGCTATTTATATGTCCCTACCTTACGCTATCCTCTGCATCGATCCCGAAGTTACGCCCAAAAATACCCTAAAATTTAGACCATGGCCCCGAATTTTCTCCTCTATTTGTTTCTGGTCGCCGGAGTGATGACGACGGCCTTGGGACTCCCGGCGGCGGCAGGAGGCGCCGGGAGGAATTCGACGGATTTTATCCGGAGCTCGTGCGGCGCCACGCTCTACCCGAAACTGTGCTTGTCGTCGCTGGCTGGCTACGCTCGCTCGATCCAGCACGACCCAATCCGCCTCGCCCGGGCCGCGGCCGACGTCAGCTTGGCCCGCGTCCGCGCGTTATCCGCCCACGTGGCGGCACTCCGCCAGGCCAGCGCTGGCGCTGGCTCGTCCTCTCGCGGGTTCGGGCAGGGGGGGGACGGCGGCATTGCGCGACTGCGCGGATGCACTGGCGTCCGCGGTGGACCTGGCGGGGCGGTCGTCAGCGGAGCTGGGGAGGCTGAAGGCGGCGGAGGGGCCGGAGGTGGCCTGGCGGGTGTCGAACGCTCAGACGTGGATGAGCGCCGTGCTGACCAACGAGGAAACCTGCATCGATGGCTTCGGCCCATATCCTCAGCCGGACGCCGTCGCCAGCGGCGGCCATAAGGGCTCCATTAAAGACGATGTCTGCGGGAAGGTTAGAACAGTCAAGGCTTACTCCAGCAACGCCCTCGCTCTCGTCAATCATCTGGTCGCCGGCCGCCGGTAATTAATATATGTATAGCATAGAACACTCCTACTACTGTTTGGTAGGTGGTTGCAGCGCCTAACCTTGTATTAATTAGTTTTGAATCTATATATGCATGTGAGAATACTCTACGTACGTCTATAAATACGAAGAGATAAGTCCTCTATATTATGATCATATAATTAGTATAAAAGGAGAGCATATCAATCATCATATGCAATTTAGGCAATCCATCCAATCTGTGTTACATGAATAATTAACATAACAGTTGGTTTCGAGACCGGGAAAAGATTCAGAAGGGGAATGGCATTAATATGCTTGTCATGTACCATTTGTGGTGCAATTAATAGAAAAGATTCAGAAGTGAATATATTGATCTATTTGGTAAAATGTTTCATATTAAGACGGCTATTGTAATTCGTGATTGATGTGATGTAAAGATACCTAACAAGATTATTATATATTTTTAGCTTTTAGACGTTGATGATGGTGGCGAACCTGATACTATGAAATATATGTCCAACAGCGTCACGATCAGCTAAAGCAGCTAGCTAGTTTACCACCATTGCTGCCCATGCAGGTCCACTTGCAGGCCCTTCTAGTTTACCTGCACCTAGTGCCTAACGTGAACCTTTTCTGTACCCTTCTGCGCCTGAGCACATTATCTCTGCGCGCAGTGCAGTCCCATGCATTGCTGTGCTGTCTCGTGGCACGTGCAGTGGCCCTCACCTTACAGAGATTGCTGCTACATACGTACAGCGCGCGGGGTGGCCATGTCTGGCAGCACGTGGAATGATATTTGTTAGCATGCATGCCAATATATACATCCAACTCTGATGACGAAGAGAAACGAATCTTATTTAACCAACAGCCCTTCTCAATCAGCTTATATAACCACCTGTATCCGGGATGGTTACGTGATCACCAGGCATGTGAGGTGTATCAATCATCATGAATGGATGATCAAAATGATTTATGGGTTATACGGTTCATATGTCATCTCGAGCCTCGACTTCGGGGTTACTCAGTTCCCTGTCTCGGGTCTTTTGTATACAGCTTCGATCTCGGGGTCATTTGAAGTTATTATGCTTCGGCCTCGGGATCTCCATCTCGGCCTCGACATCCTCTTCGAGGTCGCTCGGGCTCGACATTGGTGGCGTTATATATCTTCCATGCGTCACTTGTCAGACGTGGATTAATAGGGCAGCTATGCACCTTGGTCAACACTCTGTTGAATTGCATCTTCATAATTGCGAAGGCGGCGTGATGATGTGGTTTGAACTCGAGTGTCGAGCAGTATTTTAATGCGTGTCTTTCCTTATTGACCGACGCCTCTGTTTTCGTGCAGTCTCGTATGCGACGGCTCCACTAGAATTGACGCCGATTAGTCCACTTGTCCTGCCTGTACGGTGTCATGGGTACGCTGATTGTGACGTGTTGGATAGATGTCAAGTGCCCGCCTCGACTCGACGATGGATATCCGCCACTCCAGTATTTTCTTTGGTAACACCATGCACCCAACAAATAACACCAACTTCCTCTTTTATTTAACCATGACATGAGTACATATACATGTATAGTACCACCCAACAAATAACACCAACTTCCTCTTTTATTTAACCATGACATGAATACATATACATGTATAGTATATATCAATATATATATATATATATATATATATATACACACACACATTACATACATAAATAATTTATCCCCAACTTACCGGAATTATCATTCATGTTGTAGCTAGTAATTATTAAGCATCAACGGCCGGCGACGAGCTGGTTGACGAGAGCGAGCGCGTTGCTGGCGTATTTCTGGGCTTGCTTGACCCGCCCGTAGACGTCGCTGCTGATTGACCCCGGGCCACTGGCCGTGGCCGGCGCCTCATGGAAGCCGTCAGCGCAGGTCTCCTCGTTGGTAATCACGGCGCTCATCCACGTCTGGGCGTTGGACACCCGCCACGCCACCTCCGGCCCCTTCGCATCATCGAGCCTCCCGATCTCCCCCCACCGACCGCCGCGCAAGGTCCGCCGCGTCCCTCAGCGTTTCCCCGCAGTCCCGCAGCGCCGCCGCCTCCCAGCCGCCGGCGAAAATCCGGCGAAGGGAAGCCACGTGGGCCGCCAAGTCTTGTACACGTGACAGGCTGACGTTCGTGGCGACCAGGGAGAGCCGGACTTGGTCTTGCTGCACGGACGCGGCGTAACGAACCAGCGAGGTGAAGCATACCTTCTTGTAAAGCGTGACGTCGCACTCCCTCCGGATAAAAGCCGTCGAGTTATCGTCGCCTCCGGAGCCCAGGGCTGACGTTATCCCTCCGGCGAGGAGGGCGAGAGAGATAAGATAAGTTGGCACCATATTATTATCTTTACCACCGTTTTGGGGTGGTCGATGGGTCGGATGGCTTGGGTTATAAGCGGCCGATCCTCGAAGGCAAAAATGACGACATCGCCACCAGTGGTTCGCATAAATTGACGATATCGACACCCTGGCCCACACTATAACAACAGACACACGTACGTGAGTGGATGCCCTGCATCCGTGCCGTGCATGGGATATATATGTTTAAATACTTGAGTGAAGAGCTAGCTAAGCTGGTGTTGAGACTTGAGAGAGACAACTCCATCAAACATATGGGATTGGTATCAATTGGGAGATTATAATATATATACACCACTACACCAGTGTGTTGATTGTTGAGATAGAAACATGCAACTCCACCAATCATGGAGGATTATGATACACGCCAGCTGATTATATAATATACATCAAAGTACGTACTGTCTTCGAGCAGCTCAAATGGTTATTAGCTGGTGCATATATATATATATATATATATATATATATATATATATATATATATATATATATATATATATATATATATATATATATGTTTAGTCTCGGTAGATCAAGTGGGTTAGTATCAAGTTGTAATATTTCTTGGGATCTCAGTAATTAAACACAACTACAACGACAACCAGTGGCGGAACCAGGGGGGCGAGGGGGGGCGGCCGCCCCCCTGGCGAGGCCGGAACCCCCAGTCCCCCTCTCCGGCCCTCCCCCGTCTCCGGGACCCGCCCCCTCCCGGCAGGGTCGGCACCCAACCAGCCAACCAGTCCCCGTCCCCCTCTCCGGCCCTCACCCCTCCCCCCTCTCCAGCCAACCAGTCCCCGTCCCCCTCTCCGGCCCTCCCCCCTCTCCGGCCCTCACCCCAGTCCCCCTCTCCGGCCCTCCCCCCTCTCCGGCTCCCCACCCCTCCCCCCTCTCCAGCATCCGCCCCCACCCGGCAGGGCATGCCCGGCCGGCACCCAAACCCATCCAGTGAGAAAAACAGAGCATTAAAATCAGATGCTCTGTTTTTTTTTTAAAAAAAAATATTTGATTTAGTTAATTATTTGATAATGTTAGGATCTATAATTTATTAGTTTAATTTAGTTAATTATTTATTTGTTAGGATTTAGTTAATTATTTGATAATTTATTAGTTTGATTTCTAATTGTCACATTTTTTTATATTTTTGTTTTGTTTTATTTAAATAATGGATAGGTTTGTGATAAAAAAAACCACTAAGCGGACAAAATGGAATGGATTTTTGAAAAAAGTCAAAACTTTGTGTCGATAATTCTATTAGTGTACCAAATATTGAAGGAATTATACCAACTAGCAGTCGTTCGAGGCGTGGAGGGCAAAATATTACTTATATGTATCATTTTCGTGTTGATATGTTTTTCCAAGTTATTGATTTCATCACTTAAGAGATGAATCATCATTTCCGCAAAAGAAAGTATGGAGATACTTCTTTGCATAGCATGCATTGATCCAAGAAACTCATTCTCAGCATTTGATCATGCTAAGTTATGTCGTCTTGCTGAACTTTATGAAGAGGATTTCACAGCAGCTGATCGTAATAAGATGTGAGATGACTGGATGAATGATTGCATACATCGAGCGGGAAATTTTTAAAACTATTGAGACATCATTTTGCAACGTTTTGAAAAAATACAAAAGCGTAGGATCCAACTTCCACCCCTCAATCATAGCACATAGTACAATACACATATTTTAATATTTATATTGTTTTTATTCCTAATGTTCGATATTGTAATTCTAATGTATTTTTTACATTACTTAAAAGAAAAAAAAAATTGATCATTTTACTTTAGATTTCGCCCCCCCTTAAATCTCATCCTGGTTCCGCCACTGACGACAACCGTACGTACGAGATGCTCAGAGGTTATTTAGAATATTAACTTTAATTTGGACTCTACTCATCAGTGCTTCTAGTTTTATTTGTTAGTGAAGCTAGCTAGCTAGCAAGCAACCATGCGTATGATATAGCTAGTTTGGCGTGCTGGCTTTTGAGTCGGTTCTGTTTTTGTATATTTCTAGAGCTAGTAATTGTAGACAGATGGTATTGCACGCCACTGCCGAAGGTTACAGGTGAGCCTCGCTTGGTCGTTTGAGGATGGGCTTGGAGCCCATGTTTGTATGATGTAACTCCTTATCTTTTAGTTACTTTGGCTCAACTCATCAAAAAAAAATAAAAGAACCATGCGTATGATAATGAGAGCAGAAATGATTTGTGCACATGCCCACATGACATGTGCATTTCACACTATCGGTAGTAGACTACCGATAGTGTGTATCGGTAGTGGGATACCGATAGGCATGTACAACCTATCGATAGACATGTATATGAATCGATATCGAACCTATCAATAGTGGGGTACCGATAGATTGTACATGCCTATCGGTAGACCACTACCGATAGACATGTACTCAGAATCGATAATGTGAGATGCACACGCCACGTGTGCGTGTGCACCAATCACGACTCTAATGAGAGTGATCTCCACTGATAGCTAAAGCAGGCGTGAGTGAGTTTTTAACATCCAGTACGTACGTGTGAAGTAATATATAGGGCAAAAATATATATATTCTCCCCTGGATTTTTAGCAATGATATGTGTTCTAAGTTCTCTGTGTATAACTATTCGATCCCAGAATTACAGGATTCATTAGAGTAAACATTAATTAGAAGATCAGAAACTATGTACGTACGTGCATGTTTTAAGCTCTCTAGCTAGCTATTATTTTCTTGACCGATGATCAGTCGCAAATCTTCCTCTTATAATTAAGTACGTACGTAGCTATATATAATTGAAAGATCATCTTATATATATTCGTGCGGTTTAGACAACCATGCATTAATTAATTTCCATGGCTGCAAATACCAGTAAGTGATCACTGTCATGTCTCTTGTTTGCTCACATCTCATCTATCCTTTCTATTTCGTCCGGTCGACCACACACAAGATAAAGCCACTGCCTTCCCAGGAAGAATCTCCCCTATAAAAAGCCTTCTAATAATTTAGCTTGCATGAACACCCGGGGATCGATGTTTTGCGTGAACGGTACCTCTACATTAATGATGTGAAGCAGACAAGTTATGCAAAAATGTTTGCTGGCCCACCAATTATGATAAAGATTGAAACCTACTTATATATATTGTTAGGATTAAACCCAACTAGATCGCCAATTGACAGGTGGTTTGGATGGAAAAACAAGTGACAAACGAATATGAGAAGAAAACGAAGAAGAGAAGAAATCAATGACACACGGATTTAACGTGGAAAAACCCTTCTAAATAGAAGGTAAAAAACCACAGGCGGAGAGGAGGAATCCACTATAAACAATCAACAAGAATACAGTCAAGTTCTTCGTCTCTGTTTTCTTCAGGAAAGAGAAAACAGAGCCCTTACAAAACTTCTCTCAAAATATGAAGAACAATAAGACCTTAACCCTAATCTTATGATCTAGGGCTTATATATATAGACCACTACAATCCAATAGGATCTTAACGGGTTTATACTAAAACAAACATAATAAAACCCGTTAAGTATAGATGCCTAAACTAAAAAAGGTATTCAGCGTCGGGCGACCACGGTCGACCGTCAACTTGCCACGGTCGACCGTCATGCTTCCACGGTCGACCGTCAAGTTCCTACGATCGACCGTCATGCATCCACGGTCGACCGTCAAGTTCCTACGGTCGACCGTCATGCTTGAACGGTCCATTGGCACGAGTCCATCATACGCCCGCGGTCGATCCTCGCATCGACCCTGAGAAGAGATTTGCTTGACAGAGACGGACGGTCGATGTCACGGTCAATGTGGCGGTCGACCGTGACAATCTTGAGCAGGACGGTTGATGCTGCGGACGATACTCCGATCGTCCGTGACAATCCGCGGTCGACCGTCAAGAGACCACGGTCGACCGTGGTCTTCAGATTCTGCTGAGAAAGAGTTTTTGAGACAAACTCAACATATATATATCTGAAGCGATTAATAATACTAATATCAGTTAAATTTAGCGCTTCAAATGGTTGTTGTTCTTCGATCGACGACAGCGGTCGATGTTTATTTGTTTCTCATAAAGTTTGAGCATATAATTATGATGATCGTTGAAAAGATGACGACAGTGACTAGCTAGTGATAAGATCATGGGTCATTGTCTACTTAACTTCCTTATATTCGTCGAAATAATTAAATCATATATGGGTACTAGTACTCACCCGTGTCACTGGCACGGTTTTTATTTTCCATGTTTTTTTTTATTTTTTTCTTTTTTGTTAAATGCTTACTGCTAGTGGGAATGATATATATTATTTTCCCTCATACTGATTCGAGGGAGTTTTTACGTGATACTTCATGATACTCAGGGGCGGACCCATCCTCTCGAGTAAGGGGGGCCTAAGGGAGGAAGGGTAAGGGCGGCAGGGCCTCGGGGGGGGCCAGGGGCACTGGGGTTGGGGGTGTGGGGGCGCGGGGCCCACGAGAGAATTTACATGATACTTCATGATACTCATGGCCCCTCTGATTTGTGAATAGGTCCACCCCTGATGATACTAAAACTAATCTCATTCAACTTTAAATGTTTAAGCTGATTATTAGTGTAACTGTTAAATCTCCATAAACTGTAGAGTAAGTTTAGAAATGATATTACGAAACCACTCCACTTATATAACAAAAGGAGTAAACTTTAACATACCAAATAATAAAAAAATTGGTGAATTCAAAATGAACAAAATAAACTTCCGATAGTAGTTAGTTGAGAACAAAGGTAGTAATATTGTATTCATTAATTTCTTTGTTGTTCAAAAAAATTCAGCATAACCTCTCCCTTTACGAAGAGCTAAATTAGACAATTCTACAACAAAAATCAACTACAAAAATTAATTCAATTAAAAGAGGCGAACATTGTCCCCATGACAAACCTTAACCTTGTCCCCACAAACCACACAAACATAAACACATACAACTAAATGATACTGCACTTGCTAGTAACACACCTACCATACACCATCATTTACAAAGAAAATATATACATTGAAGCCAATTGAGAAAATACATGTTATCTACTTTTATACAAAAAAAATAGGAGATATTTTGCCTAGTGAAATAAGTCAAATCGGTAAAGTAGTTGATGAACTTGTTGTTTCATTAGAGAAGCCATGAGGCCTAAATTGGCATCTTCATCTTCGTTTAAGCTTCCACTGTAGTGACCGTTGACATGAATTCCACATTGGCATAGGAAACTTGTTCACCTTGGTCTGCTATCTTGCCATGGCTACCTTTACTTGTCAGCTTTTTCACAGGCCCTAGGGGGAGGACCTTTATATTCTTCGTAAAAAGAAGCTTCGAAGTCGTGATAATTCTATGAACAAAGAGGCAGAACCTTGTTTAGTACATAAAACTTGATAGCATTCAGATCATGTGAATAAGCTTCTCTAAGCGGCATGGAAATCAGACGGACTACAACAACAACAGATAAGCAATTGTCTTCTTTGATGAAGTGGTAGTTGTGAAAAGCAATTCAAATTTTGCATGATATGCATAACAATTGCTGCAAAGTGCATTTAGCCTAGGAATGGCATGGAACCAACATAACAAAGGTCGTTTGTTCTTTCATTGCATTCAGCATGCAACATGCCAAGCATTTCTGAGGTCTCTCAAAAAATCATCAATAAAGCCACAGAATGGATGAAACTAAATTAACTCAATGTTACTGTAGAAAATAAAGCACAATAAACAGGGTCTACAGTCCACTAAATTGATGGCGATGCTAGAACAAAATAGCAAAAGCTATAGATAGAAATAAACACCTAATTTTGTGTTTCAGACTGTTCCGTGACATTTACTGGAATGCTGATGAGGACATTAGACGTGGAATGAGCAAATCCTTTGTACGAAATCTTTCCTACTGTACATTATGAAGAATCACTCTATACATCCTTCATGCTATAGGAGCTTCACTTGCAGTTTCTATTATAGAAGACCATTCCAAAATGACTTGCTTGCATTAATGTGCAGCAAATTTTGACTAACAAAATAACTAAACATACTATGTAGGTGGAATCAAATGGAACTGTTATGTCGACAAATTAAAGAGATGTGGGCTCAAAGATGGTAGAAGGTACCCCTCCTAAAGGTATGGAGCTGAAGAAGTGGGAATACTGACATTGGTGTTGCTTCCACCTTCGTTATACAGTCTGTCGTGTATTTTTGCCATTGGTGAGTTGTATTTGTCATGACTTTCATATTTGTCATGACCGTCTGATTTGGCATCATTGAGGATAGCCTTGAGTACTTGTTAACCAAATCTTGATCCACGTTTTTCTGTCTTAAAATTATGCACGTGCTGTAGCGTTTGAAATGTATACCTAAATTTGAGAAGTCTTCTTCTTCTTTTTTCCCCAGTTCTGATAATGAATTATTGGCTGCACCTGCAGTTTCAACGGAGAAACAGAATCTATAAGGAGGAGCAACGTCAAATAAGAGCAGCCGCAAGAAACGCTAAAGAAGCTGAAGGAGGTGGTGTAAGCAATCATCATTAACGACATGTCAGCAGAGCTCAAATTGGAAGAAAGTATAAGAAGAACAAATATATTTATGTCAAATATATTAGTTTTAGTGGCAAAAAAAATATCCTAATTAAAACCCAAATGCTGATGTAATTATCTCTCTCACACAACCCTTTTATCCATGACTTTTGAGTAATCCTCTCTATTACTTGGTAGAGAGTCCCACATATCCTCTCTATCCTTATCTAAAGGCTACCTAATCCTCTCTATTACTTTGAGTGATCCATATTGGATGTAAATGTATACATGCAAAACACTTCGGGGAGATGGTTATATAGAGAACAGACATGAACAAACTATAGGAAGAACACACATGAATAAATATATTAGTTTTAGTGGAACACACATGAACAAATTTGAAATGGTTGAAAGGAGTACACTACAACGATGGTGGTCAGCTGGGCTGGCTGGCAATTGCAGCAGGGGAAAAGGATAAAGAAATAAAAGGTTGCTTCAATCTCCATAGATGAGCAGCAGTAAAATATAAGCAGTAAAATAAGGAAAATAGGGGGGTCTGGAGAGGACCTCAAGCCTCAGGTAACCCACGAACAGGGGAAGGAATCCGACTCCGGCCACGGTCGTCGCCGGTGATCTCTCCTCTAGCCGCGGTCACCCTCTCTTAACTGATCAGGTCGCCTCTCACCTCTCTCGATATCTCTCGCAGCAGTGCCCTAACATACACTGGAATAAAAGAATTGGTGAATTCAAAATGAACAAAATAAACTTCCGATAGTAGTTAGTTGAGAACGAAGGTAGTAATATTGTATTCATTAATTTCTTTGTTTTTCAAAAATATTCAACAGAACCTCCCCTCTACCAAGGGCTAAAAGAGACAATTCTACAACATAAATCAAATACAAAAATTAATTCACAGTTTAAAGGGGCGGACATTGTCCCCGGGGCAAACATTATCCCCACAAACCACACAAACCACGCAAACATAAAGGCATACAACTAAATGATACTGCACTTGCCAATAACACTTACCATACATCATCATAAGAAAGAAAATTTATACATTGAAGCCAATTGAGAAAATACAGGTTACATACATTTATACACCCTCATAAGAGATCTTACCTAAATTAAGGTGACAGTTCAGCTGGAACATACAGCTTTCGACTCAAAACCTGAGAGAGAAAAAAAAAACAAAAGAAATTCTATAAATAACAGATCTGTAATGAAAATTATCCAAGTTCCATCATAGGCTGGAGCATTCTCATATGAAAAAATCCAATATTATTTTTTGTCTTAAAAAAAAAGGAATTAAGCCGGATATTTATCTGCAAATACATAGGACAAAAGGCTGAAAGGAAATATTGTTTTTCTTCCTCTTGACGAATTAAGCAGAAATGAAATCATCTAACTGAGAGGAAAAAACAGATATATCACAACTTTAATGAAATGAGAACAATCAATGGGCTTCATATTATTCAAGATTGCCTCATCACCATGATAAATAAATAAGATGATGAAGAAGAAGAAGAAGAAGAAGAAGATCAAATATCAATCTCTGAGAAGATGAAGAAGATGTACTTAAGATCAAATATAATGTAAGAGAATAAGACCTCCTTGGCCAAATCCAACCTCTCGAAGCTTAGTTATGACAGAGAACCTATTCCAACTTATAGTAGACCATAGGAACCTATTCCAAATACTTCCACCCATGATAACCACTATGCGTAAATGTTGTCTGTTTATGAAGATTGTAAGGCCCAGAGCTCAATGCTTATGGTACTCAACAAAAAAAGGAAGAAAAAAAAATTCAAATCACCACAGCAGCTGTGATAAGTAGATTTAACAAAGGAAGGTCAAGACTGAAATGGAATCCGAAGGTAGTGATGTGAAGCTAGAATTTCTCATTGATCCATTTCTAACGAATGGATGATGTGATAAAAAGTTTTTCAGGTGACGTCTGCAGTGCAAGGCAAGAGACAAACGCATGTTCTCCTACATTTCTTACAAACATACATATTTCTAGGCAAGGACTGAGCTGAGTATAGGCGATTCAGAACTTGTACCGTGATATCAGTTAAATGTTGGATGAAAAGCAAAACATAATGAATGAAGAAGAACCAACATGCTATTAATTACATGTTAATTTTGTTCTAGCTGTCCTGAGATTTACACAGAAAAAATCCTCTTTTCTAGTGAAGTATACCCAGCAGCAGTAAGGACTTTGAGAATCTGTACCACTGTGCTTGAGAAGCCGCACTGCAGGAAATCCTTGGTCCCCTTCATGAATAAGACCACCTTGTTCGATTTCACCACCTTATCCAACGTCGACCTCAGCTCCGGGCTCAGCGGCGCCGCTGCTATGGTACCAATAACAATCGAGCAGAGAATTTTTTAGATACATCCGAGAGTATAGGATACCCAAGCCAAAGAAAAAAAAAGTCATATTACAAAGTATTCATCAGAAAACCGACCGGAGAGGCATCGGACAGCGTCGGAGGGGGAAGAGCGAGGACGTACGGGGCGAGATCGGTGTGGCCCTGTGGGGGAGAGATAAGGGCGACGGCGCAGCCAGTATGCTGGTGAGCGACAATGGTTTGGGAGACGGATCAGATCGAAGGGGACGCGAGGGATCGCCCGGAACAGAAGAGGGGAAGCGCGGAGAAGGAGGCGCTTGCAGTGGAAAGAAAGGCCATCGTCGTAGGCGGCGGCGGCGGTGATGAAGTTGGAAAGTGTTGGGGGCATCGCCGCAGTATAGCTGGTGGTCGGCGATCCTCTTTACCTCGACATGGAAGCCACGACCCCCGTCTACCCCACCTAGTCGTCTGCAGATCGTCCTCCGAGAAGGTGCGGAGAGAGAGGTGGTCGGCGAGAGGGGAGAAAGGAGTGGGAATCGGTGGAAGAGAAGTGGGGGGTTGAGAAGCGAGAGATCGGCTGGTGGCGAGAGGGGAAGGAAAGAGGATGCTCGGGACGGCGTTCCGGCGAGAGGTTGACTGAGAGAGCGCCGGGAAGAGGGAGGACGACGGGAGCTCGGAGAAGGGGCGGAGGAAGGTACTCTGGGGATGAGAAGCGAGAGATCGGCTGGTGAGGGGAAGGAGGGATATCGGGGAAAGCTTAGGAAAATATAGTTATATTATAAACTATTAAGTATCTTATTATTATTAACTATCTTATTCTAATCTCATGACTTATGTTTATCAACCTTATATATAAGGTTGTATATTTAAAACAAACTTAGGAAATATGATAAAAATATTCTCAATTAACTTAGGAAAATATACATGTAAACAAATTAATAGAAGGGAAACGGTTGTAACCGTTATTGCTCTTTATAAGGTTGATATATTATTTGGACAATTAATTAAGGGGTATTAGGTCATAACCCACAATCTAGCCCCCTCCTTGTCCATAGCCCCATACATTTTGCTAAAAACCCCACCTTCATAGCTTTTATATGAATAACCCAACAACACATGAAAATGTCAATAATACCCATACCCATATTTTATATTTTTTTATTCCAGCATTTTCTCTCTCATCTCTCCTCTCTTCTCCGACGACTGACAGCCAACTCCTCCTTCCAACTCCGGTTAACCACCTCAACTCCGGCAAGCTCGTCTTCTCCACCTCCGCCCTCCTTCCCACCTCCAGCCAACTCCTCCGGCCAAAGCCAACCACAAGCTCCACGCCGATGGTGAGCACCACACTCCGCCCGAGCCCCTCCTCTCTCAGGACCAGCGCCGCCACCACCGGGTTCCATCGCCTCTGTCCATCCAAGGGTCATCAAACCCCATATCCGACCTCTCCTCCTCCACCACTACGTACCCGACGCCGCTCCGACCTCTCCTCCTCCATCCCCGGCGAAGACCTCAAGCGCCGTCCTCCTCATGGATCCGGCGCCGGACCTCCCCAGCTCCGCCATCTCCGGGCTCCCCAACCTCATCCGACACCCGATCCGATGCCCCCTTGCCCCTACGACCCTTCCTTCTCCATCTTCGGGCCCGATCCGGCGAGATCCGCTGGGCACCACCTCCCTGCCCCGCTCGGGGTTGTCTTCCCCGATCAACCACGCTCCTGTGAGCTGGTTCAGCCAGGGCGAGTCGCTTGTGGCCTGACCCGGTTCCCACCTGATCCAATTGAGTCTGGACCGGATTGATTCAGTCCACATTGATCCAAGCCTTGATCCAGTAGTCTGGGTTTGACCTGATCCAAATCCAATAAAATCCAGCCCATCAAGCTCAGTCACACCACAATCCAATCAGGCCCAGATACAGCAAACCAGACTTGAACCCAAGTTAGAGTCGAGAGCTAGAACTGTGAAAATTTTTAATCAAAATACAATTTACGCATCAAAATTATACATAAAATTTAGAAAATTGACCATCTAAAATTGACAAAAATGCATTTTCATCTTTCTGAATTCATTTTCATCTTTCACGATTCATTTTCATCTTTCATACATTTTCATCCTTTTAACTCTATTTTCATCAGTTTAAATCTATTTTCATCCTTATTAACTTTATTTTTATATTTTTAAAATCATTTTCATCTTTCAAAAAATCATTTTCATCTTTCAAAAAATCATTTTCATCTTTCTGAATTCATTTTCATCTTTCTAAATTTATTTTCATCTTTTTAAAATCATTTTCATCTTTGACAATTCATTTTCATCTTCCTGAATTCATTTTCATCTTTTTAAAATCATTTTCATCTTTCTGAATTCATTTTCATCTTTTTAAATTCATTTTCATCTTTCTGAAAATCATTTTCATCTTTCTAAAATCATTTTCATCTTTATGAATTCATTTTCATCTTTCACAAATCATTTTCATCTTTCTAAAATCATTTTCATCTTTATGAATTCATTTTCATCTTTTTAAAATCATTTTTCATCTTTTTGAATTCATTTTCATCTTTCTGAATTCATTTTCATCTTTCTAAATTTATTTTCATCTTTTTAAAATCATTTTCATCTTTGACAATTCATTTTCATATTTTTTAAAATCATTTTCATCTTTCTGAATTCATTTTCATCTTTTTAAAATCATTTTCATCTTTCTGAATTCATTTTCATCTTTCTCAATTCATTTTCATCTTTGACAATTCATTTTCATCATTGATAATTCATTTTCATCTTTGACAATTCATTTTCATCATTGATAATTCATTTTCATCTTTGACAATTCATTTTCATCTTTGACAATTCATTTTCATATTCCAAAATTCATTTTCATCTTTTTAAAATCATTTTCATCTTTCTGAATTCATTTTCATCTTTTTAAAATCATTTTCATCTTTCTGAATTCATTTTCATCTTTTTAAAATCATTTTCATCTTTCTGAATTCATTTTCATCTTTTTAAATTCATTTTCATCTTTCTAAATTCATTTTCATCTTTCCTGCATTTTCATCTTTTTTCGTTCATTTCCATCTTCCTAAACTCATTTTTATCTTTGACAATTCATTTTTATTTTTCTGAATTCATTTTCATCTTTGACAATTCATTTTCATCTTCCTAAATTCATTTTCATCTTTTTAAAATCATTTTCACTTCTCATATTTTATTCCCATAATTTTTCTCTCTTTTTACTAATTTTTCCCAGTTTTTTCCTAATTTTTTTGGATTTTTTTTCTAATTTTACCGATTTTCCCATTGATTCTCTCTCTTCCTCCGGCCGGCTCGGCTCGGCTCACCCGCAAGCCGGGACTTCATCGTCCCGGCTTCTCTGCGGCTTTGATCGGCTCCACCTCGAGCCGCTGTGGCCTTCTCGCCGTTCGCCGCTCTCCCGCCACCGAACCACCCTAAAATCACCCGAAAACTACTCCTATCATCTCCCCCACTCCATTCTCGACCTCAAACACCTCTATTGCCCTCCTCTCCGACGCCGGCATCAACCCACCGCCGACCACCTTCCGTCACCGCCAATCCGACCACATCAACGCCTCCAAACAACCTCTAAACTCACCTAAATCTTCTCCTCTACCCACTTCCGACCTTCTCCACCCTCGCAGATGTCTCCTTCGGTGCCGACCAACTCCACCCAAAACCACCGCGCCGCCGCCTCTAGATCTGGCCACCTCGGAGCCGTATTCCACGATCGGACACGGTGGATCAACTCCTGAGACCTCCACGAACGCAAATGCACTGATCCTCCGCTCCGAAGAGCCCTTCCCGTCGGCGATCAAGCTCCGGCGAACCTCGGCCACCGGATTGCACAGGGGTATTTTTATCACCTACTGTTAACAACTAACTACAATCATAATTGATGGGGTTAATACCTTAAAAAATTTACTAATGGGGTTTTTAGCAATATATTTCATTAAATTGGTGTTTTCACCAATTAACTAATTAATTAACTACATCAAAAGGACTTGATGATCATGAACAACAAGACGTGTTCAAATTGGGCGGCTAAAGGGGACCCATGCACGAAACAAAACTACGCCACGTTACATTATTGTATCATATAATTAACGTTGATAAATATAGGGGTCTTCGCCGTGGATTCGGGGATCCTGCATCGCGGTGCACTGAGCCTCACCGACCTCAACCCATCTCAACTCCTCTCCCTAGGCCGGTGCCACCACCATCGGAACCCACCACCTCCGACCTTTCCGACCTCCAAGCCCAACAGATCCGACCACCCCCTTAGCCTTCCGATCTCTCCTCCGCCATTCTCCAGCGAGATCCGGCAACCCGGCCACCGCAATGTAGGAGCCAACCCCGAGCTCCACCCTCCTCACGAATCCGACTCTGTCGGCCCTCTACATCGCCGTCGGTGAAGGTGGGGCGGGACTCGGTGAGGGACTGGAAGGTGACGAAGGGGGAAGCCCTGAAGGGATCCCAGACGTCAAGGGAGAAGGGGTCAAAGATGTTGCTCCGTCGAACGATCGACATGGAGGAAACTAAACTAATTAATTAGAACATATTACTGGATTGGATCGAGATGTTGATGGGTATTTATAGGTGGGAACGAGGCATTTATTTGTCAGTCGCTTCTTCTTTTTTTCTTTCTTTCTGGATGTTTCTGGTTGTTTTCTTCTTCTAATTAATAAAATATGATTTGATATCATTTTCTCTCAAACCACTATCCATTTTCCATTTTTCGCCGCTCAACTCCTCCTTCGCTGTTACGGGTGTAAACGAGTCGAGGTTGATCGAACCTTGTTCTGATCAAGTTATACTTGAAATTAGTTTTCAGTCCAACACAACCCCTCAAATTATCGTTTTCCACTATTCACTTTCCGTTTTCTGCTGCTTATTCATTGTCCCCTTTCTTCTCCACCGTCAGGGGTGTAAACGAGCCGAGCTTGAAATTAATTTCTAGTCTAAAATTGGTGATGAAGATTGACTTGCTTATTTTCTAACCAAGTTTGATTTCGAGTTTATTCTAACCCGATCTTCCTTAAACTAAGTCATTTCTAAAGCCTTAACCCAATTTACCTTCTCATCGAGCCCAAATTGATCACAATCCTTCAAATTATGTCATTTTTCACTATCCACTTTTCATTGCTTTGTCACCTCTCCTTCTAGAAAAATATAAGTGGACTATTCAACAAATAATTTCATTAAAAGTGACTAATCCCCAATTGCCGTTAAATATACCATTATTCTATTATTCCATATAATTGTTCTACATGAACCAAAACATATCACGTAAGAGATGTCATCAGCACTTCCCACATAACTTGACATCCATTCAACCTTCCAATCTCTTCTCAGAACTCTTCTTAATTTTCATGTCATGCATATCTAGAAGCTATTGAATTTTTAGAACCTTCTCTTCTACATTCTCCTTCTCCATTAAGTTGTGGAATTTGGACTAGACTTTGTTGGCTGTTCCACCCTAATTAAATTACAATCCATACCATTATAACCATATATATATGAACCAACCAACCAAGCCGGACGTACTAAGTACCGGAGCTAGACGCCTATGACGGTGGCCGGATGCTTGGAGTGCGTTTTCTGGGTCGGCTGCTACCGGTGGGCTGCACCCCGCCTCGCCCACGCCGGCGCCAACGACAGCGCCCACTGGCCCTCTGCCGCCGTCGACGACTTCTCCCCCGTCCCCCGCGCCTGCCGCGCCATCCTCGCCGCCTACGACTCCCCCAACGCAACCACCCACTGCCCGCCCTACACGATCGGCTACGACCCCGACCACCACGAGGTGGTGGTCGCCGTGTGCGGGCTCAACCTCGTACGGGAGAGCGACTACCGGATCCTCCTCGACGACCGCCCCGGCATGCAGGCTCTACACGGCGGGTACGCCCACCACGGGCTGTTCAAGGCCGCCAAGTGGCTGATCGACCGGGAGGAGGGAGCCATTAGACGGCTGTTGAGGGAGAACGGGCCGGGGTGCCAGCTCGTGCTCACCGGGCACTCGCTCGGCGCCGGCGTGGCTTCGCTCGCCACCGTGCTCATCGTGGACCAGCTCGACCGGTTCGGTGGGATTCCTAGGAGCAAGGTCCGGTGCTACGCGATGGCGCCTCCGAGGTGCATGTCGCTCGGCCTCGCCGTCGAGTACGCCGACGTCATCAACTCCGTCGTCCTTCAGGCGAGTCCCACGAATTCTATTTTCTTTGGAAAACGCGTACGTGTTATATATGGTCAAACCTTTCTTAATCAGCATGGTCGCAATTGATTTGTTCAACATGAAAAAAATATTTAATTTAAAGAAACTCTTGACCAAATGTTGTTGTTGTAGTATCCAAGTTGAATTTTGGCTCCAACGATCGATCACGAGTCGTTCGTAATACTTTTTAATTTCAGGGACTTATATCATTCAAACCCCAAAGCTTAAATTGAGATTAGTTTATATAATTTTACAGTTTATTGTTAATTAGCCGTACTACGTATTAGAATGCATAATGCCTTTAATTCTATTCTATTATTATGTTAGCTGATAGCAGTCTGAGAAATAAATATTTGCATTTTGCAGGATGACTTTTTGCCAAGAATACCAACACCATTACAGTTATTGTTCGGATCTGTCTTCTGGTAGGTTACTTCATGTATACTTTGATTAATTAACGACCTCATTTTCTTACCTTGATTTTTTATGATTTATTATTGATTTCAAATATATATATATATATATATATATATAGTATCATGGCTGGCAGTAATCAAAATGAGGATATTCTAAACCCTGCATCTACGTTTTGTTTTGGACATGGAACTCTGCAGCTTGCCATGCTTATTAACTTGGGTTTGCGTGAAAGATACATTCGTATCACAACAAAAGAAGCTCCAGGATCCAAAGAGGCTTTATGCACCTGGACGAATATTTCATATTGTCGAAAGAAAATTCTGCAGGTATATATTTATATTGCTGAGTTTTAATCCATAACGTAAATGTATATGTGATCTTGAGACCTCTTAAATTAGTGTTTAAAAGTCGCCATTTGTGTACATGAGCCGGAGCGTGTACGCTGCATATACCCTCTAATCGGTTGGTAAAACAATACCGATGGACTAGATCAATTGATCGGTATATACCTACCGATTGAATGTACCAATGATTGAATCGATAGGTATATACCGATCAATTGACCTAGTCCATTGGTATTATTCTACCAATGGACTACATAGTCAACCAATTCGGAGGACACGTGACCATGTACACAAATCTTTATTCTTAGTTTAAACCTGTAATTTAGTTAATGATGTATATATACATGCGTATATGGATGCAGCTGTGCAAGGCTTCCTCCTGAGGTTAGAACAGCTATTCCAGTCGAAGGACGATTCGAACATGTTGTTCTTTCATGCACTGCCACATCTGATCATGCAATTCTATGGATCGAGAAAGAAGCACAAAAGGCTTTGGATGTAAGTTTAATTAGCTAGCTTTTAACATATTCCACATTTTGGTACTAAATTCTGAAAGTATTGGGTTTCATGCACCAGAGAATGCAAGAAGAAGTGGAAGTGACTGATCCTCCCATGGCGCAAACAATGGAGAGGGAAAACGTCATTGTTAAAGACGCAGATCAAACACAAACCGAGTTGGCAATTGGAAATCCACCAGTGAAGACGACATTGATGCGGAATGCTCTCGTGACGGCAGAGCAATTCAGTAGTCAAGATCTTGAAGCTGCAGTGCTATTAGAGGATCCAAAATCATCAAGTATTTCTTTGCAACTACTAGTTAGAAAGACATGAAAAATGCAACCATATATACAGAGCTTAGGTTACAGAGCAAGGCAGGTGGAAATTCAAATTTTCCAACCTTTTTGTACTCGGTCGAAATCGATTCACATTCATTGAAACAGAAAAAAAAAATGAACATTAAGGTATACTCATTTAAATGATTAATTCTCAATGTAGTTATTATAGTAAGATCTTAAATTATGTTTTAAAAAAAAGATCACTTTTGCACTATATGAAAAAAGATTTCTTACTCCAAAGAAAGCTATGTACCTTAAAAAGATCTGGTGATATTAATTTCATTGGCCAGTAGCTAATGCATATAAAGATTGACCATTCAAAACCCATTAGGAACTCTGCCCAACAAAATAATCTGTGACTACTTCGAAACAAATTATCTATAAATATCTACATGAAGGCAAAGGGGATGGCAAGATTAGCTGAATCTGCCCAAAAATGGGTTGATGGGTTTTACAATACAATAATACATCAAATCTGCATACTTGTAAGGCTTCAAACCGGCAACCTTATAACTGTCTTGAGATTTGGGGCCTAACTGCTGCTCCTGAAGATGAGGCGTCAAGTCATACTCTTGCTCTCACTTTGGAAGCAGCTTCTTTGATTTGCTCAATATCGAAGACGCCAAAGAAATCATCATCGAGTGCTGCGTTGATCACTGCATATGCTAAATCATCAACGCTGACTGGTGGTGCGAGTAGAAGATCAGAAGCAGGAAGTGAGCTCAGGGGCTTCACAATATTCTCAGTGGCGGTCAGGAACCTCTCTAATGGCTCTCCTATTAAGTCAAGGGGGATCTCAAAACCATCTACTTTCCTCTTGCCATAGATGAAAGCTGGTCTCAAAACAACTCCTGATGGAACAAGCAAGAGTTTAGAGCTCTTGGTTTTGCTATCGCAGGAAGCGACACATAGCAGAGAATTGCAGTTAGGTGAGTCAATAATGAGAAGTACCTGAACTTGGGTATTTAGAGAGGACCTCTGCTTCAGCTTTTCTCTTCCCAGTGAAGTAACTAGATGAAAGTATGAATGATGGGAGGTTGTAGTCATGCACAGAAATCAGGATGAACTTTGGAACCCCTACATTTAAGAGGACAAGGCGATGACAACTTAAGATAAGGGCAGTCAATACAACAATACAAAACCGAATCTTGGATCAACATGTTACAATCATAGTGCATGGAGGTATTCCAGCATTTCCAGCTATTGGAAATAGAGCACAAAAGTACTCACTGTTCTAGAAGAAGAAAATTGTGATATCATCATCATCACAAAAAGGTCTGTTGCAGACAAGCCTCACCATATTTCTTTGCTGCATCAACTGCTAAGATATTAGCATCGCCATTTATCCTCATCATGTGCTCCTGATTCCCAAATCCTCCAAGTGTAGATACAACTGCAGTTGCTCCGACCAATACCTCATCCCACCTTGCGTAAAAAACATCACCTGAAAGGATTTGAGGCTTCGTCTCAACAACTTAAAATCATTAAATGAGACAGACCTACATTTTTGGAACAGAAGTTCAGATACTGGATGTGATTATTACCTTGTTGAGTTAAAAACAATAATTATCTTCCTACTAAAATACAGAAGGCAAGCATTAAAGAACAGGTTTGGGATGAATCCACAGAGCCGGAAAAGGGCTGTACATTAAAGTAAAAGGCAATGGACATCAAGAATCAAAAGAGCATAAGAAATTTGCCTTCATATATAGAAGAAAAGTACTCAAATTATCACCGGGAATTTTTTTTTTAAAAAAAAGAACAATGTAACAATCCACAAAAAGTGATTATCAAGCTCGAAGAACCATTTGTTCTCATCAGGACATAAACTAAAATTCTTGAATCATTATCGATGACAGGTGAGAACTTATTACATCAATGGGATTTGTGTGTAAAACAAGATGACAGACAGAGAAATTATGCTGGGATCATATCATGCTGTCACAAACTTGGGCTAATCAATCAATGTGGTTAATACATGATGACAAAATTGATTCCAAAGAGGAGCTACACACTCCAACCTAACTAAGAAATTTCATGTGGAGTCGTAGCAGCAAGGCAATAAATTGTTACCATTATCGACGGTAATCTAGTCACCATGCTGAAATAATATGTAACAAAGATAAAACAAAGATCCCAGTTGTGAATGCTATCAAATCTAGATAGCTCTAAGAACTGGGATCACCTCACATTAATCTTGGGGTTAAGTGCTTTCTAGTTCTCTGATCTAGGGTATTAACTTATCTTGTTTCATCTCGTAGATGCCTCATATAATTAGATGAAGATAAACCAGAAATTAACAGGGAGCAATGCAGGATTCTGCTCAGCTGGACCCAGATCTTGGATTTGTACCATATTGATGGCCAAAAATCCCTATCAAGTGTTTTTTTTCGAGTCTCATGGCATGCAATCTAGGGCCCAAACTCACCAACCAAGAAATTTGGCTTGAATTCACTGAAAGGAGCAACTAATAATTCCTAGATCACAATGGATCATAACATAATGCTAAAGAAGCTAGACATTTAGCATGTCCAGTGAAATCATGCACCACACCCAACTGCACGCTTGCAAACACACACAGACATCTATAAAATCCATCCAACTACATGCACTACAGCCTCAAGTATGCTGGTTTGCTATTTTTCTGCCTATCATTAGTTGACATTTACCTAGACTATTCAAACAAATCCCAGCTGTGAAGAAGTATTGGGTACTTTTATTAGCTCAAAACTACGTACTCAAAGGAGACCAAGAAGGATGAAGATCCAATCAAAGTTCTAGCATTGCCTCCTCTCTCCTAGTTTTCTTTTCCTCTAAGATATGACATTTTCTACAACATCAGAGCAATCCAGCCATCCCACCCCCCGTATCCACATGCTCTCTTTTTTCTAGTTTTTTACACAAATGACATGAGCACGTATCAAAATGGAAAAAAAAACACCTACTTAGATTCAAGTTGGCAAAGATCATGAGAAAGATAGGAAGACAACCACAGTATACATAAGAGACAATCATGGTAATATCATAATAGATGTATTGGAACAACTGGCTCAATAAAAGAAATCAATGTGGCACATTAAGCGAATTTAGTTCAAGCCAATAAAGAAATAAGATAACCTGCAAGCCAAGTGACTTGATCAGCCCAATAGTCTGAGTAGGCAGGCTTCCCTGACCTGTAGTCAGTATGCAAAAGCTATCAGATTACATGATACTCGGTAAAAAACATTTTGAAAGGTAAACAACATTCCCGATTCAGAAGGTTAAGGATATAGAGGATGAGAGACAAATATCATGAAGACCTAAGGCCAAAGACCCACAATCAAGGAAGTAGGACCACACATGTACCTGCTTAGACTGACAGCCTCAATGCCTTTGGAAACTGCTGCCTTGCATATTGCAGAACCAACAAATCCACTGCCTCCCAAGACTACAATCTTAATAAAAAGATGTATATGTATGAGACTACCTAAGGATAATCGGTCTCAGCATTGAGAAACAAAAGAAAGCAATTTGAAAGTGCATGAAACTTACCTTTTCGGTTTTCACATTAGCTACAACATCTATCGGAATCGAAGAGGAATCCTCTGTAATATTTACAGCATAGTTGCACCTGACACTAACCCTGCACAGGGAGCGAGGGAAAATATATGACGAAATGGACAAAACATATATAATGGTTCAATAAATTTTGTCATTAGCAAGGAAATAGCAAATGGAAACCTATTTTCCCCACAACCCAAAACCTAGGACAGTGTCCTTTCTAAATTAACAAAAAGTCAGGAAAATTCTATGTAAAGTAAAAGTGAAAAAATACTATATTTCAAAAAGCGAATGCCACTGTAATAGTCAATTATTGTCAAGCTTTAACATGCAAAATGCTCGCATCCAGAGTCACAATTCAAAACCTACGAATAGACCTTCATGTAAAACAACGAGCATGCCCATATCTTTCAAGAGTAAAACTAATACATGTGCAAAATGAGGTCACAGAACATAAGCTTTATTAACCATCATAAACTGCAGGAATATACCTTCACCATCTCTAAATGATAAAATCTTGGTCGTCCAAAACATTCACAGGGTAGAACAGATAGAATCAGCTCACATCACTATCATTTGGGTTATAAGTTGTGTAGGATGTTTATAGCTCCACAACAGAAACAAGTGATAGAAAAAAAAAATCAATCTCCTACCTGCGAAATGGTACTGCCAATTTGGCACGATCATATAAGGCATCTAATTCCTGAGACTCAGCCCTAAATATCTTGTACCATTAAACTATCATGGATAAAAAGCAAGTTAGAAAAATCCATTGTAGTGACTCATTTAGATTCCAAATGGATTTGTCCAAAATGAAAATAGCATCACAAGAAATTCCTGAATGTGTAGGCATTCTATATGTACCAGATAACCAACAAAGCCAACCTAGAAAAGTCTGCAATTCTTGAAAATTTTATCTTGAGACATTCAGCGAAGATAGGCTATGGGACGAGTTAAGGAACACCGTTCTGTAATTCGACAAATTTCAGGTGGGTTTTACTAGAATACTCTATTTTCTCAACAAAAAAAAGGAAAAAAAAAAGGAAAAAAAGGCAAAAAAAACACAAAAAAAACAAGAAAGGCTCGATGGTTTGATGGTGAGAACCTTCCAGAAACATTAAAGAACACCTACCTGCGTTAGCCCAGAACCCAACGAGAAAAAACACAAAATTTGATTGACAGAAAGCAAAAAACAGAGCCCGCAATTAAGCATTCAATTCTTGGTATCACATCCCAAGAACCTCCCGTCATTCTAATTAACAACCATCCACCGTTAGAACAACCCTAGAACCATAAGAATTCGCAGAACTAACCCGATAATGGAAAAAAGAAGAAGAGGTGACCAAGAAGAGATCTTTCCAACCTTAGAGACGAGGGAGCGGTGTGAGGATTGCGATGTGGTGAAGAAAAGGGGACCAAGCTCGGCGGCAGACCAACCGATGGCTTCTTGGGAGCGATGGGAAGAGCCGACGCAAGATAGGAGGAGCGGAGCAACGCCGCCGACATTCTCACTAATTAGTGGAAGAGCTACTCTACTTCGCCTCAGCTCTCCTCCTCGTTTTTATTTCTCTTTGGGACTTTTTTTATTTCATTTTTTTTTTAGGAAAATGATTTGCGCCCCACCGTACTGGCGCGGGTTCACACCGACGTGGTGGGACGCCAACCTTTGGATGAAGGGCATAGATGGGGTATTTCGGGGGCGGGGGGTTGTTTTAGTAAATTTGATTTTGTATGGTTTGGATGGTATACATGTATGTATATGTATGTATGGGTAAATAAATACCATGCACACAAGGGTTGTGTGTGTACATATATCTATTATATGAGATCCGGTACATCTTATGAGGCCGGAATGCCCGATCCAAATTATATCGGGATATATTTGATGATTGAGATGAAAGCCACGTGAGGATGGTGGTAACCGCGTGATTAGGAGATAGGGGAAGAGGAGTAATAGGGGCAGTGGTTACCGGTGCCAACAATATGGCACGAGAGCCCACCTAGTTATATATATATAATATGAGATTTGGTACATTTTATGAGACGGGAACGGCCAATTCAAGTTAAATATGAATATATCTAGCGATTGAGATGAAGCCATGTGAGGGGTGGGGGCTACTGTGTGGTTAGGAGAGAGAGAAAGAGAGAGGGAGAGGAGTAATAGGGGCGGTGGTTACCGGTGTCAGCCAATTGGCACGAGGGCCCATATAGTTATATATATATTATGTGAGATCCCGTGTTACGTGGCATGGATAATTACCCACTCCTAGTATCGTCTTTTTCTCTATTCAACCACTATTCTTTGGTTATAACGTGCAAAACATAAAACATTCCCTTATGTACTAGATATATATATATATTATTATATATATTACTAAATGGACCCCGTGCACAGGAATCACCTAAGCCCACTAGCCCCTCTATCCTCCTCTCTCTCTCTCTATATATACTAGTGAGCTCCCGTGACACATGACACGGTAACCATCCATCCCTTAACCCCTCCCCCACTAACTTTTCTGTTAACTCCCCCCATTAACCTCCTCCCCCACTAACCCTCCCCGCCACATAGGCTTCATATAGGATAAAGTCTGCCACATAAGATCCATATAGGATAAATCAAATGTTATTTCATAATCATCTCTCTATATAAGGATGATATATATAAACACCTCGGATGCCACATGTGCGAGTCATGTCACAAATTATTATTTTATAAGATAGATATGTATGTTATGCATGTATGTATTATGTGTATGTTATCCATCTATGTATGTGTACTAGGTGGGCCCCCCCTGCCACCTGGCAGGGTAACCATCAAGTTAATCGGTGATTCGATTATAAAAATCGAATTTGATTAATGAATTAGTATGGATATTATATAAGGTTGATTGTATTAGATTAATATACTATAACTATAAAATAGATATAACTATATGAATTAAATCAATCTTATAAGGAGTGGTTATGCATACCGTTTTTGCTCCCTATAAGGTTGATAAAGGATGTATATTTAAAACTAACTTAGGAAATATGATAAAAATATACAAAAAAAACTTAAAAAAATATACATGTAAACAAACTAATAGAAGAGAAATAATTATAACCGTTTTTGCTCCTTATAAAATTGATATATCTTACGTACTAATTGGTATTAGATCCAAACTCACACGTTAAAAATCATTATGAAACAATATATAGTAGACCCCAGCTGCTATCACGTTTCTAATAAAAATCTCCTCCACACAGCCCCGTCTATCCCTCATTCCTCCCCCCCCTCTCTCTCCTTTCCACCAAAGTTGGGGGAGCCATGGCATCCATCGCCGTCTCCCCTGCTGATCTTGTAGTAGCACTAGTATTACTACTCTTCGTAGGGCCCTCGTGGGAGCTCCCGGCGAGGCATCCGCTGCGTGGCGCGGTGGACAAGATCAACGAATCCGGGCCTTTCATCGGCCTCGTGATGGCGTACCCCCCGGAGGCCGAAGCCGTCGGATCTTCCGGCGCCTTCGTTCCCAGCCCCAACATCCCCTCGCTCGTCCTCTACGGTAGGCCACACCACCAACCAACCCCCTCCGACTTATTTAATACGGGTCGGACTCATTCGGGATCCGGATCTTAGCTTCTGCTTTTAGTATAGGATAAATAGGAGTCCGGACTATCTAAGCGTCAACGTGTCAGATCCGAATTGGATCATGACCCAATTTGACAGTCGGTGCTAACGGTTCGGATTCGGGTCGGATCCTAAATGTCACATAAAATGCAAATATTATAGAAGTTGACGCAAAGGAACAAATATTTGTAGTATTTGCAATTTTTTACCTATATATATATATATATATCCACAAGGAAAAATTCTTACAAACTATTTTCAGCAAAGCTCAGGCCGAAGATTTCACATCGGCAGAATTCGAGATGTGGATGTGATTTATGTCATGTCTGGCCAAAGAAGGGTAACTAATCATCAACCTTCGCTTATAGCTTAATTTTTTGTTCCAATCTTATTGTCTCATCTATAGTTTAAAAAAAAAAAGGAGAGCTTGCACCGATGAACATTGTTGTCAATTAAAGGGATCAATAACAACAAGACAACACATCTAAAAAACCTGGAATACTTCATTGTAGAATCTTTGAATTTAATTAGTGGAGAAAACAAGTCTTATTGTTGTAATATGAGATGTAAACAGAACAGGAGCATCATGATACAGCCAGCAATTTTCAGATTTATGATGTGCATGCCTGTTATCAGTTGAATGCAGGGATCACGGTGCAGATTCTTATTGACCATTTTGACATTCGCGGCATTGTACACTATGGGACTGCTGGGAGTGCCAATGATTCACTCTCCTTTGGTGATGTAAGTGTGCCAAATCTAGTGGCCTTCACTGGATCTTGGGCATGGACAGTAAGTCATCTACCCAAGCAGAACTTCATTCTGATGCTTTAAGTTCATTTGAAGCAAGAAGCAGCAATTTGACACCAATTAGTATCTTTTGAAAAGGCCACTTTACAGTTTACATTCTTAAGTATGATCCAAATTAATATCTGCTTTCCTTGCAATTTGCCTCGAATCAGAAATTTGGCTCAGAAGAGGAGGATGAGGCTCCGAAACTGAGTTTCGGGGAATACAACATCCCGGTGGAGGGCAAGAACTTGCTGTCAGGGTTAAAGTTCAAAACCGAGGAATTTTACTCAGATAAGAAGCCAATGGAGGAAGTGTTCTGGCTAAAAGTAAACCCACAATGGTTTGAACTTGCAAAGCAGCTTGAGGTATGTCACTTGACATTCATCACTCTTGTCAATGTACATATATACTTTGGTTCTTTTCAGTTTTCATGCCATGTGTTTGATATCAATGCTTGTCCAGTTTCAGTGTTCATAAAACAACAAAGCATCATGTTGCTAACTATTTTTGGCTGTCCCTACACATAGTTTAGTTTCAGTAACACTAGGAGCTTCCATGTTTTTAATATGGCAAACTTCATTGCAGGATTTGCAGCTGGAAAGATGTGTTAACGAAACTCACTGCTTGCCGGAGATTCCAAAAGTAGTGGTTGGATTGAAAGCATCAACTGCTGATGTCTTTGTTGACAATGCTGCTTACAGGAAGTTCCTCTTTGATAAGTTTGGAGTTTCAACATTAGATGAGGAGAGTGCTGCTGTTATGATGGTGAGTTTCTTTAAATAAATTAGTGCAACAAATATGATTCTTTAGGTCCTAAACTTAGACGCCAAACTGATTTTTCCTACTTTTTAGCTGCATCATCTTCTTCTAATCATGCCTATTCATAAGCTGATTGATTCATATATATCAAGATTTATCTGGTGAGAATTTTTCTCTCAAGTGTATGAATTCCTATTATTGTGGTTCATGCAGACAGCCATGTCTCCTGGTATACCTGTGGCAGTGTTCAGGGGGGTATCTGATTTCGCTGGAGGAGGAGGAGGAGCACAATGGTCATCAACAAGTTTAAGCTCCCTGGCTTCTACAAATGCTCTAAAAGTTGCATTGGAGTTCATAGCAGCAATTGGAAGGAAAAATTGTCAAGTGTGGATAAAAGAATCTTATGCCACGCGTAAATTGGGATATTAATGGAGCCAACATCATGATTTTTCTTCAATTTCTCACTTGTATTTTGTTTTTCTTCAAACAATTATCTTGCTATTTTGTACCACAATTCAAACTATCTCTAAACTATTTGTTCAGAATAAAAAGTCCCCCCCCCCCACTTCAAAGGGACATGTTTGTTATAGAAAATTCGTCAGAAAATTTTATAAAAAAAAAGAAGAAAAGCAAGAGTTCTTTGTAAATTACAGAACAGAAAGGCGCAGTTTTTGAATGACAATGGCTTGGCGTTTCGAACAAACTGAGGTCTCTCTTGACCGCGGTAATCTCAGGTCAGCCTGTTTGTCTTGCATTTCGTCAATTGGAAGATTTAAATGCCTCTATTGCTGGAGGGATTAAACACACATACCCTTCAGTTCATGCTAAGAAAACTTTTCAAGAGTTTTTGTATTTGTTGAAGCAGAGTGCCAAGAACCTTTGCTTTTGAAATAAAGTTGTAACAATTACACTCAAAACACATGTTTTGCTAAGAATGCCTGATTGGCTTTTTACCCTTTCACATAGCCATCTTCTCTATCAATGGAATGGAAATGTCTTGCTTTTTGGGGGCTTAATTTTTCAACCTTATCATAAATGAGCTAAAGTTATCTTTTGCGACAAGGCTTTTAAGGATATTTGTTTTCTAGAAATGGATTTAAATTTGTAGAAATTTTGAGGCGTTAATGATTCGAGCCCACACTTAAACGGACATATTAAAATATAAAATAAAAATTATAAACTCACTCTTTTCTATCTAATTTAACAACACATTAATATCATTTAGAGCTGATTTAAAATCGGAGCACCCACACCACACAAGCCACATCTCCTTTACCCGCTTCTTTTTGAAACCCAACGGCTATCCTCCTCCCACAGTCCCGTATCTCTCTCACTCCATGCTCTAAATTACCAGCATGCTCTCCATCCTTCACCCATCCACACCTCCTCACACCCTCTCCTCCACCACCACCACCACCACTTCCTCCCCCTCCTCCTCAAGAAGACCCTCCTCGACGTCTCTCTCTCTTCCCAACAACTCCAACTCCCTCATCTCCTCCCACCTCTTCTCCCACCCCACCTTCCTCCTCCTCGAGCTCTGCTCCCATCCCAAAGAGCTCCACCAACTCCTCCCTCATGTCATCAAGCAAGGCCTCTACTTTGAACACATCTTCCAGACCAAACTCCTCGCCCTCTCCGCCAATTTCGGCCATCTCCGTGACGCCTCCTTGATCTTCGAATCCATCGAGTCCAAGACTGACGAGCTCTACCACTCCATGCTCAAAGCCTATGCCCGCCACACTTCCCTCTCCGACGCCCTCTCCTTCTTCGTTGCCATGCGGCTCGCCTATGTCCGCCCCGTTGTCTACAACTTCACCTACCTTCTCAAGAGTTGCGGCGACCACTCGGACCTCAGAAGGGGCCGGGAGGTCCACTGCCAGTTGGTCTCAAATGGTCATGGCTCGAATGTCTTTGCGATGACCGCTGTGATGAATATGTACGCGAAATGCAGGAGCGTGGATGAAGCTCGGAAAATGTTTGATCGGATGCCCGAAAGGGATTTGGTTGCTTGGAATGCAATGATTGCTGGGTTCGCACAGAATGGGTTGGCGGAGAAAGCACTGGAGTTAGTTCTGAGACTGCAAGATGAAGGCAAGAGGCCTGACTCAATCACTCTCGTGTCGACCCTGCCTGCATGTGGTGCTATGGGGTCGTTGAGGATAGGGAGATCCATTCATGGGTATGCAGTAAGAGCTGGGTTTGAGTGTTTGGTGAACATCTCGAGTGCCCTTGTTGATCTGTATGCAAAGTGCAGAGCGATTAAGATGGCTAGGTCGGTGTTCAATAGGATGAGGGTGAGAAATGTGGTCTCATGGAATTCGATGATTGATGGGTATGCACAAGGAGGTGATGCTGAGGAGGCAATGAGGCTGTTCAAGAAGATGTTAATGGAAGGTATTGATCCCACAGATGTGACAGTGATGGCAGTGTTGCATGCTTGTGGCGAGTTGGGAGACCTCGAGGAGGGGAAGCATGCGCATGAGTTGCTAATGAGGATCGGACTGGGGTCCAATGTCTCAGTTATCAATTCATTGATAACCATGTATGCCAAGTGCAAGAGGGTTGATCTGGCTTTCGATGTATTTGAAAACCTGGAGAACAGGAGTCTTGTTTCTTGGAATGCTATGATTTCAGGCTATGCACAAAATGGGCACACTGAGGATGCTCTGAGACTCTTCTCCAGGATGCAGCAGGAGGACGTGGATCCAGACTCTTTCACTTTAGTCAGTGTAATTCCAGCACTTGCAGATGTCTCAAGCATAGGGCAAGCGAAAAGGATTCATGGTTATGCTATCAGACTGTGTCTGGATCGGAATATCTATGTGATGACTGCTCTTGTAGACATGTATGCGAAGAGTGGAGGTGTTAGGATAGCGAGGGGTCTCTTCAATGTGATGCATGAGAAGCATGTTGAGACATGGAATGCCATGATAGATGGTTATGGAAGCCACGGGTTTGGAAGAGCTGCGATCGATCTTTTTGAAGAGATGAAGCGAAGCCCTGTCAGGCCAAATGAAGTAACTTTCATTTGCGTTATTTCAGCTTGCAGTCATGCAGGCTTGGTTGATGAAGGGAAGGAGTATTTTAGGAGTATGAAGCTAGACTACAGATTAGAGCCTGGGATGGACCACTATGGATCTATGGTGGACCTTCTTGGTCGTTCTGGAAGGCTTGACGAAGCTTGGGAATTTATCCAGATGATGCCCATCAAGCCTGGCATTACTGTCTATGGTGCCATGTTGGGCGCCTGCAAGATTCACAAAAATGCAAAATTGGGAGAGGAAGTGGCAAGTAGGCTGTTTGAGTTTCAACCAGAGGATGGTGGGTATCATGTTTTGTTAGCTAACATATATGCTACAGCTTCTATGTGGGAGGATGTAGCTAGAGTGCGAACAATGATGGAGAAGAAAGGGTTGCGAAAGACTCCAGGTTGCAGTTTTGTAGATTTGAATAATAAGGTACACACTTTCTATTCTGGTGCAACAAATCACCCCCAAGCTGAGAAGATATATGCAAGACTAAGCAAATTGGTAGATGAGATCAAAGCCATTGGCTATGTACCTGATACCAATTCCATACACGATGTGGAGGATGATGTGAAAGAACAGTTGCTCAACAGCCACAGTGAGAAGCTGGCCATTGCGTTCAGCCTCATAAATACCAGACCGGGCGCCACAATTCAAATAAGGAAAAACCTTCGTGTATGTACAGATTGTCACAATGCAACCAAGTTCATATCTCAGGTTACTGGCAGGGAAATCATCGTGCGAGATATGCAGCGGTTCCATCATTTCCAGGATGGTGTCTGCTCCTGTGGAGATTATTGGTAGATCTGCTTGTAGATACCCTAAACATGATTATTTTTACTGATTCAAGTGCTCAGCAAGGTTCCCTGGAGTCAGCTCAGGACTAAATATTGGCAGTCACAACACCTGAATTACCAACAATATTGGAGGAATTGGTAATATTCTGAATGTTTTTGCTAAACCAGCAAGGCACACACTTGTAGAAGAAACTTTTACCAATTTCTTATGGCAGTAAGCAAAAGAAGTGATACTAAGGCATGAAAAGCAGATAGGACTCAAGCTCCAGACCAAGGAATTTCTCCTACAAACAACGCAACAAAAGACAAGGAAATGATGAAAAGCTTCATTAAAGAAGATCTATTGTTAAGTTGCACGGCAAATATTATAGGTATGTCTATATCTTTGTAGCAGTATGTTGTTGAGGTGGAGGATAACACTTCTATGTAGACTATTCTTCCTCTCACTTCTGTTTCCTTTGCCTGAAATTATCATGTATAAGTTTCTAGCAGTAGTGTATTTTTCAAAGACGAAAAAAATAAAGCTTCTGTACAAGGCACACATATGATTCATTCTATAAAATCTCTTGTCGTTCAATCAGCTATGATGTGGTTAATTTGTTCAGCTGCTTATGAACAAAATATCTATGCTGCTGATAAACTTTTAAGTTGAAAAAAAGACTCTATTACACGTACGTCGCACATGCAAAGCATAGAGTTTGATCTGATGAGTGTTAATCTTGCATGATTTGTGGGCTTCAGGATTTCCTCACTCTGATCTCGGCTCCCACAGCCATGCCGATAACCAAGGCATTCATTTTATGTTAATCAAATATGTCACAGAGGGCCTACTTATTAGTTTAACTGGATTCTTATAGCATTGTCCTATGCATTATTTTTTTGTCCCACATGCATAGCTTTTGGAAATCTGGTCCAATTTCATGTGTTCATGCAATAGAAAATTGTTCATCTCAGTGCAATCTCACCGACTGTACCTAACAGAACTTTGTTTGGTGTAAAGAGTATTAAGCACATTGGACTTAGAAGATTGAAAACAGTGGACCCATATATGCTTGGAATTGTGACAATAAATACAACAATTTCTAGGAAAAGCAGCTTAATGTTTTTGGGTATGTTCAAGAACATTGGTCACGCGATATTCGAAGCGATGCAAGAGATATTAAATTTTTGCATGGAGTTATTTTGAGACCTCTCAAAAATACCTGGTAAAATTAAGAACATTGTGCACCATAAAATCCATTATTTATGGAATTTATAAAGGTGGTTGCTCTCAGCTGTTTGGACCAGACAGATGACCAGAATCCTACCCATCACTGTTAACTCCAGTAACAAATGGGAGCCTTGTCCTATGCAGTGTCAGCATGCATGGCGTGGGGCACCAGATGAACTCTCTCTCTAGCTAGAATAAAACAGAAAAATAGTACCTATTAAAAAGATAAATAAATGCAAACAAACCCCCCAATCCTCCTTTCCCAAAGGCCATTCAAAAACCCTCATTAAAAGCAACATCCATGAATCTTCTCACTCTGAAAACCATCTACAGAGGAAGACAAAGGCCACCTAAATCCCAAGCTCCACAACCCACCCTATTTCTCTAACCCCACCATCTCTTTATCAGCATAGGAAAATGGTAGTGACCACCTTCTCCTTTCCTTCACTCCTCTGAGAAGCTTTGTCACTTCCACTGTAGTACTACATCTCCATTGGCAGCCGGCAATGAATAGTTGCCCACAGGATCCCTACAAAGCTCTATTCTTTAGCTCTATGTCTTCCCCGTACCCTAGATAGAGTACAAAACCACTCTTTTAAGCTTCATTCCCAACATCCCTAGCTTCACTACTCTCTTCACTCTCTATCTTGGAGACCCCATCAAGAAACCTCCTTTCTTTGACTATCTGATTCAATATCGAAAACCCACTTCCCAAAACCTCTTCGTTTAAACGATGCTCTCTGCGAACTCAGAGATTTAGCCCAGCTTAGGTGAAAGAAGAGCAGCTGCTCAAGTGGAAGTATAGGCAATCAACGTCTGCATTAGGCTGCGTATTTGGAAGCCAATCCTTTGGTCAGAACCCCCATCAAGAAAGCTTCTTGCCTCCTTTTGCCAAGTTTCAGTGTCAGAACCCACTTCCAAAACCCTTCATCTCAACAGGAAAGTAGCAAAATCCGAGAGATTTCGCTTAAAGGAAGCTCCTTTGTCCTACCATTCGACTCCATCTTGAAACCAACTTCCAGTCTTCTTTATCTCAGCAAAGAACGGCCAAAAGCCATAGATTTAGCTCAGATTAGGTGAAGCAAGAAGTGGTGGGGGCAGCATTCATATGCAACTCTTCCTCTGTCAATGAGTTGGATTTCTCTCGATGTTTTCGGGGTGTTCGGTCTCGGATCTGGCGGCGAAGTTCGCCTTCTTTCCGCCCAGCCCGCCGACCTATGGCGTCAAGAAAGAGAACGGGAAGCTGACGGCTTCCGGGATCCCACGGGATCATTCCCTAGATGTGTTGGTTGTGAACAACAAGTATGGGAACAAGATTGTCGCATTCTACTTAAGAAACCCCTACGCTCGGCTCACAGTGCTTTACTCGCATGGCAATGCCGCGGATCTTGGGCAGCTCTATGACCTCTTTGTGCAGCTGAAGGTCAATCTCCGGGTTAACCTGATGGGGTTAGTTTATTTTTTATTTTATAACTTGTTGTGCTGATAAAACTCTGTTACTATATGAATTATCCTGTGTCTGGTGAGTTACATAGCTTTTATTTTTCCAATGGCCATTTTGTTTAAAAGTTCAGTGCTTGTCTATCTGGATAAATGGGAATTTCTCTCTGTATTTTGTAGTGATAGAGTTAGTGGTTTTGTGGGATGGGAATCCATGGAAATAGCTCATAGTTCGCTGCTTGTCGTCAGCTTTAGTGGGATAAACTGAATGTTGAGACTATAGTCACACAGAGCTACAACCAAAGACGTGTATGGAGCAAGTGCTTATGCACCTATCTCATGCTTTTCAGTGTTGCCGTTTGACACTGCTGAAAAATCTAGGTCGACTCTTTTCTCAATACATTTCTTTGATGAGGACTAACGGGTTTTCAAGTATGTCCCCTTGCTTCAACTTGGCCAAATAGTTAATTGAGATGTGACAGTCTATTCTCTTCCCTATTCGATGAACTTCCCACTTGCTGTTGGTTCTTTCCTTCCACACGTCTTTGGTGTTGGGGTTTTCTTCCGCAGTTTACCATTTAATTTTGAAGCAGCTAATGTCTGTGACTTCTTTGGCTGGTAAAGTAGTTTCATCTTCTTAGAAGTGAGTTCCTTGACGTTGCTTCAGATTGTCAACTTACTGATTCTGAGGTGTTGCTCAAACATTGCATTTTACACTTTCCACCTAGCTCATGTCACATGCTGAATTTATCTTTGCCACTTTGTCATGCTTCATGATGCTATTCCCCCTTCCCTTGTCTTCCCCTTCCTCATCTCTCTCATTCCCATGGCCAAATGGCTAAATTCCCCATTAGAATGTCGCTGTAGGAGAATGAGTGAAATATTTACCCTCAGGGTCGTTAATGTGGAGTTATTTTCCTCTGCAGCTGAAAGCTCTTTTATTTGCCAAGCAAATAAAGATTTTAGTAAGAATAAAGTTGGGAAATTTACTTTAGTTTGTTTCTAATTATCATCCACATAGCCAACACAAGTCATGAGCAGTTCATGTTACTCAAGGCAGTAATGAATTTCCCTAGTACCATTCATAATTTATGAAGCACTATTTGACCATATATAATATGTAGTAGTTGCTGTATGGAACCCCATCAGATTAGCTATATGTCGTTTAACTATCCATAAAATTTGAATTGGTTTGTTTCGGCTATCTAAAATGAACCTTTTCAATTTGTTCCAATTACCACTGCTTTCTTCAAAAACCAAGTACTACTTGCAGCCTTGACCTTTCCTAAAGAGTTTTAGTTTGTCAATTTGTCAGTCTTCATGCTAAATTAGATATCATACTGACTTTGATATATTTGATATGCCTTACTATCACTAGTTCCAAATTTGACTGCCATGTTCATAATGTTTAAATCCCAATTGGTCATTGCCTGCAAAATTCAATCTAGATGCCATCACTAGATGCCAATACTATCAAGAGACTTTCTTTTTCTCCATCAATCATGATACCATTCCTATTTCTGATAGTTATAACACAAAATCAGCAGTTGATATAACGAGAAATCTAGAGTTCTTAATTCAACAAATAAATTTTCGAGTTAGCCCTTGTAGTATTAGATGCTAAAATTCTTATGACGAATACAGACTTTCAAATCTGCAATACTTTTGCACCTCCACAGTCCATTTTTAATTGTCACTGCCATGCATCTCACAACACCGCTCTCCCCGTTAATTGAATTCATTTCATTTTATTTCCATCATCTTAATGAAGTTTTAAAGTTTTTTATCTTATTCTCTTATAGTACTTTCATCACGCAGGTATGACTACTCTGGATATGGAGCCTCTACTGGTAAGGTATGCTATGTTCTGCTCATGTCCTTAAAAAGAGAATACTGCATGAACACTCAAGTTGCATGGGTAATGTTAAAGATACTGGCTTTAAATGCTGGTTATGGCATTGAACTTAACCTCTAATTTGATGCTGTAACTGCACAATCTTGCAGAGCCTCATTTGCATCTCTTCCTTGCAGAATAAAGGGGCAGTAACCAATAGATAAGACAACGTCCATACTATGTTGCATGTCACGGTTAAACATGCATAAGTGCAAGATAATTCATGATATAAGCGTTAGTTTTCCTTGTCCTTCTCTTAAAGAACCCTCGAGTGTGAAAGCTTTTATACATGGCCAAATCTTCACCCAAAAAGAACAAATACTATTTACTATTCCAGGAGTTCATGTCTTCAAGAATCCGGGTGTCAAGGCTTTTGTGTCTATTGATTCTTCAAAAATCTTCAAAATGAACCATAACTTCAGTGTTCAGAGGCCACTGAGCAAATCTTTTCTTGTTTGATTGGCTGATCTTCACATTGATTCATCTATTTGTTTGTTCTGATTGCTCCTATTATGAGCTACAGGGCAGTACTTATCTCTATGTATCTTCATTCTGCTGCTGGAACCACAAGAGTGTTTTTGTGCAAAAACTTTTATGCCCACAATAGTGGATAATGAGGTCAGAGGCTACTGAGGGTCTGCTCTTTTTGGTTGGCCGAGTCTTCACATTGGTTTCTTGGTTTGTATCCATCTTGAACTTAATCAAGATACAAACCTACTTTGTGAAAAGAAGAAGACCTCATGTACAATCCCCATTATACGTAAGCCAGAGGAAGCTTATTTATTTTTTGGAGTCCTTGACTGCACAAATAGCCACATGGCCGCATGCCATTCTACAGCACCGCCTGCTTCCCTGTATTTAATACCTTAGTTGCTGATGTTGTTGTATCGACTAATCACCATCCATGATTTTTTTGTTGTCTTGCTGTTTAGCCTAGTGAATCCAATACTTATGCTGATATAGAGGCGATATACCAATGCCTGGAGACAGAGTACGGAATTAGTCAGGAAAACTTGATTCTCTATGGGCAGTCTGTCGGCAGTGGTCCCACACTGCACTTGGCAGCTCGTTTGCCAAGGTTGCGTGGTGTTGTACTTCACAGTGCTATACTGTCAGGCCTTCGTGTGCTCTGCCATGTGAATATCACTTTCTGCTTTGACATTTATAAGGTGAATTTCAGGCATGAAGTACTATGTTTTTCTTTGTTCTGTGCTAGCATTTATCAAACCCTAATTTTTTTGCTTGCATGCGCAGAACATCAACAAAATAAAAAAAGTGAACTGCCCTGTTCTGGTAATCCATGTAAGCACTCTCTTGCATTTTGACTGTTTGATGCCTGGTTTGTACTTGCATTCATCAAATTCAACATTAAATTCGAATGGATATTTTCTTACTTTCACATGCAGCATGCTGTGAACTTCCAATTTTGCTGTTCAATGGGATTTAAAGTCTGATCTTTGAGGTGATAAAAGTCACAGTCAAGGCCATAAAAGAAAGAATCGTTTTGCAACTGTTAAACATATATCTCAGACTCCATGAAAGCAATGTGATCCATAAGATTTGAAAATATTTGCTATTGTTCACAATGGTGTTCCTGTGGGCCTCTAGGTTTGATTAAATTGGCTTTCAGCCCATCCACCACCACACACCACCAGGCTTGACTTTTATCAGGGCGGTGTTGGTTGGGTCCTAAGCCAGGTCACTAGCTCAGCCATTAAGTGAAGAAGAATGCTGATAAATTGCATATACACATGATCTAGCACTTCATGTACAATAATTTGATGGATATTACTTTGAGATACTCCTTAGTTTCAGATAAAAAGATTGTTTGTAATTTGATGAACTGAATATGCTTGAAATGCCTTCCTGAATTGTCTGAGGGCATGTGCAAACAATTCTTCTTATATGTTTTGTTTTAGCTGAAGCATGTTTGGTGGACAATCTAATGCATATGAAATTACTTTCCTGTTTTTGGCTTTTAAACCTTATAAGAAGTCGGATTAGATGTGATTCCCATTCTTTGTTTACATTTATAAAGTTTAATCCTGCATTTTTTCTATCTTTTTTTTTTGTGTGCTCACTCTTCTGGAGCAAAACAACCATATCTTATTATATTGAGCTCACTTCATATCAAGATATTTTTGTAATCCATCTTAAGAGATCTAAAGCTTCTTTACTGGCTCTCCCTATTTTTATTTTCTTTCACGTTCAGGCATTAACAAGAATATCATGGGTGACTTTTGTGTTCTATGTCTCTTCATTCCATTAATACTTCCTTGACACCTGCGTGCATAATGTTGGGATTTTTTTGGTTGCTTATATCGCCTCTCGTATTAACTGCAATGCAAAATTCCCCATTTCATATGGCTTTTGCCTTATGCTGCTTGATAGGGGACCGAGGATGATGTGGTGCATTGGTTTCATGGGAAAGGTCTATGGAAGCTGGCCAGGGAGCCTTATGAGCCCTTATGGATCAAAGGCGGCGGCCACTGCAATTTGGAGCTGTATCCGGACTACATCAGACATCTGAATAGGTTTGTCCGTGAAATGGAGAGCATCACCACTGCAATACGACTCAAAAAAATCAGGCAGAACCTCCAGAAGGCTGGAAGAACTACGACTACCTTTTCCACTAACTGCTGCTGCCGATTAAAGTTCCGGCCACCCAACTGCAGGGGCTGTTCACGACCTGGTTGCTTTACGCTGCGCTGCAAAAGTGCGGCCTACTTGTGCAACTGGTGCTGCGGCCAAAATTTGCGATGATGGTCGTTTATTTGTGTAAAAATGGCTAGGATATCTAACCCTACTAGTGTAGCGTCTGGAGGCAGGCAATGCAGCTCAAGGGCTCTATTCCAGACTCCTCATTGTGTAACAGGCTAGGATGTGCTGATGCTTGGCTTTCTTCTGTTTTCTAGTTATGTTAGTTATGTAACTGTATCTGTTTCTTGACAAAATTATTTCATTGGTAATGCCAGGAATCTTGAGATGGGGATGTTATTGGAATTCAAGCAATAATTTTTTAAATCCTTGCGATTAAATTGTGAAATGTTGCCAGCTATTTCTACTGATGCTATTGTTCTTGCTATATGGTTCTATCAGATTCCAGTCAATGGATACATGACTGCAGACTAAAGTGCTTCTCTTTTTGTGCATTCCAGTCACAATTTTTTCTTCATTTTGGTTTCTGTTCAGAAATAAAAAGAAACGTATATCACTACTTCCACGAGAAGAATCATTCTATTGAGTCAGGGATTGGGCTGGTCCTTATAGCCACGCAATCGTGACCGTATCTCCATACCGTGCCAATGAAATGGGAATTCACACCCTACGGTGTAACGGTGTGGAGTACATCACTGCTCCCACGAGGAGAGTCATTACGTACATAAGTTAGAATTAGTCAAAACACTAGAGAAGAAAAAAATATGAGACGAAACCCAAAACTATTCTGGAAAGTTGCACCTCCATTTTAACATCCTAATAACAAGGTCTTATGTTTGGCTACCTAACCTCTTTTGACCTGATCCATGATTGATGTCATCATCTTGATATATATAAAAACAATATTTATTTATTTTTTTAAAAAAAAGAAGAAGCTATTGGAGCCATAAATTAATGAAAATGCCTCGAGAGAAAGTGACTTCCAAAATTAAATCTCTAATACAATTTTATATCCCATTAGCTTAGCTTTAATGATGAACCGCCTTCTCAGTTCTCACATTAGTTTTCCACAAGAAGCTGGACATTTTAACATTTTATATCCACTAAAGTTTTGGAATTACGTGTAAGAAGCCATCTAATCATGCTAATCATGTTCAAAAGTCCACCATCATAAGTGAAAACAATGGCTTCTAATTGGTAGCCTTAGGTCCATATATATATGTCGTCATTGCGTGCTTACGTCGCTGTATTGTATTGTATTAATATAAGTAAGCCCTATGGGCCACAATATGTTGAGTCAAAATCACAGAAGTGGTCCATGGGCCTCATGAGGCTAATTGGTCAAATGCTGACCACATCCAAATCCAAGACGAGTAAATTATCGGCTGAGAGATCAGCATCCAAATAGGGATGGCAAAATTGACCGTCCCGCTGGATAACCGACCCGATCCGCACCGATTGGGACGGGTATGGTATAGATTTTTTACCCGTGGATACGGGTATGAATTACAAATTTAAAATCCACGCGGGTACGGGGCGGATTATGGTATTGAGTAATATCCGCCCCGCATATCCGCCCCGTCCCGCCACTAAATGTTGGTTTGGTGGATTTTAAAGAGTCTATTTTTGTAATAATACTCTAATAAAGACTAATTGTTGATGAGTGTTTGGTGGATCTAGATTTTAGAGACCGAATGTTGATGATAGTTTGGTGGATTTAGATTTAGATTTTAGAGGCTTAATGCTAATTGAATGGTTTTTTTAGATTTTGCGGATAACAGCGGATTGCGGGTAATATCCGCGTACCCGCGGGGATGATTATGGTCCGCGATCCCCATTATCCGCGCGGGGATGGGGCGGTTATGGTATGGGCGGAGGAGTGCGGGGACGGGTATGGTATTTCCAATATCCGCCCCGATCCGTCCCGTTGCCATCACTACATCCAAACCAATAAATAAAAGGCCAATTATTTTATGAGTATGATTTATGTCCGTATATTTTAACGTTGTAGCATAAGTTTCATTTTTCATTTCTTCTGCTTTATATTCCAATGACATTGCTATTAACAACACTAACATGATTTATACTAGCCCGGGTTTGCTTTGTTTCCGGAGCTCCATTTACACCCATACTTGGATCCGAGTCCACGTCCCCGAGGATCCGCTGTCCACTTGGCTATAGATAAGCTGACGTGGAAAACAGCAAAGATACATGTCAAATCTATGGGTTTTGTTCCGGAAAAGCCCATCAAGATGACCGTTGGAGGCTTGGAGAGTTGGAGCCGCCCGGTGATGCTTCGCCTAATGTACCCTTCCAGTAATATTACTCACAAAGCAAAGGGTATTTTCGTACACCCTATTCCCTCGCCATCCAAGAGTCGAGACGAATTCGAGGGGTAGGTTCGAAAAAGAATCCAACGGCTCCCTACACCGCGGTCTCCGCCACGTCATAATTCTCCTTGTCCACACGACACGTGAACCGAAGCGGGCGAATGGGAAACGGCGCTGTCTTGATAAAGCACAGTAGGGCGTTCAGAACGATGCGCGATTCTCTCCTCTCAGGTCGAGATTAACGCATCCTCCGACGCATACGTGTCATAATATGCATCAACAACAAGCTCCCCATACACCTAATCGGACCTATATAAGAATACCACGTAGACATTCTATAAGCATTAAAGATTCGTACAGATACCATAAATTTTGATTAATCTATTTCATCATAAAATTAATTTATAATAAAAAATTATCTTCTATAATAATTAATCTACAACTTTCCTTTCCTTGGTTAGCAAATTATAAGGAATCTCTGTTTGTATATATGGTATTGCATATTTTTTCTAATCAATGGGTATTTATTGATTGATTAATTTATTTCATTGATTGAGTAATTGGTATACCCTTGCTAATTCAAAGACATGTGTAATGTAAATATTTCATGTATAACTCTTATATAATAATTAATCTATAACTTTCCTTTCCTCGTCAGCAAATTGCGAGGAAGCTCTGTTTTCTTGTTTAGGACATCTCTCTCGCTCTAGAACTCCAAATCCAAAACCCAAAGAACTAAGTTTTAAAGAGCAAAAAAAGAAAAAATTAGGTATAAAGATGATGAGAGAGAGAGAGAGAGAGAGAGGAAGGAACCGTCATTGGATCGCCGGCGGGCAGTTCTTGGTGGCTTGAGCCAATTTTGCTCCATATTTCTACTGGAGTAGACGCGGTGCGGTGTGTGGGAAATAAAAAGTCGTGGTAGTAGTTTCGTTTGGCGTGTAGGGGTTTTAACTTGTCTTTGTCCGAGGACACGTTCAATCCTTCGGTCCAGTTGGAGCCCCTCATGCTTTGAATCCTTCTGGCCAGGTACGAGTGGTTGTGACCGTCGATAAAAGGCCTAAGGTTCAGATGTCGTAAGACTTGGTGCTATTCTTTAGTTGGAGGAGAAAACCTTGATGGCTTTTCATCTTGTTTGTAGGTTTTCTTTGTTAAAAGAGTGATTTCGGTGTACCCATTCGCTCGTCGAGCTTCTAAGCGAGAGGCGAGGGAACAACCATCTTGGATTCGACCTTCTTTTGAGGTTGGTGGTGATCGATTCTTGTTGCCTGCTTTTTCTTGTTCAGAGATGGGATTCTTTGGTGCATCCTTTTTGTTCTCCTAGTTAAGAATCATAGTATGAATCCCAGATGGTTCTTTTTTCTTTCCTTCTTTTTTTAGCACTAAGATTAGTGGTGAATTCTTCTTCTATGCTGTTCTTGAAAGGAGTTTTTGCTGAAAAATATGGGGTTTGAAGGTATCCTTTTGCTCTACGAGCTGAGATTTCTTACGAATTGAAGTGTCAAAAGTTCCATTTTACGTTATATAGAGAACCCTTTTGTTGCCTTTGTCCTTGCATCGCTATTTTTTTGGATGATCACCGTGCTGACATTACCCCAAAAGAGAGGTCTTTTAGTAAATGATCCCCATGTTTCCAATGCCATGTTGCTCAAATTGTCATATGCACAGGTTTAAACATCCCCCCTTTATTATTGGATTCTTGGTTTTATGCTCATCTACGTGTAATGATCTTCATAAGTTCTTCATTACTGTGGGTTTACAGATCCAGGATAATGAAATAGAGTAGAGACATGGCTTCAAAGATTGCTCTTCAAACTACCCAATCTGCTCGGATGTCCTCCTCGGTGTCGGATCGTTTAGAGAACAGTGGCAAGGCATCCGCTGCCGCTGCACCTTCCTCACCGACTGTCACCTTTGTTCGCCGGACTCTGTCCGGCCGCTACATTAGATACTCCAGGGACGATTTTGATAGCGACCTGGGGAGTCCTTCCAGAGAGGTATCTGGGGATTTTTCCGAGTACACCAATTACCATGTGCAAATCCCTCCGACCCCCGATAACTTGCCAGAGGTCGCAATAGACCCTTCCATCTCAGCAAAGGTCGAGGAACAGTATGTCTCCAGCTCTATTTTCACCGGTGGCTTTAATAGTGTCACTCGTGCACATCTCATGGACAAGGTGATTGACTCCGAGACAAGCCATCCCCAGATGGCCGGCACAAAAGGCTCATCTTGTGCTGTGCCTGGATGTGATTCGAAGGTTATACGCAACGAGAGGGGGGATGACATCCTTCCATGTGAGTGTGACTTCAAGATTTGCTCAGAATGCTTCAGAGATGCAGTGAATACCGCTGGCAGTGTTTGCCCAGGTTGCAAGGAGCCTTATAAGACCACTGATTTGGAGGAGCTGATCATTAATGCGAATGGTGGGATGCCCCTTCCTCTGCCGCCACCTCCAGCAGGGGTTTCTAAGACGGAGAGAAGGCTGTCATTGATGAAGTCCACAAAGCAGATGACGCGGAGCCAGACAGGAGACTGGGATCAGAATCGGTGGCTGTTCGAGACCAAAGGGACTTACGGATATGGGAATGCCATCTGGCCTTCGGAGAATGCGGGTGATGGGGGGAATGGTGGAGGTGATGGGCAACCATCAGAGCTCAGTAGCAAACCATGGAGGCCGCTCAGTAGGAAATTGAAGATCCCAGCTGCAATCCTGAGCCCGTACAGGTAATATTTACTATTCCTAGTCATGTTTGATAATACGATTCTGGACTATTGGTTTAGAACTGATTCAAGATAGGCTCACAGATCCATGAGATTAGTTTGGTTACTAGATTTGAGCCGCTTTATGACTTTCCTTAATGATATTACCGAACATCCTTAATTCAGGGAACCAAGAGTTGAAGTAGCAATCCACATCTAGAGCTGGCTCTCTTATCTTGATCTTTAACCTAGTATCCTTTTTTGTTGAGTTCTCATGAAAACACAGATTGCTTCAAATTGTCTCTGATTAAATACTTAATTCCACTTCTTCGGTCATGAAATAGTTTCAGAAATTTATTGGATCCTTGAGATTGTAGTAATGGGCTAATCTTCTACATGTAATGATGATGGAGTTTTGTTCATTGAATAAAGTGGATGCATTTGTCTTATTTAGACCAATAGGGAAGAGGTCCTAATCTTTGTTCTCAAAAACTTGATATCTCAAAGGATATTCTTCTACATTTCTAAGCATTAGCATGTTACACTTTTATATGCTGCTGATTTTGAGTATCTGGTCAGCGAAGGAAAATTTATTTCTTTATTCAATTACATGATTTCCTTTTTGCCTTAATTAAACTAAGAGGCATGCGATTCCTTGCAATTGTTGGGGTTTTTTGGTATTCTGTTCTTCTGCTATATTTTGCATTCTGTTTCTAATATCAGGTGCTTGACCCTCTCACAGGCTCCTCATCTTTTTCCGCCTGGCTGTCCTTGTTCTATTCCTCATGTGGAGAATCACTCACAAGAACAATGATGCAATATGGCTTTGGGGCATGTCCATCGTCTGTGAGCTGTGGTTTGGCTTCTCCTGGCTTTTGGACCAGCTCCCTAAGCTTTGTCCTATCAATCGTGCTACTGATCTCACAGTTCTCAAAGAGAAATTTGAAACACCAGGTCCTAACAACCCCACTGGCAAGTCGGATCTCCCAGGGATTGATATGTTTGTTTCCACTGCTGACCCAGAAAAAGAACCTCCGTTGGTCACTTCCAACACTATACTCTCCATCCTTGCTGCTGATTATCCAGTTGAGAAGCTGGCTTGCTATGTTTCTGATGATGGTGGTGCTCTTTTGACGTTCGAAGCCATGGCTGAAGCTGCAAGCTTTGCTAACACTTGGGTTCCATTCTGCCGTAAACATGACATTGAGCCTAGGAATCCAGAGACTTACTTTGGTTTGAAAAGGGATCCTTACAAGAACAAGGTGCGCTCTGATTTCGTGAAAGACCGCAGAAGAGTAAAGCGAGAGTATGATGAATTTAAGGTTCGCATCAATGGGTTGCCAGATTCAATTCGACGGCGGTCTGATGCATATAATGCTCGTGAGGAAATCAATGCCATAAGATTGCAGCGAGAAAATGCTGGTGACGAGGTATTGGTGGAACCTGTTAAGATCCCAAAGGCGACTTGGATGGCTGATGGTACTTATTGGCCTGGTACCTGGATCAATCCCTCTGCAGATCACACTCGAGGCGATCATGCTGGAATCATCCAGGTATGTTTGTTTTGATGGTAGGAGTCATCCAATTGAGATTACACTTAATCTATGACCATGTCTGACCCTTACAACTGGCTTTCCACTATATTTCACGCAATGCAATTAAGGATCTGTGTTCATTTGGTGCAATGCAATTAAGGCATTGTGCTCTTGTTATTTCCTTTGGTTCACGATGATTGCTAGGAAGTAAATTACCTGATAAACAATGAAGAGATCTAATTTGTTTTGCTTTTCTTGCAGGTAATGTTGAAGCCTCCAAGTGAAGGATCATTGGAGGGGAACAATGACGAAGGCAACCTCCTTGATCTAACAGGCATTGACATCCGGCTTCCATTGCTCGTTTATGTCTCCCGTGAGAAGCGCCCTGGCTATGATCACAACAAGAAGGCTGGTGCCATGAACGCCTTGGTCCGTGCCTCTGCCGTCATGTCAAACGGTCCCTTCATTCTCAATCTCGACTGCGACCACTACATCTACAATTCTCAGGCCCTCCGCGAGGGCATGTGCTTCATGATGGACCGTGGCGGCGACCGGATAAGCTATGTGCAGTTCCCTCAGCGTTTTGAGGGCATTGACCCCTCAGACCGCTATGCCAACCACAACACTGTCTTCTTCGACGTCAACATGCGCGCCCTCGATGGGCTCCAGGGGCCAGTCTATGTCGGCACCGGCTGCCTGTTCAGGCGCATAGCTCTCTACGGCTTCGACCCCCCTCGTGATAAAGACTACCACCACTCTGGCTGCTGCGGCTGCTGCTTCCCGAAGAAGCGCAAGAAACCATCTGCTTCAGTTGCCTCAGATGAGACGCGAGCTCTCCGGATGGGCGATTCCGACGAGGAGGAGATGAAGAACCTATGGACTTTCCCCAAGAAGTTTGGCAACTCCAACTTCCTCATAGATTCGATTCCAGTGGCTGAATTCCAAGGCCGCCCGCTTGCTGATCACCCTTCTATTAAGAACGGCCGGCCGCCCGGCGCTCTTAGGATCCCCCGTGACCTCTTAGACGCCTCCACAGTTGCAGAGGCGATCAGCGTCATCTCGTGCTGGTATGAAGACAAGACTGAGTGGGGTCAGCGTGTCGGATGGATCTATGGATCGGTTACTGAGGACGTCGTCACCGGATACCGAATGCACAACAGGGGATGGAAGTCGGTGTACTGCGTGACCAGGCGCGATGCGTTCCGTGGGAGTGCGCCGATCAACCTCACCGACCGGCTCCACCAGGTGCTCCGGTGGGCCACCGGCTCTGTTGAGATCTTCTTCTCCCGCAACAACGCCATATTCGCCAGCCCAAAGATGAAACTTCTTCAGAGGATTGCTTACCTTAACGTCGGCATCTACCCCTTCACCTCCATCTTCCTCATCGTGTATTGTTTCCTCCCCGCGCTCTCCTTGTTCTCGGGCCAGTTCATTGTGAAGGAGCTCAGCGTCACCTTCCTTGTCTACCTTCTGCTCATCACTCTGACGCTCTCCATGCTGGCAGTCCTTGAGATCAAGTGGTCTGGTATCAATCTAGAAGAGTGGTGGCGCAATGAGCAGTTCTGGCTTATCGGAGGGACCAGCGCGCACCTTGCCGCTGTGATTCAGGGGTTATTGAAGGTGATTGCAGGCATTGAGATTTCATTCACACTGACTTCGAAATCAGGTGGCGACGATGTTAATGACGAGTTTGCAGATCTCTACGTCGTCAAGTGGTCATCGCTCATGATACCACCTATTACTATCATGATGGTGAATTTGATTGGCATTGCTGTGGGAGTTAGCAGGACCATATATAGTACGGTGCCCCAGTGGAGCCGGCTGCTGGGAGGAGTGTTCTTCAGCTTCTGGGTGCTGGCGCATCTCTATCCTTTCGCGAAGGGACTGATGGGGAGGAGGGGGAGGACGCCGACCATCGTGTTTGTGTGGTCGGGCCTCATCGCCATCACCATATCGCTTCTCTGGGTCGCTATCAATCCACCCAAGGGAAATAATCAGATTGGTGGCTCTTTCACATTCCCTTGATTCTTCTTTTATTTTGTGAGGGATCGGAAAAGGACTCTTCCTGACAAGCTTATAGATAGAACATAAAATTTTCAACTGAAGTTTTTTTCTCCAAATTGAATTTATTGTTTGAGATGATATGCAGGAGAGAAGTACAGGTTACCCGAGATATGTAGTAGTACTGGGCTTGTAGATGAACTGGGAATCAATTTATTCATGTAAATTTTAGTGCATTACTTCATTTTGTGGAGCTCTTTGATAACCTTCAATGGCTGTGCTTAATTTGCAATCTGCTTGATATATACCTTAGAAATGCAGAGAGAGACATCACGCCCTGACGTGGCATCCATTCAGCTGTGGCGGTGCCACACGTGATGCCACATAAGGGAGTTTGGCATGCCAAAGAATATTACTTCTTTCTTAAAATCCTCAGGCTAAAATTTATACTTAACTAGTAAAAAATAAATAGCGAGGCTCACAAATTAAGTAACATTGTCCAGCCCCAGGCCCAAGGCCCAAGACCCAAGGCCCAAGGCCCAAGACCCAAGGCCCAACTACGAAGAAATCACATACATAAAATGCTCGTTAGCCATTTCATGAGCCGTGGCGTCAAACAGTGCGATTTTGAGGAATATTTTGCTGTTTTTTGGTAAAACAAGGCCTCAAAGTCTTAAAATGCCGTTTTTGCCAATGCTTTTTCACATAGGTGAACAATGCCATATCATGGATAATAAAAAAATTAGATTTTTATTAACTTCTTTCTATACTCCATGATCTCTCTCACCCATCTCTTTCTCTCTCATATTCAATCCCTCTATCTCTCTCTCACTCACCCAAAGAAGAAGTTGGAGATAAGGAGAGGCCAATGGCGACGGTGGAGAGGCCAATGGTGACCTTCCGGCGAGCGAAGGATTGACCGCCACCGAAAGAGAGGTAGAGGAACCACTAACCAGGGTGTTTTTCTTTTTTTTTTCATGTTTAGGCGCTATTAAACAAGATTTTTGTTAACTTCATATCATTACTCTCCTTGTAATTGTACCGGCATATTAACGGTCCAGTCTTATTGAACCTCGTCCGATGCTTCAAATGAAAAGGTCCAACGGGATTCAATCCTGACCATCCATTCAAACAGACGGTCAGATATGCTACAGCATGTCCCCGGATCCATGTTTTTATTTAAGTGTATTTGATCTGAGATGATATATGAGCACATCGTTACTCGTACCATTGTCCGCATGAGCCACGAGCACCAATTAATTGATACGAGTCACCTCCTCGGGAGTTGTGAAAGATACTCTTTTTAATAGAACCTAGATCTGAACTAGATCTCCAGCTGGCCACCATAATAAAACCTAGCTAGTTAGCTAGATCATCATCATCATCAAAGCAAAGCAAGAAATTATTATATATATCGTATCGAGCATACTTCTCTGCTTAATATAAGGGTATTTTTTATTTATTATAATGTTGTTGCTTAAAGTATCCCCATAAAAGATTTTATATCTTAATTATCACGTGCAGGAAATTAATGTTAGCTAATTAATTATTAGAGCAAGAAAGAGAAAAATGACGAGCCGGCCTACTTCAGTCTTCACCCTGCCCGGCTGCCCCAGCCCACAACTAGGCTACCCAGCTAAGCCTGGAGTTATAGCTCCAGTACTCCGGTCATTTGACATCCATCCATGGCCTCCTGTGATGAAGCAGCAGCAGCAGCAGCTCCATCGGATTCGGAGAAGCAGCAGCAGCAGCAGCTCCTTCGTGTGTTCTTCATCCCAATCTTGGCCACCGGCCACATGCTGCCCACGTTCGACCTCGCCACCCTCTTCGCAGACCGCGGCGTGGCAGCCACTGTCATCACCACCAACGGAAACGCCGCCCGCGTCCCTCCAAACCTCCCTGCGCTCCTTGTCCCATTCCCCTCAGCCGCCTGCGGCCTTCCCCTAGGCTGCGAAGACATTGCCTCCGCCATCGCCGCCGATCCGTCCGACGGCCTTCAAAAGTTATACCATGGTATCGGCCTCCTCCAGGCCCCCATCCGACGCCTCATTCATGACCACCGCCCCGACTGCATCGTCTCCGACACCCAGTTCCCTTGGACCTCCGACGTCGCTGCCGAGCTCGGGATCCCTCGCTTTGTTTTCAATCCAGACTCCGCCTTTTCCACAGCCGTCTCCGACGCCGTCGAGTTTTCCAGGGTGTATGCAGACGTGGCCGGTGACGCCGAGCCATTCGAAGTCCCGATCCCTGCACCGGCCACGGGCCCGGCCGGCGACCTCCCTATAAATAGTATCAAACTCACAAAGTTGGAGCTCCCTTTAAACTTCAAGTACCATTTTATCCTGGAGGTGTTCAGAAATGCCCTCGAACGTAGCCATGGTTGCATTTTGAACACCTTTGAGGAGTTCGAGGGGCCTTACGTGCCTCTTTGCCGGCAAGTGAGGAAGAGTGTCTGGTGCATTGGGCCGGTGCACCTCTGCCACCGCCCCCACGACGATCTAGCCGCCAGAGGAGGAGGATCAGGAGAAGGAGGAGGGGCGGCCGGCGCCAGCGAGATCCTATCGTGGCTGGATTCCAAGGAAGTTGGTTCGGTCCTCTACGTTTGCTTCGGTAGCTGCGCTAGCATCAGGAACGCGCAGCTGCACGAGATAGCCAAGGGGATCGAGGCTGCCGGAAGGCCCTTCTTGTGGGTGGTTCGCGGAGGCAGCGGAGGTTTAGAGACGATGGCGGAGTGGATGCCGGAGGGGTTCGAGGAGAGGATGGAAGAAAAAGGTATGGTGATCAAAGGGTGGGCGCCACAGGTGGTGATATTGCGCCATGCGGCGGTCGGAGGGTTCATGTCGCACTGCGGGTGGAACTCGACGATGGAGGCCACGGCGGCCGGGGTGCCGATGGCTGTTTGGCCCATGGAGAATGACCAGTTCATGAACGAGAGGTTGCTGGTGGAGGTCGCGGGGACCGGCATAAGGTTTACAGCTCCAGCAAGATTGGCCGGGGGAGCGGTGGTGGAAGGGGAGGAGGTGAGGAATGCAATCGATAAGTTGATGGGGGAGGGAGATGAGGAGGGGATGGCGGTGCGTAGGCGGGCCAAGGAGTATGGAGCGGCAGCCAAGGCGGCCATGGCGGAGGGTGGCTCCTCATATGACAAGCTCAGCAAGCTGATCGAAGAGCTTACGACCATGACTGAGGAGAGGAAGAAAAAAGAATTATCAGCAGGAAACTAATTAAATAAGGCCGTGAAGAAGTCAACTTGCATGTGACTATGTGAGTGGTACTTAATTATTCGATTGGGAAATGCATGCATATGCATCAAGAGCTGGTCTCCTCGTCATCTTATGTAATGTTTCATGAGTACGTAGTGTTGAAGAATAATAAGGATCCTCTCTCTCTATCTCTCTATCTCTCTATCTCTTTATCTCTCTCTCTCTATAATAAGCAAATTGCTACGCCCGCCCCCTGACAGCCCCACTATCTCTCTTCATTTTACCATCGTGCCCCTCTTATTCTTTTAGCCACCGTTTGGTATGGGTTACCTTATTCCCGATTAAGGGGGTTAAGGAATTTTGGAGTTAAAAAAATAAGATTAAGGAGTAGAGATAAATTTATTCTCATTTTGGTGTTTGGGAATAAGTAGTAATGATTGCTTGGGATAAGGATAGAATTTGTAGCTAATACCAAAAATACCCTTATATATAATGACACGTCGAGAAGTGACAAATAATATTAATAATATCATACAGTAATAAAATATTAATATAAGTGTGTCCATGTGCCACGTGTCACATCGTGATTGGTCCATGTCATCCAAAATAGTATTATTTTAATATTAATAATATCATAATGTAATAAAATATTAATATAAGTGGGTCCCACGTGCCACATGTCACGTCATGATTGATCCACGTCATCTAAAATAGCATTATTTTAATAATAATATCATAATGTAATAAAATATTAACATAAGTGGGTCCCACGTGTCACGTGTCACGTGTCACATCATGATTGGTCCATGTCATCCAAAATAGTATTATTTTAATATTAATAATATCATTCTGTAATAAAAAATATTAATATAAGTGGATTACACATGCCACGTGTCACATCGTGATTGGTCCATGCCATCCAAAATAGTATTATTTTAATATTAATAATATCATACTGTAATAAAAATATTAATATAAGTGGGTTACACATGCCACGTGTCACCTCGTGATTGGTCCACGTCATCTAAAATAATATTATTTTAATATTATTAATATCATACTATAATAAAATATTAATATAAGTGGGTCACACATGCCACGTGTCACATCGTGATTGATCCATATCATCCAAAATAGTATTATTTTAATATTAATAATATCGTACTGTAATAAAATATTAATATAAATGAGTCCCACATGCCACGTATCACCTCGTGATTGGTCCACATTAATTTAATAATTTATCCATATCTCCACTTCAAGCACCAACCAAACACCAGAACTTAGAAAATCCCAGAAAGTCACTCCCTAGAAAATCACTCCAGTGAAGTCGCTCCCCAAAAAGTCACTACACTTCAGCTCACTTCTCAGCAACCAAACAGGCCCATATTAGAACAACATCATTTGAGGGTAGTATAGTAATTTAGGTCATGGTGTAGGCTTTGAAAATGGGTTTGCTTAATCCAGGATAAATTTATCCCCATCTAACCCCATTAGCTAACCCCAATCTTGTTTGGGGATAAATGGGGATTAAGGGGGGTTAAGAGGGGATAACCCCCCTTAACCCCACACCAACAGAGGCTAAGTTTTCTTTCTTTTTTTCATTTGTTTTGTTTTCCTTTAATCTGTTTTTTTATTCTTTCCTTATCAATTTTATTTCTTCTTTTTTTTATCAGTTTTAGTTTTCTTTTTGGATAAAAAGTTTTTTTTATTATATGTTTATAAACTTTTATTTATTTTTTAGTTGTAGAATTTGGGAGTCATTATTAAAACATCAAAACATTAAATTTTCAAAATTTTAAATTTCAAATTTCAATTAGTAAAAATTTCAAAAAAAAAATTCCTTTTAAATTATTATATGTTGATAACTGCCAAATAAGAAAAGTTTTAACTAAAACAGACTTTTGAAGCATCAGATGAAGGAATTTGGGTTTCTGGCCGGCCCAGTCATGAAGGATCTTTGATCCCGAT